>CM071839.1:37781683-38239183 GCA_036507285.1 Trichosanthes cucumerina
TACTGACAATCCTTACTGCATAACAGATGTCGGGCCTAGTACACAACATGGCATACATCAGGCTCCCTACAATTGAAGCATAGGGGTACGTCTCATATCGTTAACCTCTGGAGGAGTCTTAGGACACTAATCCTTAGACAAGTGAACCGCGTGCCTGAAAGGCAGCAAGCTCTTCTTGGAGTTCTGCATCTTATATATAGACAACAATTTGTCAATATAATACACTTGAGACATGGCGAGCGTTCTGTTCTTTCGGTTCCAGACAATCTGGATACCTAGACATACTGAGCTTCTCCCAAATCTTTCATTTGGAATTGCGAAGCTAGCCAATTCTTTACGTCAGTAAGAAATCCTACCTCATTTCCAATGAGAAGGATATCATCCACGTATAATATCATAAATGAGAAAGTTTTATCGACGATTTTCTTATAGACATAAGGCTCGCCAACATTCTATTCAAAGCCATAAGATTTGATTGCCTCATCTTTATATTCCAAGACCTCGAGGCTTATTTCAATCCATAAATAGACCTATGAAACCGACAAACCTTTTGCTCTTGGCCTTGGGTTATGAACCCTTTGGGCTGGTCCATATAGATGGTTACGTCAAGGTTGCAATTCAGAAAGGCGGTCTTGACATCCATCTGCCATACCTTGTAGTCATAATATGCGACAATGGGCAAAAGGATTCTGATCGATTTTACCATGACAACAGGTGAAAAGGTTTTCTCATTGTCAAGCCCTTCGACCTGGGTAAAACCCTTTGCCACTAGTCGTGCTTTGAAGGTCTGCACCTTCCCATCTACGCCACGTTTACGCTTGTAGATCCATTTACAACCTATAGGTTTTACCGCACCAGGTTGATCCACAAGCTCCCAGACAGAATTGAAGTACATCGACTCCATTTCCTGGTCTATAGCTTTAATCCATTCGTCCTTGTCAACATCAGTCGTTGCCTGATCATAAATCAATGGATCCTCGTAGTCATCATCAGGATTGATGACTTGGGTTTTAGCTAAACCCATGTAACGTTCAGGCTGTCTAACAACCCTCCCACTACGTCGAGGCATTTCCAACTCTTAGGAACGGACTTGACTTGACGTGCTAGGATCAACAACACTTGTTGATGTACTAGCCCTATCAGCAACTCTTGCTGACGTACTGTCCATTTCGTTCAACACGATTTTGCTCCTAGGCAAATGATCCCTGATGTTGTCTTCCTCAAGGAAAGTGGCGTTTGTGGACACAATCACCCTATTTTCCTTAGGATTGAAAAATAAACCACCTCTAGTCTCTTTTGGGTAACCTACGAATAGACACAATTTTGAACGGAGTACCAACTTCTTCGGGTTTGACACCAACACGTGGGCCGAGCATCCCTAAATTCTTAAATGGTGTAAACTACCTTTACGACCATTCCAGAGTTGAAAGGTGTTTCACAAACACTTTTCGACGGAACGTTGTTCAAAATATATACCGCAGTCCCGACAGCGTAACCCCAAAAAGAATCAGGGAGACGAGCATAACTCATCATCGATCGAACCATGTCCAACAGGGTTCTATTTCTCCTCTCTGATACACCATTCTGCTGTGACATACCAGGTGCTGAGAGTTGTTACGTAATTCCATGTTCTATCATATAGTCCTGGAATTCGGTGTCCATATTGAAGGGAATCGAATCCCGCAGCGGAAGCGATTGTCAATCGCGCGTTCTTAATTTCGTTACATGGATATTAATCAAGAACAATTTAACTATGATAAAGCATACAATAACATATTGGACAACAAGAAATATACCTTTGAAGAACTCTTTCTTCAAGTTCTTCTTCTCCCACGATCACGATCTAAGCAACACGAACCCGAGCGATCACGGACACTACCACCGGATCTTCTCCGTTGTTCTCTAGGTGAGAGAGGAAGGTGCGTTCCTTTTAGGTGAGATGAGATGTGTTGGGATTTATGCCCTAAACTTGTGTAATTTTGATCAATTAAATAAAAGGTTATTTGTTTTGATAGAATTACAGTCTTGCTTTATAAATCCAATAAACTAAGCTCCAAAGTTATAACATTTATCTTGAACATCAGTGTAGTGGACACTATTTGGGTTGAGGTCAAGAATATAACCTAAATAGTCTATGGTATAAGAATAAGGTTGGAAACCTCATTCTGGTAACACCATGGATGCGGCTCACTTTGTAACTAGTACAAATGAGGTAATCCAACTCATTCATGTAGTTGACATGCGAGTGGGGGCATCCTGTATAAAGAGTACATACAAGACTGGATTGCAAATTATTAGTCTAACCAATGTAACACCATTAACAGGATAAGACTAGTAATTTATAGATGGTCATTAGTGACTCGACCTGAATCTTGAGCAAGTTAAGAACTCTTGCTTATAGGGGTTTGTCCTTAGACTAGTATGGGTGAGAGTGACCTGTAGCCGACTAAATAAGCCTACCTTCTCAAGGACAGAACCTCGTAGGTAGCTGGGAACTTAACTGTGCAAGATGGAATTCACTCATTCCTACACTAAGGAATTAGATAGGTTGTTCCCTTAAGAACTGACTCCAAGTCTTGAACAACGGGGTCCCGCCCTCTATGAGGGTATGAATCTAAGGTAGGACCTTAAATTTGTTGTTCATTAGAGGATCAGTGGTGCTTAAGGAGCAAAGAGGTAATCACAGGGGTAAAGCGATGAATTTGACCCCAGTAGTGATTACGAACAACTGTGAAGGGTTGACTCATGGGTAATGACTATATCGGTGGACACAATATTATCTCTGAGTGAGGAGAGTGCGCTACAAGTCTATAGTGGAGTGACTTGTAGTTAATGAATATTGATTAACTGGATCAAAGAGTTTGATCAGTTAATCTCACATCATTGGAGCTCATGAACTGTAGGTCCATTAGGTCCCTCCGTTGGCTCAATATGGTAATATTGAGGGTATAAAGTTAGGAATGAAATTGAAGTGTTGAATTTCATATATGAGGTGTTATATAAATTATATATGATACAATTTATATAATACATAGTTTTAATGTGAATTAGATTCATATATAAACTATATACTAAAGAGAGAATAAAGGAGGGGTAGGATGGTCATTTCCATCCTATTTCCCTATATATATGGTTGCATGAGATGCAACTAGGTTAAGTGTAAACCCGAGATCTTTCTTTGGAACTTCCTTATTACCAAACAACAAAAAGAAAGAAGAAATGAATGTTTAAAACTTGGTTTCCCATGTTTTAAAAAGAAAAGAAATGAAGTGAAAGACAAAAGGAAAACAAGGAAAGAAAGTTTAGACCATTTTGGTTTGTTTTGCTTTTAAAGACAAAAGAAGAAAAGGAAATGAAACAAATATTTTATATCAAGTTATTTTGTTTTGTTAAGAAAAGAAAAGAAAAGAAAAGAAAAGAAAGAAAGAAGATAAAGGAAAGAAAAGAAAAGGAAAAAGAAATGGAAAATGAAAAAGTAAAAAGGTGCAAAAGGACAACCCTCCACCGTTTGATTTTTTTTTAAAAGAAGTTCTCTCCATTTTCTTCTCTTTCCTCACAAACTAAGGCTGAAGCTTCGTGGATGAAGGAGAAAGGAAGAAGAAGGAGGCCATTTTTGGTGATTTTGAGCTGGAGTTGCAGAAGAAAAGAGGAAAACTCAAGGGGATTCTTTATTGCAGCAAGGAAATCAACTCAGACCAGTCCTGATGTTTTGACCTTCTCGAGCTCCACAGGAAGAGGTAAGGGTTGAGGTTTTGTTTCATAAAATTTAACTCATATTGGAACAAAATTCGTGAAGGAAGCTCGAGCCAATTATGATGTTAAGTTGCTGTTTTGTTAAGAGGAAGGCAGAAGACAGAAATTTGCTGTCAAATCCGAGAGGTCTCTGATGTTTTGGTTGTTCTGATCTGTATACTTGGAGTTAGAAGCTCTAATTGGTATGGTTCGAAAGCTTATTCAATTTCCTACACGTTTCGTGAAGGAATCGTGAGACGAAAATGATTAGAAGATGTTGTAATCATCAGGTTAAGTTTCGGGTTGCAGCAGGAAGTGAAATCTAGAACAGCAGCAGGATCAATTTAGGGGTTAAGCTACTGAGGTATTTTCTAACCAATACGTTAGGAATCTCATTTTCATGTCTTCATAAGAGTTTTAGAGGGTTCAAAAAGGAAGAGTTTGGTATAAAGTACATTCTTTTTTGATAAGTAATGAAGAAGTTATGGCTGTCTGAATACAGGGCAGAAAATCTGAAAATGCTGGAATTTTTGAAAGTGTGTTTTCTTGTAGTTTTAAGGTTAAAAACCATGAGCTCGAGGTTCTAATACATGAATTTGGTTTGTTTGACAGGCCAAGAGCAAATAGGTCGAGTGTACGGGCTAAGATTCTAGTTCAAACACTGTGAGTGATAAAAGGAACTTCAAAAGTGTATATATGCTTGAATTATGTTCAAGAAATTCAAGTTTTGCTAGAATAAAAGTTTTCAATGCATTATGCTTTCTTTTGAATACATGTTTATGAGTATTCATGTTTTCCTAGAAATGTTTCAAGTGTTCATTGTGACCCTAAAAGTCTTTATAAAGTTTATACATGAGCATATGTCCAATGGTTGCCAAAATTTATGGAAATGTTATGATTTCAAGCAAGCATGTACTAGCAAGTATGTTTTAAAGATTTCCAGTTTTATGAACAAGCTGAGTAAGCTTGAGTTTTATGAAAGAAAAGATAAGCGAGGCATGTTCAAATGTTTCATGTGATTTTTCGAGATATTGAGCCCGAGGCTTTATGGTACCGTGTGCACACAGTCTTATTCTCGTTGTCGACGTTGAGTGTACTCGTGACAACGGCCATTTGTCGTGAGTGCCGGGCGGGCCCCACTACGACAAAGACGATGGGAGTCTTTGGGCGGGCCCCACTACATCGTAGAGAGTAAGCGTTGGTTGTACTGGCGTGCCCTACACAACGTGGATTGTGAAATGTTTTTAAAAGAGTTTATCTCATTTACATGCCTTACGAGATTTTGATGATATACTTGTTGGTTTTCTGAAAGTCTATTATGATTCTACGTTTACTTTCAATGCTTGAATACAAATGCATATGCTCATGGTTTTCGTGTCACATGTTTTACAAGTTCTGAGATATTAAACACAGTCACTCACCGAGCTTCATAGCTCATTCCTTCTATGTTTTCAAACCTTTGGGTAGAGATCGAGCTCGGCACCGAGAGTTCACGCCATAGTCTGCTTTGAAGCTTCATAAGATAAATACCTTGTACGTGGTGGTTTTGTCTAGCAAGTCTCTATGTTTGTAAATTATTTTGAGAGGACTTTGGTGTTATAGTTGTTTGTACATTAGAGGTTGTATAAACAATGGTTTGTCTTGTGTTGTTTCTGATGCACTAGACTTTTAGTTTCCAAGAGAGACTTGTGAATGGTTTCTCCTTGTATATGTTTAATAGTTGTCCAGATTTCCGCTATGTCATGTTTAAGTGTTACATTTTCGAACATAGTATATTTATCAGTGTATCGGGGTCAGCTGTGTATTGTTAAGAGATAAACAATGTCACGTTGGCTTCACGCCGCCTTCGAAAGTGAGTTAGCAGGTAGTTCGGAAGGGGGTGTGACATTAAGTGATTCCAAGCTTTTGTTGTGTTGTTGGAAAGGTTCCAAGACACAAATATCTCTCTCACACATCACCTCACCTCTCCTAAAGGGAACCCACCTTCCTCCCTCACCTAGAGAACACCGGAGAAGATCTGGTGGTAGTGTCGGTGTTCGTTCTAGTTCGTGTTGTTGTGATCTTGATCGTGAGAGAGGAGGAGCACTTGAAGAAAAGTTCTTCAAAGGTAACTTTCTTGCTGTCCATTATATTCATATGCTTAATCTAGTGATATATGTTCTTGAATTATATCGTTGTAACTAAATCAAGAGCGTGTGATTCAAAATCGCTTCCGTTGCGGGACTTCGATTCCCTTCAATTGGTATCAGAGCCCAATTGCGTTCTTGATTTATGTTCTGGATTTTTCAAGAACAAGGTGGGATTTACTGTTTTTGCATGAGATGTATGAACGGTTTTGCAAAATTAGATGGTTTGAATTTTGCCACTTAGATTTACAATTTCTATTGAATCGTTCAATGTAAGGGTCCGATGTTTTGGACAATTTTAATTGTAAATCGAGTCTGTAAGTCTGTAAGTAGTTGCTGAGAAGATCAGAGCGAAAACGAGCAAGAATTGGAGAATTGTATTTGTTGTCTGTGTGCAGGGCTGCAGCGAAAGGAGCGCGCAGAAGACGACAGCGTTGCAACGCTGAGGCGTTGCACAAAGCTTGACGAGAGACGCGTTTCAACTGGCAGAAGGCGACAAGAAGCAACGTTGCAATGCCACATACGTTTCGCGAATTTCAGCAACGGGCAGAAAACGTTTATTTTATTATATATTAAATATAAAAATATTTTATATTTAATTTATATTTAATTAATTAATATAATTAGATTATATTATTTAAAATTAATTTTAGGGTGCCAAAATTGGTCTAATTTTTGCTATTTAAATTATGCAATTGTTGTGTAATTATTGACATGCATAATGTATGCTTATATTTTAGAAATCCCACCTTAGGTTAAGTATTTTCATGCATCATTTATAATATAAAGAGTTATATTATATAGTTTGCATGATTAATTAATATAAAGTTGTTATATTGATTTATGGACAACATTGACATGCATTATATATCATGAGATGAATATGCTATGAATGTCTTATTATTCATGTGATGAATGATCAAGCACTATAACATAGTATGGATGTCACCTAAGGTTAATTAAGGGGTTAATAAACTAGAAATCGTAGGTTTAATATAAGAGGTTATATTAACAAACTTAGGATAAAATCAATATAAGAGTTATATTGATTATCGATATAAGAGTTATATTGATAGAGTTAGGTAAAACTATTAGCCGGGTTTTAGCCTAAGTAAGATACCTATAAGCTTTAAAGTATTTTGTGGGAGGAAAAAGTGTATGAGATACATATTTTTCCACATACGCTATCTCTGGGAAATTCACACCGTGAGACTCATACTTGGCCTCGTGGCGCAAACAGGAGCGCCCCCTTCGGATGGTGTTTGTATGAGTCAATATCAAGGTGAGTGGAGAGGGTACTTATAGTGAGTGAGAGCAGGTTTAGTGAAAACAAAACCTACGGTCTCTTTTGTCGGTTTACACCGTTAGACCACTATGGTCAACCTTCTACTTTGGCCTGGACCAGACAATCCCTTCAGAGGGCTTGATCATAGGGGATCGAACACAGTAGACACTCGAAAGGGATAAAGATTTCCTTAGACTATTTTTCAATCTAGTTCTCCCTTCGGCGGATTTTATTGGATGGAGACTCTGGGATCTAAAGACAGAGGGTTACACTCACGTGACACATAAGTTGTGTATGTATCCAGACCGAAAAATGGTAACTAAAACCTATAGGACTAAGAGTTATTATGGTATTAGATTTTGATCAAGAGTGTATTGATCCAGAGGAGAAGTGTTTTTGATTACCCTTCCGTGTCATACATTCTAAACCTTTGGAGTATCATTGCAAATTATAAATGGCCTAGGAATAATTTGATAATTAGCTAAAACATGATTGAATTAGAGTTATAGCAAGAAACTCATACAAGTTTGTTTGTAAATTTTTCAGCAAAAATGTCTAGCTCTATAATTTCCTTATTGGGTGCGAAAAAGTTAACCGGAGAGAATATGATGACATCATAAAAACAAACTCAACACTAAATTGGTAGTGGATGATTTGAAGTTTGTGCTAACTAAGGAGTGTCCTCAGGTGCCAGGCTTGAATGCGTCACAAAATGTTCGTGATGCATATGATCAATTGATTAAGGCCATTGATAAGGCCAAGGTCTACATGCTGGTAAGTATGTCTGACATATTAGCCAAGAAGCATGAGGGCATGATTACCGCCAAGGAAATCATGGATTCTGTGTAGGGTATGTTTGGACAACATTCCACACAGGCCCGACATAATGCCCTAAAGTACATATTCAACTCGAGGATGTCAGAGGGTACATCTGTTCGGGATCATGTCCTAGATATGATGGTGCACTTTAACATCGCAGAGTCGAATGGTGCTTCTATCGATGAGTCGAGCCAGGTCAGCTTCATTCTGGAAACTCTTCCAGATAGTTTCCTGCAGTTTAGAAGAAATGTTGTTATGAACAAGCTTACTTTTAATCTTACCTCCCTTCTGAATGAACTCCAGACCTTTCAGTCTTTGATAAAAATTCAGGGATCGTAAGGTGAGGAAAATGTTGCCAGTAGGAGTTATCACAGAGGTTCGACCTTTGGGACAAAAAGCGATGGCTTTATCATCTTCTAACACGAGAGAAAAAGAAGAAGAACATGAAGAAGATTGGTAAAGGGAAACAGTGACGACAAAGTTGCCGCCCAAAAGGGCAAGAAAGTCAAAGGCGTTGTTGACAAAGGAAAGTGTTTCCACCGCAACGAAAGCGGGTATTGGAAGCGAGGCTGTCAGAAGTACATTGCGAGAACGAAGAAGGAAGGTAAATATGATTTACTTTGCCTAGAAGCTTGTTTAGTGGATAATGATAAAACAACTTGGATACTTGATTGAGCGCCACTAATCATGTTTGCTCTTCTTTTCGAGGAATTGATTCTGGCGCGGCTACAACAAGGAGAGATAACGCTCGGGTTGGAAATGGAGAAGTCGTCTCGGTATAGTGATGAGGCACAATGAAGCTTTATTTTGGCAAGAAATATGTATTGTTGGACAATATATTAGTGATACGGGGTTTACTAGAAATCTTATTTCCATTTCTTGCCTTATAGAACAATGTATTTGTTTCCTTTTTATGAATAAAGTGTTTATTTTGAAGAAAGGTTTAGAAATATGTTCAGCTTCATTAGAAAATGGATTGTATTTTTTAAGGCCTAATTCAGTCAAAATGGTTTTGAACACTGAATTATTTAAATCTGCAAATGCACAAACTAACAAACGTAAAATTTTTCCTAAAGAAAATGCTCATCTTTGGCATCTAAGATTGGGTCACATTAATCTCAATAGGATTGAGAGATTGGTAAAGAACGAACTTCTAAATGAGTTAGAAGAAAATTCTTTGCAAGTATGTGAATCATGCCTAGAAGGCAAAATGAAAAGACCTTTTAGTGGAAAAGGTTCTAGAGCCAAAAACCCTCTAGAGCTCATACATTCAGACCTTTGTCGTCTGATGAATGTTAAAGCCAGGGGAGGATATGAATATTTTATCTCTTTTATAGATGATTATTCTAGATTTGGGCATATTTACCTAATGCACCACAAGTCTAAAGCACTTGAAAAGTTCAAGGAATTCAAGATTGAGGTTGAAAATCAATTAGGTAAAACTATTAAAACACTTCGATCGGATCGAGGTGGAGAGTACATGGATTTAAAATTCCAGAACTATATGATAGAACATGGAATTACATCCCAACTCTCGACTCAAGCACACCACAACAAAGCGGTGTATCGAAAGGAGAAATAGAACCTTGTTGGACATGGTTCGATCAATGATGACTTATGCTCATCTCCCTAGTTCCTTTTGGGGCTTTGCAGTGGAGACTGCAGTATACATTTTGAATAATGTGCCCTTCAAAAGTGTTTCTGAAACACCTTTTGAACTCTGAAAAGGACGTAAAGGTAGTTTATGTCACTTCAGAATATGGGGTTGTCCAGCACATGTGCTTGTGACAAATCCAAAGAAGTTGGAATCACGTTGAAAGTTATGCCTATTCATAGGATACCCAAAAGAAACAAGAGGTGGTTTATTCTATGATCCTAAGGAAGAAAAGGTTTTTGTGTCGAAAAATGCCATTTTCTTAGAGGAGGACCACATAAGGGAACACAAACCAAAAAGTAAAGTAGTGTTGAGTAAGTTAGACGGAACTATAACAAAGGTTGCTAATAAGAACACTAGTACGTCAACAAGAGTTGTTGATACTAGTTTGTCTAGTCAAGAGAGTCCATCTCAAGAGTTGAGTATGCCTCGACATAGTGGGAGGGTTATGTCTGACCTAACTAGTTACATGGGTTTAGCTGAAACCCAAATTGTTATACCAGATGACAACTGCGAGGATCCATTGACTTATAATCAAGCAATGGTTGACAAAGACAACGACAAATGGGTCATAGCTGTGGACAAGGAAATGAAGTCGATGTACTTCAGTTCTGTTTGGGATCTTGTACATAAGCCTGATGGGGTAAAACCTGTAGGTTGTAAGTGGATCTACAAGAGAAAACGTGGTGTAGATGCAAAGGTGCAAACCTTTAAAGCTAGACTAGTAGCAAAGGGTCATTTGGCCAAAGTCAAACTTTGACTTTTCCCGAGCCAAAAAGTCAACCATTTGACTTTTTACGATTTTGACCATCTTGACTAATTTTGACCTCCTGAACATGAATCTGCATTCATATTTTTGAAATTCAAATCACATTTGAATATATTGTGTCATAAAAAACCGATAGCTATATCACATATACTTGTCGGTTTAAAACTCCTTTCCTAATTCGAACAATTCGAATTAATCCATCATACTGTTCTAAGTTTAATCCATATGAGCTAGCAGGGGGACCTAATGGACCTACAGATCATGGGCTCCAACAATCCGAGATTAACCGGTCAAACTCTTTAACTTAATTAATCAACTTTTGTTAACTAACGGGTCATTCCACTAAAGTCCCGTAGTTGCACTCCCCTCACTGTAGATATATTTCTGTCCAGCTGATATAACCGTAACCAGTAAGTCAATCCTTCACAGGTTGTTCGTGGTCTCGGCTGGGTCAAAAAACTGTTTTACCCCCGAGAGGAGTCCTTGTTCCTTAAGTCCCACTAAACCTCTATAGAACAATTCATTTATGGTCCAACCAACAAATCTAGTCACTCTCAGAATAGTGAGAGGGTGGGGCCCCTTGTTCTAGTTCCCAAGTAAACACTTAAAGTGAACAACCTATCTACTATACCTAGAGTCGGGTAAATTCTGTCTTGCACCCTATGTCCCTAGTTATCTACCCGGTCTTACCCCTGAAATGGGAGGCTTATTGAGCCAGCGCTGTTGAGCTGTTCTCACCCATGCAGATCAAAGGATAATCCCGAATAAACAAGAGTTCATAGTTAGCTCAGGATTGAGATCGAGTTACCTAGGTCATCAAAATTGAATTAGTCATTTTATACGATGCTTGGTGTTATAAAGCAAAAGTGACTAAGTCGTGGTCCTGTCTTATACAAACTCATTGCATAGGATGCCCCCACTTACATATCTCTATATGAAAGATTTAGGATTACATCGTTTGTACTAACTACAAAGTAGGTTGCATTCATAGTGTCCCCAGAATAAGGCGCCCAACCTTATACTTATACTATAGACCATTTTAGGCTATATACTCGAACTTGATCCATGTTTTATGTCATCACATAAAGTTCAAGTCTACATTAAATAGCCTCGAGACCTTAGTTTATTGGATTCAAGATTATGGTATACTAATTCAATAACAATTTTATTGAAGAAGAAACACGAAAAATGTTTATCAATTACAAACTACGAGTTTTATGACATAAAATCTAACAATTGCCTCATCAAATCTTATATTCCAGGACTTAGAGGCTTGTTTCAGTCTATAAATTGACTTTTTAAGTCTGCAAACCTTTTGCTCTTGTCCTGGTTCAATGAACCCTTTGGGTTGGTCCATGTAGATGTTTTCCTCAAGATTGCTATTCAAAAAGGCTGTCTTGACATCCATTTGTCATACCTCATAGTCATAATATGCGGCAATGGCAAGTAGGATACGAATAGACTTTACCATAGCAACAGGTGAAAAGGTTTCCTCATAGTCAACCCCTTCAACCTGGGTATAAATCTTTGCTACTAGTCTAGCTTTAAAGGTTTGCACCTTCCCATCTACACCACGCTTTCTCTTGTAGATCCACTTACAACCTATACGTTTTACCCCATCAAGTTTATCAACAAGATCCCAAACAGAATTGAAGTGCATAGACTCCATTTATTGGTCCAAGGCTATGACCCATTTGTCTTTGTCTTTGTCAACCATCGCTTGATTATAAGTCGATGGATCCTCACAGTCGTCATTTGGTATAACAACTTGGGTTTCAGATAAACCCATGTAACGGTCAAGTTGCGTTATAACCCTCCCACTACGTCGAGGCATACTCAACTCTTGAGATGGACTCTCTTGATTAGATAAGCTAGTATCAACAACTTTTGTTGACGTACTAGTTTTATTAGCAACCTTTGCTATTGTTCCGTCTAACTCACTCAACACAATTTTACTTCTTGGTTTGTGGTCTCTTATGTGGTCCTCCTCTATGAAAGTGACATTTGTCGACACAAAAAACTTATCTTCCTTAGGATCATAGAATAAATCACCTCTTGTTTCTTTTGGGTATCCTACGAATAGGCACAATTTCGAACGTGAATCCAACTTCTTTGGATTTGTCACAAGCACATGTGCTGGACAACCCTAAATTATGAAATGACATAAACTACCTTTACGTCCTTTCCAGAGTTCAAAAGGTGTTTCAAAAACACATTTTTAGGGTACATTGTTCAAAGTGTATACCGCAGTCTCTACTGCGTAACCCCAAAATGAACTAGGGAGATGAGCATAACTCATCATCGATCGAACCATGTCCAAGAAGGTTCTATTTCTCCTTTTCGATACACCGTTTTGTTGTGGCGTACCGGGAGCCGAGAGTTGGGATGTAATTCAATCTTCTATCATATAGTTCTGGAATTTTAAATCCATGTACTCTCCACTTCAATCTGATCGAAGCATTTTAATTGTTTTACCCAATTAATTTTCAACTTTAGTCTTGAATTCCTTGAATTTATCAAGTGCTTCAGAATTATGTTGTATTAGGTAAATATGCCCAAATCTAGAATAATCATCTACAAAAGAGATGAAATATTCATAACGTCCTCTGGTTTTAACACTCATCGGACCACAAAGGTCTGAATGTATAAGCTCAAGAGGTTCTTTGGCTCTATAACCTTTTCCACTAAAAGGTCTTTTAGTCATTTTGCCTTTTAGGCATGATTCACATACAGGTAAAGTGTTTTCTTCTAACTCATTTAGAAGTTCATTCTTTACCAATCTCTCAATCCAATTGATTTTAATGTGACTCAATCTAAGATGCCAAAGATGAGCATTTTCTTTAGGAGAAATTTTACGTTTCTTAGTTTGTGTGTTTGCAGTTTTAAATAATTCAGTGTTCAAAACCATTTTGACTGAATTAGGCCTTAAAACATACAACCCATTTTCTAATGAAGCTGAACATATTTCCACACATTTCTTCAAAATAACACTTTATTCATTTAGAAAGAAACAAATATAAATTGTTCTATAAGGCAAGAACTTGAAATAAGGTTTCTAGTAAACCATGGTATGACTAATATATTGTCTAACAACATATATTTCTTGTCAAAGTAAAGCTTCATCGTGCCTACTGCAACAGCTGAGACGACTTCTCCATTTCCAATCCGGAGTGTTATCTCTCCTTTATGTAGCTGCTGCCAAGAATCAATTCCCTGAAAAGAAGAGCAAACATGATTAGTTGCGCCTGAATCAAGTATCCAAGAAGTTTTATCATTATCCACTAAACAAGCTTCTAAGCAAAGTAAATCATATTTATTTTCCTTCTTCTTTTCTACAATGTACTTCAGACAGTTCCGTTTCCAATGCCCGTCTTCGTTGCAGTGGAAACACTTTCCTTTGTCTGCAACTTCTTTGATTTTGTTGTCCTTCTGGGCAGCAACTTTGTCAGCTCGTTTCCCTTTACCAACCTTCTTCATGTTCTTATGTTGGGATTTGTGCCATAAAACTCGTAGTTTATAATTATGTTCTAATTAATGTAATAAAGTGTTATTATTTTAATAAAGTGTTATTGTTCGTTATCTACAAGTTTGCCTTTATTTAAAACCCTAAATCCGATAAACTAAACATCCAAGGCTGTTAAATGAATCTCTAACTGAATGTAATATACATAAAAAGGATCTTGGTTCGAGATACAACCTAAAGGATCTATAGTTAGGGAATAAGGTTTGGGTACCTTACCCTTGTTAAACTATGGATGTGGCCCACTTTGTATTTGATACAAACACTGTGATCCTAACGTGTTCGTGTAGATTACATGTGAGTGGGGATATCTTATGTAATGAGATTACATAAGACCGGACCACGAAATAGTAACCTCTAGCTGTAACTCCGTTGACTAGTTAGGTTTCTATTTCACTAGGATGACCTAGGCAACTTGATCTTAATCCTGAGTACGTTACGAACTTCCGTTTGCGAGGGATTGCCCTTTGATTAGTATGGGAGAGAGTGACCAGATTCGCCGACTCAATATGCCTACCTTCTTGGGGAAAAGACCGAGTGAGCGGCTGGGAACGTAACTTAGCAAGATGAGATTCACTCCTTCCCGCCTACTAGGGTAAGTAGAGGAATGTTCCCTTAAGTGGTGTCTCCGGGACTTGAAAAAAGGGTCTGACCCTCTCATTGGCCCGAGAGGGACTCTGTTTGTTGGTAGGACCACAAACAAATTGTTCATTAGAGGAGCACTGGTACTTAAGGCACAAGATGTAACCCAGGGGTAAAACGGTAATTTGACCTAGCTGGCGTTACGAACATTCGTGAAGGATTGACTTGTTGTTATTGGTCAATATCCATGGTCACAAAAATATATCTGCAGTGAGAAGTGTGCAGCTGCGGGACTTTAGTGGAGTGTTCCAGCAGTTAAAGAGATTAACTGCGCAATGTCGTATCGTTGGAGCTTCTGATCTGTAGGTCCATTAGGTCCACCTTCTAGCTCGTAAAGGGTTCTTAGATCATTTGAATTTGAAATGTTCAAATTCATTAGAGAATAAACTTAATGTATGTTGATACATTATAATATATAGTTTTGGAACTATATATTATAAATTTAATGTGAATGTGATTCATATTAAATTAGAAGAGAGAATTGAATATTTGAAAGAGTTCAAATATTATATTAAATGTCAATGTGATTCACATTTGAAAACTATAGGTTAAAATTCAATGTGCACTGGATGTACATTAAAACTATAGGTAAAAGGGATAATATGATTAAATGAGATTTAATCCATTTGTATTATTTAATTAATAATTAGATTTTATTATTATTATTATTATTATTATCATCATTTTAATAATAAAAAGGGAACGTGTCATCCAGACACGTTCCCCACTACCCCTCCCCTTCTCCCTATCGACAGTTTAACAGGGAGAAGGGGGTTGCACTTTTGATCGATTGATCTGCAAAATTTTGGAGAAGTGTCTCTGAAAGAATTCTCTCTCTCTCTCACACTCTCATCCCCAAAATTTTTTCAACTGTTGGAATCCTTCCCACAAAGGAAAGATCTAAGCACTTAGAGGATACAAGGTTTATTCTTTTGGTGGTGTTCTGTAAAACAGAGAAGCTAAAGCTTGCTGAGTTACTGTAAATTGCTTGGAGCAAGGAGTTGTTGTGAGTCAACAAAGGTAATAATTCTTCTTTCTATCCTCTTTAGTTTAATTGTTAAACACATGTTTGCATGCTTGTTACAATCCATATCTAATAGGATTAGAACTTCATGCTTGTTCTGTTCTTTTTGTCAATGCACTGGTTTTTGTTTCAATTAAAACAATCCAGCAATTAACGATCCTAAAACACGTTTCTGTTGCTCAAGGAGATCAGATCTCCATCAATTGGTATCAGAGAAATGCTTGTATTGTTTTGTTTTGAAACAAAATTGCATTGATTTTGGTGGGAATTGCATTGGTTTGCTGTAATACTGTTTAGGAATTTTTTGGCCATAGTTTACTTTTGATTTTGATCAAATTGTATGTAAAAGCCCCTGCATTTTTGGGCAAAAAGTGCAAAATTTAGTATGTAATTTAGTTACGAGTCGTTCGGGACAAGTTTCATTCAATTTGGTTGAGAATCGAAGGAGAAATTGAAGAACGAAGCTGCTGTGCTCGTGGAAGAAAAATTCTCGCTGGCGAAACAACGACATTGCAACGCGCTACGGTGGTGTTGCTCGTTGTTCATCAGCGTTATAACATATTTGAAGAACAACGTCGCAACGCCAGTGTTCCCTATCGACGCGGGCGATCAAGCGGGCGTTGCAACGCCGTTAGGCGATTCAAGAAGTAGCAGACTGGTTCGAGCTGGTTCGTTGGTTTTGGTCTGGTTCGAGCGGTTCAAGGCCGGTTCAGGGTATTTTTGGACCGGTTTCATGAAATAAATTAATGTAATTTATTTTTTTTTGCACTTTAGGGGCCAAATTATTCCGGTTTCTGATTTTTATCTATATGAATGTCATTTAGATTATTCCCACCTTAGGATAAGCATGTTCATGCATTTTATTTATATAAATGTTATATGAATATGGTTGAATGCATGACTAATTTATTTTTTCATGAGTAATTAATTATAAGTGTTATAATTAGATTATACGGAAAATAAATTAAATGGAGCATGAAATTACTTAGTTTAAAATAAATGTTATTTTGTTTAAGTAATTTTATAATTCAAGTAGTTGAATTTCTTTTATAATTCCAATTTGAATATTGATTGTTGGATTTATAATATAGTTTCTTTATCATAGGTTAATTATTAAAATTTATAAAAGTTATAAACTAAAGGGGTTTTAGAAACCATAACCTATAATAAAGAAATGCATGCAAACATAGGAACTTGGGTTAAATTTAATTAGTTTTAAATTGTTTAAAATTAATTTAGACCTAAGCTTAATTTCTAATAGGATTAGAAATAAGTCTTACGTAATATTTTAAATAGTTTAAAATATAGTAGGACTTTAGGACTTTGGTTATAAGGGAACTCTAGCGAGAAGTTTTGTCTAAAAAGGTCAGGGGTACTTAAGTGACGAGTTGCTAACTAACACCTCTGCACAGAAAGCGACCGGAACCTGAGTTGAATTAACCTCAGTTCTGTTTTATCTCTAGGTAATTAAAATGTTTATTCACCTAGACATAAGGTTTTAAGACCAAGTTATAGTAGTTATAATAGGCATAGACTTAGATAGATTCTTTTAGCCAAAATCCGACTAAGTTAAATCCATACCCTAATTTTAGGAACTTCAGTGGGAGAAAACGAGATGTTCGTATCGAGTTTACTCTCACGTCCTCAAGAGTTCACACCGTGAGTTCCATGCTCGGCTACGCGGCGTCAATGGGGCGTCCCCCTACGGTATGTGTTTGCATGGTTCAATACCAAGGTGAATGAGGGAAGTATCCATAGTAAATGGGAGTAGGACGCGTGTCAACGTATCCTATGGTCTCCTTCATTAGCTCGCACCGCGAACTCCAGAAATGGATAGGGTCTCTTAGGTTGTTTGACAGCAGTTGTCTTTCTTAATAGTAGCCTGTTGGCTCGGGCCTATTGGATCTGAAAATGGTAGGGTCACATTTACGGGATGAGTTAAGTTAGTTAACAAGTCCTTGACCAAACAAACGGTAGCTAAGGACCATTGGGACATGAGATGTTCTGGTAGTGGGAATTGACTGAGAAAGTCTCAATTCAAGGGAGGAATGACTGACCGCCCGACGGAGGCTTTTGTTCTAAACCCTTGAAGTATTGTTGCAAGATTAAAGGTTTAACTTAAACAGTGGGTTTTAGTTTAAACACTAGGGTTCTTTAATAATTTTGCTAAATTAGATTGGTTTTTACAATGGGTTTAAAGGCATAACTAATTAGAACTAATTGGATTTTCAGCATGTCGTCCTCAATAATAGCCTTACTTAAAAGCGACCGTTTAACTTGTGAGAATTTTACTACGTGGAAGTCCAACTTGAATACGATTCTCGTTGTTGACGACCTTCGGTTCGTACTAACTGAGGAATGTCCTCAGATTCTCGCCGTAACGCTCCTCAATCATTAAGGAAGCGTCACGGCCATTTGGATCAAGGCCAATGATAAGGCCAAGGTCTACATTTTGGCTAGTGTTTCGAAGTTCGCCAAAAGCACGAGGGCATGGTCTCACTCGTGAGATCATGAGTTCATCGTAGGAAATGTTTGGACAACCGTCGGGACAGATTCGCACGCGAATCCTCAAATACGTTTATAACTCCCTGTATGAAGGAGGGGTCATCGGTGAGAGAACACGTTCTCGTCGATGGTCCACTTCAACGTGGTTGAGATGAACGGAGCGGTCATTGTGAGCGAGTCGGTATCGTTCATCCCGGAATCTCTTCCGAAGAGTTTACTGCAATTCCGCATATGCGGTGATGAACAAGATAGAGTATAACCCGACTACTCTCCTTAATGAACTACACAGACTTTTCAGTCTTTTATGAAGAATAAGAGACGGTGATGGAGAGGCAAATCTGTTTGCCTATTCCGAGAAAGGTTCCGAAGGTTCATCCTCTGGGACTAAGCCTGTAGCTCATCTTTCCGGGCTTAAGAAGACCCAAAAAAGAAGAAAATAGGAGGGAAAGGGAAGGCACCTGCTGCTGACAAAGGCAAGGGAAAAGCCAAGCTTGCAGATAAAAGAAAAGTGTTTCCACTTCAACATGGATGGGCACTAGAAGAGAAACTACCGAAAATACCTTGCTGAGCTCAAAGAGAAGAAAGGTAAATTAGATTTACTTATTCTTGAAACTTGTTTAGTGGAAAATGATGATTTAACCTAGATACTTGATTCAGGAGCCACTAATCACGTTTGCTCTTCATATTAGGAAGCTAGTTCCTTCAAGGATCTCGAAGAGGGTGAGATGACGCTCGAGTGGTCTGAAGCAGGAGGCGTCTGTCTCACTCGTGCGATGGGAGATGCCAAGTTATTTTTCGGAGATAGATTTATTTCTTTAAAAAATCTGTATATAGTTCGTAAGCTTAAAAGGAACTTAATTTTTATCTCTTGTTTAATAGAACTTGGTTATTGTATTTCTTTTTCAATCAATGAAGCGTTCATTTTGAAAGAGGCTGCCAATATTTATTCTGCTAAATTGAAAAATGGCTTATACGTATTGAAACGGAATAAAACCAAAGCACTTTTATCATGAGATGTTTAAGAATGCTAGCACTTAGAATAAAAGGCAAAGAATTTCTCCAAATAATAATACCTATCTGTGGCATCTTAGACTTGGTCATATTAATCTCAACCGGATTGAGAGACTTTCTAAGAATAAACTTCTAAACAAGTTAGAAGATGATTCTTTACTGCCTTGCAAATCTTGCTTGGAAGGTAAAATGACCAAACTACCTTTTACTGGAAAAGGTTATAGAGCCGTAGAACCCTTAGAACTTATACATTCGGATCTTTGTGGTCCGGTGAATGTTAAAGCTCGAGGAGGGTACAAATATTTCATCTCTTTCATAGATGATTATTCGAGGTATGGTTATCTATACCTAATGCATCACAAGTCTGAAGCTTTTGAAAAGTTCAAAGAGTATAAGGCTGAAGTAGAGAATGCATTAGGGAAAAGCATTAAAACACTTTAATCCGATCGAGGTGGAGAGTATATGGATTTGAGATTCCAAGACTATATGATAGAACATGGAATTAAATCTCAACTCTCTGCGCCTAATACACTACAGCAAAATGGTGTGTCAGAAAGGAGAAATAGAACCTTGTTAGACATGGTTCGTTCTATGATGAGCTATGCTCAATTGCCTGCCTCGTTTTGGTGATACGCAGTAGAGACTGCAGTTCAAATTTTGAACAGTGTTTCGTCAAAAAGTGTTTCAGAAACACCTTTTGAACTTTGGAAGGGGCGTAAACCTAGTTTACAACACTTAAGGATTTGGGGATGTCCGACACACGTACTCGTGACAAACCCAAAAAAGCTGGAACCTCGTTCAAGATTGTGCCAATTTGTTGGCTATCCCAAAGAAACGAGAGGTAGTCTTTTCTACGACCCACAAAAAAATAAGGTGATTGTATCGACAAACGCCACGTTCTTGGAGGAAGATCACATGAGAAACCATAAACCGTGTAGTAAAATGGTACTAAATTAAGCTACACATGAACCAACAAAAGTTGTTGATCAAGCTGGACCCTCATCACGAGTTGATGGAGGAGTCAACACCTCAAATCAGTCTCGTCCTTCTCAATCGTTGGGAATGCCTCGACGAAGTAAGAGAGTTGTTTCCGAATCTGACCGCTACTTGGGTTTAGTTGAAACTCAAGTTGTCATACCTGATGACGACGTAGAAGATCCATTGTCTTATAAACAGGCAAAGAATGACGTAGACAAGGACCAATGGATCAAAGCCATGGACCTTGAAATGGAGTCAATGGACTTCAATTCAGTATGGGAACTTGTAGACCAACCTGTAGGGTTAGACCCATAGGGTGTAAATGGATCTATAAGAGAAAGAGAGATGCAACCGGAAAGGTACAGACCTTT
Organism: Trichosanthes cucumerina; assembly: GCA_036507285.1. NCBI lineage: Eukaryota > Viridiplantae > Streptophyta > Magnoliopsida > Cucurbitales > Cucurbitaceae > Trichosanthes > Trichosanthes cucumerina. The sequence goes on from CM071839.1 coordinate 37,802,120, forward strand.
AAGGCTAGACTTGTAGCAATGGGTTTTACCCAAAGGGAAGGAGTTGACTATGAAGAAACTTTTTCCCCTGTTGCTATGCTGATGTCTATTAAGGATACTCTTGTCCATAGCCGCGTTTTATGATTATAAAATTTGTCAAATGGACGTCAAGACTGCCTTTTTGAATGATAATCTTGACGAGAGCATCTATATGTCTCAGCCCGAAGTGTTCATAGCACGAGGTCAGGAGCAAAAAGTTTGCAAGCTTAATCGATCCATTTATGGATTGAAACAAGCATCAAGATCTTGGAATAAGATTTGATACTGCGATCAAGTCATACGGCTTTGACCAAAACGTTGACGAGCCTTGTGTTTACAAGAGGATCGTCAACGACAAAGTAGCTTTGTTAGTACTTTATGTAGATCATATCCTACTCATTGGGAATGATGTAGGATACCTAACTGACATAAAGAACTGGTTGGCGACCCAATTCCAAATGAAAGATTTGGGAGAGGCACAGTATGTTCTTGGGATTCAGATCTTTAGGAATCGCAAGAACAGAACGCTAGCACTGTCTCAAGCGTCTTATATCGACAAAATGTTGTCCCGATATTCGATGCAGAATTCCAAGAGGGGCTTATTACCCTTCAGGCACGGAGTTCATCTGTCTAGGGAACAGTGTCCCAAGACACCTCAAGAAGTTGAGGACATGAGACATATTCTCTATGCCTCTGCAGTAGGTAGCTTAATGTATGCTATGCTATGCACGAGGCCGGACATTTGTTATGTAGTGGGAATAGTCAGTAGCTACGGTCCAATCGAGGTTAGACCACTGGACAACAGTTAAAAATATCCTCAAGTATCTAAGGAGAACGAAGGACTATATGCTTCTGTATGGGTCTAAGGATCTGATCCTTACTAGATACACTGATTCTGATTTTCAGACCGATAAGGATTCTCGAAAATTCACATCGGGATTAGTTTTCACCCTTAACAGGGGAGCTATAGTATGGCGAAGCATCAAGCAAGGATGCATCGCTAACTCCACAATGGAGGCTGAATATGTCGCTGCTTGTGAAGCAGCTAAGGAGGCTGTTTGGCTAAGGGAATTCCTTACTGATTTGAAAGTTGTTCCAAATATGGAATCTCCCATCACCTTATACTGTGACAACAGTGGTGCGGTAGCCAATTCAAAGGAACCTCGCAGCCATAAGCGAGGAAAGCACATCGAGAGGAAGTATCACCTGATATGAGAAATAGTGCAACGAGGAGATGTGACAGTCACGAAGATCGCTTCGGAGCACAATATTGTTGATCCATTTACAAAGACTCTCACGGCTAAAGTTTTTTAGGGTCATCTGGAAAGTCTGGATCTACGAGATTTGTACATAAGCTAATCTAGGGCAAGTAGGAGATATGTAATGGGGTATATGGATGCCCTAGTTTATTGTATTTCTATCTCTTGTAACCACTGTTTTAGATTATGATGTACCCCACTAGAGTTTTAGTTCAAGTGGGAGTTTGTTGGAATTTGTGCCCTAAAACTCGTAGTTTGTAATTATGTTCTAATGAATGTAATAAAGTGTTATTATTCCAATAAAGTTTTATTGTTCGTTATCTACGAGTTTGCCTTTATTTAAAACCCGAAATCCAATAAACTAAACATCCAAGGTTATTAAATGAATCTCTAACTGAATGTAATGTACATAAAAAGGATCTTGGTTCGAGATACAGCCTAAAGGGTCTATAGTTAGGGGATAAGGTTTGGGTACCTTACCCTGGCTAAACTATGGATGTGGCCCACTTTGTATTTGATACAAACACTGTGATCCTAACGTATTCGTGTAGATGACATGTGAGTGGGGATATCCTATGTAATGAGATTACATAAGACCGGACCACGAAATAGTAACCTCTAGCTGTAACTCCGTTGACTAGTTAGGTTTCTATTTCACTAGAATGACCTAGGCAACTTGATCTTAATCCTGAGCAGGTTACAAAATCTCGTTCGCGAGGGATTGTCCTTTGACTAGTATGGGTGAGAGTGGCCAGATTCGCCGACTCAATATGCCTACCTTCTTGGGGACAAGACCGAGTGAGCGGCTGGGAACTTAACTTAGCAAGATGGAATTCACTCCTTCCCGCCTACTAGGGTAAGTAGAGGAATGTTCCCTTAAGTGGTGTCTTCGGGAATTGAACAAAGGGCATGACCCTCTCATTGGCCCGAGAGGGACTCTGTTTGTTGGTAGGACCACAAACAAATTATTCATTAGAGAAGCACTGGTACTTAAGGCACAAGATGTAACCCAGGGGTAAAACGGTAATTTGACCCAGCTGGTGTTACGAACATTCGTGAAGGATTGACTTGCTCTTATTGGTCAATAACCACAGACACAGAAATATATCTGCAGTGAGAAGAGTGCAGCTGCGGGACTTTAGTGGAGTGTTCCTGCAGTTAACGAATGTTGATTGGGAGGTTAATGAGATTAACCGAGCAATGTCGTATCGTTGGAGCTTCTGATCTGTAGGTTCGTTAGGTCCATCTTCTAGCTCGTGAACGGTTCTTAGATCATTTGAATTTGAAATGTTCAAATTCATTAGGGAATAAACTTAATGTATGTTGATACATTATAATATATAGTTTTGGAACTATATATTATAAATTTAATGTGAATGTGATTCATATTAAATTATAAGAGAGAATTGAATATTTGAAAGAGTTCAAATATTAAATTAAACGTGAATGTGATTCACATTTGAAAACTATAGGTTAAAATTTAATGTGCACTGGATGTACATTAAAACTATAGGTTAAAGGGATAATATGATTAAATGAGATTTAATCCAAATTAAATATATGATATTTAATTTATATTATTTAATTAATAATTAAATTAAATTAAATTATTATTATTATTTTAATAATAAAAAGGGAACGTGTCATCCAGAACTACCTGCTAACTGCTCTGATACCAAGTTGTCACACCCCCTCCCGAACTAGCTGCTAACTCAGCCCGGAAGACGGTGTGAAGCCAACAGACATTGTTACCTCTTAACAATTCCTGCTGACACTGCTTTACCTGATCAACATACTATGTTCGCATATGGAACACTTTAAACTTAACACAGCGGAAACTGGACAACTATAAAACATACATGAGGAGAAACTCCTCATAAGTCTCTCTTGGAAACTAAAACGAGCAAGAACATCAGAACCACGAACAGTCCCAACCACTAATTAAACAACCACAACCTCTAAAGCACATACGACTATAACTACATAGTTCTCTCAAAATAGTTTACAAAACATATGGACTTGCTATACAACACCAGCCACGTACAAAATATCAAACTTATGAAGCTTCAACAGACTATGGCAGGTTTTCAGGCATTGGGAGCTCGATCTCTACCTGAAAAGTGGGAAAAACACTAAAAGAATGAGCTATAAAGCTCAGTGAGTGACTTGAGTTTAAAAGAAAGCTATTAACTCGTAAATCATATCACACCGCCATCTATGAGCATATGCATCCGTAATCAAGCGTTAAAAGTAATCGTGTAATCATTATAGCTTTTCAGAAAAACCAGCAAGTATATCGTTAAAATCTCGTAAGGCATGTAAATGATATAAGCTCTTTTTAAAACATGTCACAATCTACGTTTGTTCTACGATGTAGTGGGGCCCGCCCAAAGACTCCCATCGTCTTTTGTCGTAGTGGGGCGAGACCAAGCACTCACGGCGGTATTTGTTGTCACGGAGTTCACTCAGCGTCGACAACAATGAAATGACTGTGTGCACACGGTACCATAAGCCTCGGGCTCAATATCACGAGAAGATCACATGAAAACATTCGAACATATACGCTTATCTTTTCTTTCATAAAACTCAAGCTTACTTAGCTTGTTCATTAAACCGGAAAACTTTAAAAACATACTTGCTTAAACATACTTGCTTGGAATCATAACATTTCCATAATCTTCGGAAATTCAATAAACATATGCTCGTATATAAATTTCATCAAAACATTTAGGCTCATCATGAACACTTAAAAACATTTCTAAGAAATCATGAATGCTCATAAACAAGTGTTCAAAGAAAACAATAAACATCTAAACCCTTTCATTCAAGCAAAACTTGTATTTCTTAAAGCATTTTTCAAGCATATAGCTCATTTTCGAAGTTCGTTTGTCACTCACAGTGCTAGAACTAGAGTCTTGACTCGTACACTCGACCTATTTGCTCTTGGCCTGTCAAGCAAACCAAATTCAACCATTAGAACCTCGAGCTCATGCTTTTTAACCTTAAAACTACAAGAAAATACTCCAACAAAAATTCCAGCATTTAACAGATTTTATGCCCTGTATTCAGATACTCATAACTTCTTCATTACTTTGCCAAAAATGATGTACTTTATACCAAATTCTTCCTTTTTGAACCCTCTAAATATCATATGAAGACATGAAATTGAAATTCCCAATAGATGGCTTCAGAAATATCTCGAAAGCTTCTTTCCCAGGAACTAGCTTCTGCTATTCCAGAATCGATTTTCTGCTGCAACCCAAAACTTGACCTGATATTTACAACATCTTCCAATCATTTTCTATACACCATTTCTTCATGAAAGTTGTAGGAAATTCAATAGGCGTTCCAACCATACCTAATAGAGCTTCTGATTCCAATTCTACAGGTCAGTACAACCAAAACATCAGAGACTTCTCGGATTTGACAGCAAATTCTGTGTTCTGTCTTCCTCTTCACAAATCAGTAGCTTAAGATCCGAATTTGCTCGAGCTTCCTTCACGAATTTTGTTCCAATATGAGTTAAATTTCATGAAACAAAACCTCAAATCTTACCGCTTCCTGAGGAGCTCGAGATGAACAGAAAACCAGAATAGGATACAATTGATTAAGTTGTTGTTATAAAAGGCACACCTTTAGTTCTTCTCCTTTCTTCTTCAACCTCAAACCAGAAACTTTCTCCCCTCTTCTTCTCTCAACCCTCTCCCACGATGCTCTGCCCTTTCTTGGTTGAAAATGTGAAGAAAATCGATGGATCATCTCTTTGTAAAAAAGATAACAATGGTGGGGGTCCCACCATCCACCATCCTTTCTTGTTTTTTCTTTCTTTTCTTTTCTTTTCTTTTATTTTCTTTCCTTTTCAAAACATAACATAATAACCTTTCCTTTCATTTTGTTTTCTTCATTATTCTTAGAGCAAACCAAACCAAAATGGTTAAGCTTTTCCTTCCTTGTTTTCCTTTTATCTTTCACTTCATTTCTTTTCTTTTTAAAACAAGCAAAACCAAGTTTTAAACATTCATTTCTTCTTTCTTTTTGTTGTTTGATAATAAGGAAGTTCCAAAGAAAGATCTCGGGTTTACAACTTACCTCCCCCTTAAGAAATTTCGTCCTCGAAATTTAGTAGTCTTTAGGTGAAAATCATCGGATACTTCCTCCTCATTTGGTCTTTTAACTCCCAGGCTGCCTTCCCTATTCCGTGATGTTTCCAATGAACCCTCACGAGTGGGATCATCTTGTTTCTCAAAACTTGTTCTTTTCTGTCGAGGATTGTATTGCATTCTCTACGTAACTCATGTCTTTTTTTCAGTTCAACGGCTTGTGCTTGCAGCACATGTGTCGGATCTGGTTTTACTTCCTCAACATGGACACATGACAAACATCATGTACTTGAGATAGTTCTGCTGGAAATTCTAGTATGTAGGGTGCTGGCCGAACTTGTCCCGTTACTTGATAAGGACCAATATATCTGGGACTTAGCTTACCTTTCTTTCAAAAATAAAAGATACCTCTTCACGGAGATAACTTCGAGAAAACATGATCTCCAACTTGGAATCCTAAGTCCTTCCGTTGCTTATCTACATAATTCTTTGACGGTCTTGAGTTATCTTCAAATTCTTTCTGATTACCATAATTTTATGTGTCGTAATTTGCACAAACTCAAGATCGATTAGCTTCCGCTCTCCTAGTTCATTCCCATATATGAGCGTTCTACAGGGTCATTCATCCAGTGCCTCAAATGGTGCCATGTCAAAACTAGACTGATACTTGTTATTGTAAGCAAATTCCATAAGTGATAGGTGTGTATCTCAACTTCCCTTAACTTGAAGGACACATGCTTGCAACATGTCTTCTAGGGTCTGGATGGTCCTCTCTCGATGGACCATGCATCCCAACATGAAACACTGTACTAAAACTCAGCTTTGTCCCCATAGTTTTTTTTTTTTGTAAGCTAGGCCAAAACATAGAAGTAAATCTCGGATCTCTATATGAAACTATGGACACTGGCACTCCATATTGACTCACAATTTTGTCGACGTATAGCTTAACAAGCTGATCAAGTGTAGACGTCGATTTTAATCGGTATAAATCTTGCTGTCTTAGTGAGTCTATCGACCATTACCATATACCATCATGTCCACTTGGAGTATGATGTACAAACAACAGGAAATCTATAGCGATATGCTCTCATTTCCACTCCGACACGAATAGTGGATTAAGGAGTCCTCCTGGTCTCTGTCTAACTGGTTTAACTTGCTGACAAATTAAACATCTATCAACATAATCAACTATCTTCCGCTTCATCCCAGGCTACCAATAAGTCTCCTTCACAGTTTTACACATCTTGGTGCTTCCTGGATGCATAGCGTAGATGAATTGTGAGCTTCCTCAAGAATACCATCTTTAAGCTCACTAATACTTGGGACACATAATCTTTTCTGCTGAACTATGGTTCTATCTGTTCTCATTTTGAATTATGCCTTTGGGCCCTGTTTGGACAATTCAAACATTTTCTGCAAGTTACTATTCTCTGATTGTCTTCTCACAATCTCTGATACGAGTGAAGACCTGATCTGAAATTAAACTATAAGACCCCTTGAATTCTCTGCAGTTACAACTGCCTTAGAATCCCTTAGAGTACATAAAAATGTTGCTCGAATACCACACAAGGTATCCCTAGGAAGTCTTCACTTCCTGCTCAATGCATCTGCTACCACATTCACCTTACCAGGATGGTATTCTATGGTATAATCGTAATCTTTAATCTGTTCTAACTATCTTCTCTGGCTCATAATAAACTTTCTTTGATCAAAGATATACTTCAGACTCTTATGATCTGTAAAAATAAGACACCTCTCACCAAACAGGTAATGTCTCCAGATCTTCAAAGCTAGAACAACTGCTGCTAACTCAAGATCATGGGTAGGGTAATTACATTCGTGCTTTTTCAATTGCCTTGACGCATAAGCTATTATTTTTCCTTCTTGCATCAGTACACACCCTAAACCTTTCCTCGAGGCATCATAGTAAACCACATACTCTTTTTCCGTTACAGGAAGTGTCAAAATAGGTGCTGTAACTAATCTCTTTTTCAACTCCTGAAAACTCTGTTCACACTTATCTGACCATTCAAACTTAGCATTCTTTCTTGTTAAAACTGTTAAGGGTAATACTAATCGTGAGAAGTTCTTAACAAATCATCTGCAGTATTCTGCCAAGCTTAGGAAACTATGTACCTCTGTCGCCTTAGCTGGTCTTTCTATGTTGACCATAGCTTCTACCTTTATGTGGATCCATACCAACTCCATTTGTTGAAACAACTTACCCCAAACACTACTTGATTCAACCAAAACTCACCTTTGGTGAATTTAGCGTACAACTGTTTATCGCGTAGTGTTTGTAGAATAATACTCATGTGTTCCTCGTAGGCTTTCCTGTCAACCGAATAAACTAGTATATCATCATTGAATACTATCACAAACTTATCCAAATACTGGTGGAAAACTTGTCCATGGGGTCCATGAAAACTGCTAGTGCATTGTTAAACCGAATGGCATTACTAAACACTGATAATACTCGTACCTCATTCTGAATAATGTCTTAGGAATGTCTGATTCTCTGACCTTTAACTGATGATATCCTGATCTTATATCAATCTTACAAAACACCGATGCACCTCTTAACTAGTCAAACAAGTCATCGATTCAGGGTAAAGGATAGTTGTTACGTATCGTGACTTTGTTTAACTGTGTATAATCAATGCATAAACTAAAGGTACCATCTTTCTTCTTCACACATAACACTAGAGCTCCCCAAGGCGATACAATAGGTATGATGTATCCCTTATCAACTAATTCTTGTAATTACATCTTTAGCTCCTTGAGTTCACTTGGAGCTATTCTATACGACGCTTACGAAATAGGTGTTGTTCCTGGTAACAATTCAATAGTGAACTCTACCTGCCTATCAGGTGGCAACCCTGGCAGATCTGCTGGAAAAACATCTAGAAATTCGTTCACAATAAGAACATTTCCTGGTTTTAGCTTTTCCTCCTGCACCTCTACTACAAGTGCTAGAAATGTCGTGCAACCTTTCCTCAATAACTTCTCCGCTTTTAATGCTGAAATCAAACTCGTAGGAATAATCTTCTTTCACCCCTGTGAACCACTTCAACCAATCGTGGTTTCCTGAAAACAACTTCCTTTTTATGGCAATCCATGAAAACATAATGAGTGAATAAGAAATCCATCCCTAGGATTGCATCTAACACCTGCAACTCTAGTGGAAGAAGATCCACTAACACATTGAGACCTTCTACTAAGACCTCACAGTCCCACAACACTGCATTGACTAGTAACACATCACCAACTAGAGTGTATATAACTAACCTTTTACATAAAGGTTCTAACTTCCCATTCAACTTAGTCAAGAACATACTAAAAACAAAGGAATGCGTAGCACCTGGATCTATTAACACACGTGCAGGTACATTACAAATAGAGATCGTACCAGTAATCACGTATGATGCATCTTACGCTTCTTCTTGAGTCATAGCGTAGACCTTTCTGTCTTTGCCTAGGTCTATCTACAATTCTCTTGAGTCCGACACTGCATTTGGTGCCCTCTCTTGCGACTCTCTGAAACTCTTGGTTGCTCAATTGTCTCAGGACTCAACTCCCTAGTCCCTCTGTGCGGTTGTCCATAGCTGTGGACAATCCCTCTTGACATGTCCTGGTTGTCAGCACTGGTAGCACGTACCAACACTCACAAGACAATGTCCTCGATGATTCTTGCAACAAATCACACATGGAGTTTTTCTTGCTATACTAGAAATAGACTCTTGCCCTCTTTGCAGTCTTGCTGCTAATCAAACAAACTAACTAGGTCCTCTTTAACTCTGCCTCTGATAGGCACTACCCACAATCATATGCCTCGATGCCTGGCTACTTGGCTACTAGCTTGCTCCTTAAAGTCATATTGACTTGAAAACATTTACTCCAAGTGTGAACCTCCGCTGCTCACAACCTTGGAAACTGCTTGTTGTCGAAGCCTTCACAACTAGGCTTCACTACTGACTTCTCCTCTGCTATACTCTGCTCAACACGTAGAGCAGTCTCTACCAGCTGAGAGAAGTCAGTCCACTTAGCAATGGCTGTAACTGGGGTACGTATCTCAGGTTGTAACCCTCTTTCAAATCGTCGACACATGTCACTCTTAGATGCCACAATCACATCAACATACCGCGACAACTCGATATATCTTCTCTCATACTCAGCCACTGAAAGTGTCTCTTGTTTTAGTTCTAAAAATTCATCCCTCTTTGCCTCTCGGTACGTGCTAGGGTAATATTTATTTTCAAATATACTTCTAAAAGTTTGCCAATGTGAAGTACGTGCATCACTACAACTGGCTAACATCGATTTCCATCATCCTTCTGCCTTCCTTAGTAGCAAGAATGTGGCCAACTTAACATTTCGCTCCTCAGAGCAACTCATAACATCAAAACATTTATCAAGCTTATTCAGCCAAACCTCAGTTTCAACTGGATCTTTGGAACCCTCAAACACTGTGGCTCCTAATTCTTTTAGGTGATCTATTCTATATGTCTTATCTCGGATTACATAGCCCCTGCTCCCTATGGCTTACCTACTACCTCTGTGAGGAATTAGCATCTTTGCTTAATTGCTCGGCCCCTATCCGAACTCTCGGGGCACTAGATCTCCACCGGGATTGATCTTGGGTAGGATCCTGCGTCCAAAATCCGATCTTGCCTCGCATCGTGCGCGCTAGTACGTGGTGGCATGACTTCTATAACATATTAACATACTAGACATGTAATGAGTACTCAACTCAAATGCACAATTCTAGACTTGTGTTCACATTCTAGTCTCGATTTGGACTTACTCTTATCCTTACTTGGACCATGCTCGCTAGTTCTATTGAACTAACTCAATAACTTGCTATTTACTTTTCGGTTTCTTCTAGAGCTAACTTGCTCTGTCTCATTCCCATGGAGCTAAGCGCTCACGATACCAAGTTGTCACACCCCTCCCGAACTACACCCGCTAACTCGGCCGGAAGGCGGCGTGAAGCCAACAGACATTGTTACCTCTTAACAATTCCTGCTGACACTGCTTTACCTGATCAACATACTATGTTCGCATATGGAACACTTTAAACTTAACACACGTGAAAGCTGGACAACTATAAAACATACATGAGGAGAAACTCCTCGTAAGTCTCTCTTGGAAACTAAAACGAGCAAGAACATCAGAACCACGAACAGTCCCAACCAATAATTAAACAACCACAACCTCTAAAGCACATACGACTATAACTACATAGTTCTCTCAAAATAGTTTACAAAACATATGGACTTGCTATACAACACCAGCCACGTACAAAATATCAAACTTATGAAGCTTCAGCAGACTATGGTAGGTTTTCAGGCATCGGGAGCTCGATCTCTACCTGAAAAGTGGGAAAAACACTAAAAGAATGAGCTATAAAGCTCAGTGAGTGACTTGAGTTTAAAAGAAAGCTATTAACTCGTAAATCATATCACCTGGCCACCTATGAGCATATGCATCTGTAATCAAACGTTAAAAGTAATCGTTTAATCATTATAGCTTTTCAGAAAAACCAGCAAGTATATCGTTAAAATCTCGTAAGGCATGTAAATGATATAAGCTCTTTTTAAAACATGTCACAATCTACGTTTGTTCTACGATGTAGTGGGGCCCGCCCAGCACTCACGACAGCGTTGTTGTCACGGAGTTCACTCAACGTCGACAACAGAAATGACCTGTGTGCACACGGTACCATAAGCCTCGGGCTCAATATCACAGAAGATCACATGAAAACATTCGAACATGTCTGCTTATCTTTTCTTTCATAAAACTCAAGCTTACTTAGCTTGTTCATTAAACTGGAAAACTTTAAAAACATACTTGCTTAAACATACTTGCTTGGAATCATAACATTTCCATAATCTTCGGAAATTCAATAAACATATGCTCGTATATAAATTTCATCAAAACATTTAGGCTCATCATGAACACTTAAAAACATTTCTAAGAAATCATGAATGCTCATAAACAAGTGTTCAAAGAAAACAATAAACATCTAAACCCTTTCATTCAAGCAAAACTTGTATTTCTTAAAGCATTTTTCAAGCATATAGCTCATTTTCGAAGTTCGTTTGTCACTCACAGTGCTAGAACTAGAGTCTTGACCCGTACACTCGACCTATTTGCTCTTGGCCTGTCAAACAAACCAAATTCAACAATTAGAACCTCGAGCTCATGCTTTTTAACCTTAAAACTACAAGAAAATACTCCAACAAAAATTCCAGCATTTAACAGATTTTATGCCCTGTATTCAGATACTCATAACTTCTTCATTACTTTGCCAAAAATGATGTACTTTATACCAAATTCTTCCTTTTTGAACCCTATAAAAATCATATGAAGACATGAAATTGAAATTCCCAATAGATTGGTTTAGAAATACCTCGAAAGCTTCTTTCCCAGGAACTAGCTTCTGCTATTCCAGAATCGATTTTCTGCTGCAACCCAAAACTTGACCTGATATTTACAACATCTTCCAATCATTTTCTATACACCATTTCTTCATGACAGTTGTAGGAAATTCAATAAACTTTCCAACCATACCTAATAGAGCTTCTGATTCCAATTCTACAGGTCCGTACAACCAAAACATCAGAGACTTCTCGGATTTGACAGCAAATTCTGTGTTCTGTCTTCCTCTTCACAAATCAGTAGCTTAAGATCCGAATTTGCTCGAGCTTCCTTCACGAATTTTGTTCCAATATGAGTTAACTTTCATGAAACAAAACCTCAAATCTTACCTCTTCCTGAGGAGCTCGAGATGAACAGAAAACCAGAATAGGATACAATTGATTAAGTTGCTGTTATAAAGGCATACCTTTAGTTCTTCTCCTTTCTTCTTCAACCTCAAACCATAAACTTTCTCCCCTCTTCTTCTCTCAACCCTCTCCCACGATGCTCTGCCCTTTCTTGGTTGAAAATGTGAAGAAAATCGATGGATCATCTCTTTTTAAAAAAGATAACAATGGTGGGGGTCCAACCATCCACCATCCTTTCTTGTTTTTTCTTTCTTTTCTTTTCTTTTCTTTTCTTTCCTTTTCAAAATATAACATAATAACCTTTCCTTTCATTTTGTTTTCTTCATTATTCTTAGAGCAAACCAAATCAAAATGGTTAAGCTTTTCCTTCCTTGTTTTCCTTTTATCTTTCACTTCATTTCTTTTCTTTTTAAAACAAGGAAAACCAAGTTTTAAACATTCATTTCTTCTTTCTTTTTGTTGTTTGATAATAAGGAAGTTCCAAAGAAAGATCTCGGGTTTACATTAACAATCAATATAACTCTTATATCGATTTTATCGTAAGTTTGCTAATATAACTCTTTATATTAAGCCTAGAATTTCTAGTTTATTAGGCCCTTAATAAACCCGTTGACGCTACTATGATTTATAAACTCTCTGATTAAATTTCACTCCCAGGTCAGTTCCTAGGTAGGGGTGTTCCGTTTCCGTCGGCTTAAATACCCCAGCCTAGACAAAACTTTCCTTAGACAAAGTTCCTCTTTTAATCATTGTTTATAAATCACTTGATTCCTAATTCTAATCTAATTAGAACTAGATAACCTAAGGTATATTATTTCCAAGTTCTAAACATTTTAAAACTAATAATTAACCTTAGGTTCTATGTTATACTGCTTGATCATTCATCTAATGAATAATAAGACATACATAGCATAATCATCTCATGAAATATAATGCATGTCAATGTTGTCCAGAAATTAATATAACACCTTATATTAATTAATAATGCAAACTATATAATATAACTCTTTATATTATAAATGATGCATGGAAATGTTTAACCTAATGTAGGATTTCTAAATTAAAAGCATACATTATGCATGGCAATAATTACACAACAATTGCATAATTTAAATAACAAAATTAGATAAATTTTGGCATCCTAAAAATAATTTTAATTAATATAATCTAATTATATTAATTACAATTAAACAAATGTAATATAAATAAATATAAAACATTTTTATATTATTATATATAATAAATTCATTTTTTGCCCGTTGCTCCTTCGCGTAAAACGCCTGTGGCGTTGCAACGCTGATACCAGCGTTGCAACGCTGCGATTTGTCCTCTTATGTTCGTTGAAGCGCGCCTCAACACCAGTGATTCAACGCCGAGGACATCGTTGCAACGCTGTCGTCTTCCTAGCTGCGCGCCTGCTGCAGTGGCGTTGCAACGCTATTGAACAGCGTTGCAACACCATTTACAGAACAACAACTCCATTTCTTCTTGTTGCTTGTTTTTGCTCTGATCTTCACAGCAACCACCTTGCCTAGATCGACACGGACTTATAGACTCGATTTACAATTAAAATTGGCCAAAACACCGGACCCTTACATTGAATGATTCATTGAAAAGTTGTAAATCTAAGTGCCAAAATCGAAACCATCTAATTTGCAAACCGTTTACTCATCTCATGAAAAACAGTAAATACCACCTCGTTCTTGATAAATCCAGAACAAAAAATAAGAACACAATTGGGCTCTAATACCAACTGAAGGGAATCGAATCCCGCAGCAGAAGCTATTGTGAATCGCGCGTTCTTAATTTCGTTACATGGATATTAATCAAGAACAATTTAACTAAGATTAAGCATACAATAACATATTGGACAACAAGAAATATACCTTTGAAGAACTCTTTCTTCAAGTGCTCCTTCTCCCACGATCACGATCTTAGCAACACGAACCCGAGCGATCACGGACACTACCACCGGATCTTTTCCATTGTTCTCTAGGTGAGGGAGGAAGGTGGGTTCCTTTTAGGTGAGGTGAGATGATCTTATCAAATTGTAGTTGGAACTCTTTCCAACACAATGTGAGAGAATGCTAGGGTTTTGTTGAAAAGTCTTCACCTTAAAATTACATCTCATGCAACTATATATAGGGAAATAGGATGGAAATTATCATCCTATCCCCCCTTCATTTTGTCATTAGTATATAGTTTATATGTGAATCTAATTAACATTAAAACCATATATTATATAAATTATATCATATATACTTGATATAACACCTCATATGTGAAATTGAACACTTAAATTTCATTCCTAACTTTATACCCTCAATATTACCATGTTGAGCCAACTGAGGGACCTAAAGGACCTACAGTTCATGAGCTCCATTGATGTGAAATTAACTGATCAAACTCTTTGATCTAGTTAATCAATATTCATTAACTACAAGTCACTCCACTATAGACTTGTAGCTGCACTCTCCTCACTGTAGATTATATTGTGTCCACTGATATTGTTATTAACCATGAGTCGACCCTTTCTAGGTTGTTCGTGATCACAGCTGGGTCAAAATACCGTTTTACCCCTGGTATTACCTCTTTGTTCCTTAAGCACCACTGATCCTCTAATGAACAACAAGTCTAAGGTCCTACCATAGACTCATACCCTCATAGAGGGCGGGGCCCCGTTGTTCAAGACCTGGAGTCAGTTCTTAAGGGAACAACCTATCTAATTCCTTAGTGTAGGAATGAGTGAATTCATTCTTATACAGTTAAGTTCCCACCTACCTACGAGGTTCTGTCCATGAGAAGGTAGGCTTATTGAGTCGGTTACAGGCCACTCTCACCCATACTAGTCTAAGGACAAACCCCCTATAAGCAAGAGTTCTTAGCTCGCTCAGGATTCAGGTCGAGTCACTAATGACCATCTATAAATTACTAGTCTTATTCTATTAACGGTGTTACAATGGTTAGACTAATAATTTGCGGTCCGGTCTTGTATGAACTCTTCATACAGGATGCCCCCACTCGCATGTCAACCACATGAATGAGTTGGATTACCTCATTTGTACTAATTACAAAGTTGGTCGCATCCATGGTGTTACCAGAATATGGTTTCCAACCTTATTCTTATACCATTGACCATTTAGGTTATACTCTTGAACGTAATCCAAATAGTGTGTACTACAGTAATGTTCAAGATACATTATAACCTTGGAGTTTAGTTTATTAGATTTATAAAGCAAGGATATAATTTTATCAAAATAAATAACTCTTTATTTATTTGATCAAAATTACATAAGTTTAGGGCACAAATGCCAACACATATACTCTCCACCTCGATCCGATCGAATTATTTTTATTGTTTTACGTAACAGGTTCTCAACCTCAGTCTTGTACTCCTTTAACTTTTCAAGAGTTTAGACTTCCTAGGCATTAGGTAAATATACCCATACCTCGAATAGACATCTATAAAAGATACAAAGTATTCGTAACCTCCACTTGCTTTAACACTCATCGGACCACATAGGTCAGAATGTATAAGCTCAAGTGGCTCCTTGGCTCTATATCCTTTTCCACTAATAGGACGTTTGGTCATTTTTCCTTCGCGGCATGAATCACACACCGGTAAAAAGTTTTCTTCCAACTGACTTAGAAGTCCACTCTTCACTAGTCTCTCAATCCTATTGAGATTAATGTAGCCTAACCTTAGATGCCAAAGATGGGCATTTTCTTTTCGAGAAACTTTAACTCTTTTAACGCTTGTTCAAAACGCTTTTGATTGAATTAGCCTTTAAAACATACAAATTTGACCTAAGTGAAGCAGAACAAATAAGATTACCATTTCTTGAAATAAATGCTTTATTACCATTAAATGAAACGGAGATACATTGTTCTCAAAAACAAGAAATAGAAAAGAGGTTTGTAGTAAACCCTCGAACTATGTACATATTGTCTAATAAGATGTAATTCCTGCCAAAGAAAAGCTTCACTTTATCGATAGCTGCAGCAGAGACTATCTCCCCGTATCAAACCCGTAGAGTCACCTCCTAGAAGTTATTAGTCCTTACTGTTAACGGTGTTACATCAGTAGGTCTAATAATTCACGGTCTGGTCTTGTACAATCTCATTGTACAGGATGCCCCCACTCGCATGTCTAGCACATGAACGAGTCAGATCACCTTGTTTGTATCTTAATTCAAAGCATGTCGCATCCACACCGTATCCAGGATTAGGTTTCAAAACCTATCCATATACTGTATACCGTTAGGGTCATTTACTCGAACGTGATCCTCCCTGTGTGTCCACTACACACCGTTCAAGTTCTATTTCTCTCATATATTCAATGACCTTGGAGCTTTGCTTATTGGTCAAAGTTGTATAAAATGCGAGACACAAAATGATGAAATGAATAACTCTTTATTAATTTCAAATAGTAATTTATAAACTGATCGAGATTAGGACAAACATCCCAACAAACTCCCACTTGGACTAAGCTAGTGGAGCAAATACATTTATGAAATGTACATAAATTACAATGAAGTAATACAATAAACTAGGGCATTGAATACCCGTTTACATATCTCCGACTTGTCCTAGTCAGGAAGTACTCGAAGACCTAGACTCTCTAGGTGACACTCAAACACCTTAGCCGTGAGAGGCTTTGTAAATGGATCAGCTACGTTGTGCTCCGATGCTATCTGCGTGACTGTCACGTCGCCGCGGTGGACAATCTCCCGTATCAAGTTATACTTCCGCTCAATTTGTTTGCCTCTTTTATGGCTCCGAGGCTCTCTGGAGTTTGCTACTGAACCACTGTTGTCACAAAACAGTGTGATTGTCGAGTTCATATTTGGAACAACTTCCAAATCTTTCATGAACTTCCTAGGTCAAACAGCTTCCTTTGTAGCTTCACAAGCTGCAACGTACTTCGCTTCCATATTGGAATCAGCGATGCATCCCTGCTTGATGCTTCGCCATACTACAACTCCTCCATTCAGAATGCAGGCTGACCCCGAAGTGGATTTCCTAGAATCATTATCGGTCTGAAAGTCATAATATGTGTATCCCGTAAGGATCAAATCTCCACTGCTATACACTAAGCTGTAATTCCTCGTTCTCCTATGATACTTGAGAATTGCCTTTACGGTTGTCCAGTGATCTTATCTTGGATTGGATTGATACCTATTGACAATCCCTACTACATAACAGATGTCGGGCCTAGTACATAACATGACATACATCAGGCTCCCTACAGCTGAAGCATAGGGGATCCATCTCATATCATCAACCTCTTAAGGTGTCTTAGGACACTGATCCTTACATAAGTGAACCCCATGCCTGGAAGGCAGCAAGCCCTTCTTGGAGTTCTACATCTTATATCTAGACAACATCTTGTCAATATAAGACGCTTGAGACATGGCCAGCGCTCTGTTCTTCTAGTTCCGGACTATCTAGATACCTAGAACATATTGTGCTTCTCCCAAATCTTTCATTTGGAATTGCGAGGCTAGCCATTTCTTTACGTCAGTAAGAAATTCTACCTCATTCTCAATGAGAAGAATATCATCAGCGTATAAAATCAGAAATACAATAGTTTTGTCGATGATTTTCTTGTGAACAAAAGGCTCGTTAACATTCTGATTAAAGCCATAAGATTTGATTGCCTCATCAAATCTTATATTCCAAGACCTCGAGGCTTGTTTCACTCCATAAATAGACCTACGAAGCCGACAAACCTTTTGCTTTTGGCCTTGGGCAATGAACCTTTTGGGTTGGTCCATGTAGATGGTTTCGTCAAGGTTGCGATTTAGAAAGGCGGTCTTGACATCCATCTGCCATACCTCGTAGTCATAATACGTGACAATGGCCTGAAGGATCCTGATCGACTTTACCATGGCAACACGTGAAAAGGTTTCCTCATAGTCAACCCCTTCGACCTGGGTAAAACCCTTTGCCACTAGTCGTGTTTTGAACGTCTTCACCTTCCCATCTACGCCACGTTTATGCTTGTAGATCCATTTGAAACCTATAGATTTTACCCCTATCAGGTTGATCCACAAGCTCCCTAGATAGAATTGAAGTACATCGACTCCATTTCCTAGTCCATAGCTTTAATCCATTCATCCTTGTCATCATCAGCCATTGCCTGATCATAGGTCAATGGATCCTCGCTATCATCATCAGGATTGACGACTTGGGTTTCAGCTAAACTCATGTAACGTTCAGGCCGTCTAACAACCCTCCCACTACGTCGAGGCATTCCCAACTCTTGGGAACGGACTTGACTTGACGTGCTAGGATCAACAACACTTGGTGATGTACTAGCCCCATCATCAACTCTTGCTGATGTACTGTCCATTTCGTTTAGCACGATTTTGCTTCTAGGTAAATGATCACTGATGTGGTTTTTCTCAAGGAAAGTGGTGTTTATCGAGACAAGCACCCTATTATCCTTAGGATCGAAAAATAGACCACCTCTGGTCTCTTTTGGGTAACGTACGAATAAGCACAATTTTGAACGGGGTTCCAACTTCTTCGGATTTGACACCAACACATGGGTCGGACATCGCCAAATTTTGAAATGGTGTAAACTACCTTTACGACCATTCTAGAGTTCGAAAGGTGTTTCACAAACACTCTTCGACGGAACATTGTTCAAAATATAAACCACAGTCTCCACTGCGTAACCCAAAAAGAATCAGGGAGACGAGCGTAGCTCATCATCGATCGAACTTTTGGGATGTATGCCCTAAAACTTGTGTAATTTTGATCAAATAAATAAAAAGATATTTGTTTTGATAAAATTACAGTTTTGCTTTATAAATCCAATAAACTAAGCTCCAAGGTTATAATATATATCTTGAACATGAGTGTAGTGGACACTATTTGGATTGTGTTCAAGAATATAACCTAAATGGTCTATGGTATAAGAATAAGGTTGGAAGCCTCATTCTAGTAACACCATGGATGCGACCCACTTTGTAATTAGTACAAATGAGGTAATTCAACTCATTCATGTAGTTGACATGCGAGTGGGGGCATCCTGTATGAAGAGTTCATACAAGACCGAACTACAAATTATTAGTCTAACCAGTGTAACACCGTTAACAGGATAAAACTAGTAATTTATAGATGGTCATTATTGACTCGACCTGAATCCTGAGCGAGTTAAGAACTCCTGCTTATAGTGGTTTGTCCCTAGACTAGTATGGGTGAGAATGGCCTGTAGCCGACTCAACAAGCCTACTTTTTCAGGGACAGCACCTCATGGGTAGCTGGGAACTTAACTGTGTAAGATGGAATTCACTCATTCCTACACTAAGGAATTAGATAGGTTGTTCCCGTAAGAACTGACTCCAGGTCTTGAACAACGGAGCCCCGCCCTCTATGAGGGCATGAGTCTATGGTAGGACCTTAGACTTGTTGTTCATTAGAGGATCAGTGGTGCTTAAGGAACAAAGAGGTAATCACAGGGGTAAAACGGTAATTTGACCCAGCTGTGATCACGAAGAACCTGTGAAGGGTCGACTCATGGGTAATGACTATATCACTGGACACAATATAATCTACAGTGAGGAGAGTGCAGCTACAAGTCTATAGTGGAGTGATTTATAGTTAATGAATACTGATTAATTAGATCAAAGAGTTTGATCTGTTATTTTCACATCATTGGAATTCATGAACTGTATGTCCATTAGGTCCCCCCGTTGGCTCAACATGGTAATATTGAGGGAATAAAATTAGGAATGAAATTGAAGTGTTCAATCTAATACATGAGGTGTTATCAATTATATATGATATAATTGATATAATATATAGTTTTAATGTGAATTAGATTCACATATAAACCATATACTAATGAGAGAATAAAGGAAGGGTAGGATGGTCATTTCCATTCTATTTCCCTATATATATGGTTGCATGAGATGCAACTAGGTTAAGCAATTTTACAGCCTTTGTTGTGTTGCTGGAAAAGTTCCAAAACACAAACCTCCCTCTCTCACAACATCTCATCTCACCTAAAGGGAACCCATATTCCCCACTCACCTAGAGAACAACGGAGAAGATCCAGTGGTCGTGTCTTCATCCGTTCGTGTTCCAGTTGCTGAGATCGCGATCGTGGT
Source organism: Trichosanthes cucumerina (assembly GCA_036507285.1). NCBI lineage: Eukaryota > Viridiplantae > Streptophyta > Magnoliopsida > Cucurbitales > Cucurbitaceae > Trichosanthes > Trichosanthes cucumerina. The sequence goes on from CM071839.1 coordinate 37,822,405, forward strand.
AGAAAGGAGCACTTGAAGAAATGTTCTTCAAAGGTATATTTCTTGCTGTCCATATTCTGTTTTTATGCTTAATCTAGTTGTTTTAGTTCTTGAATGTAATCGTTCTAACGAAATTGAGAACGCGCGATTCACAATCGCTTCCGCTGGGGGATTCGATTCCCTTCAATTGGTATCAGTGCCCAATTGCGTTCTTGATTTACGTTCTGGATTTTTCAAGAACGAGGTGGGATTTATTGTTTTGCATGAAATGTATGAACGGTTTGCAAATTAGATGTTTTCTATTTTGGCACTTAGATTTACAATTTTTCCATTGAATTGTTCAATGTAAGGGTCAGGTGTTTTGGGTAATTTTAATTGTAAATCGAGTCTGTAAGCCCGTGTCGATCGAGGCAAAGTGGTTGCTGAGAAAATCAGAGCAAAAACAAGCAAGAATTGGAGAATTCATGTTGTTGTCTGTGTGCAGCGTTGCAACGCTGTTCATTGGCGCTGCAACGCTGTGCTTGCGGAAGGAGCGCGCAGGAGACGACAGCATTGCAACGCTAAGGCGTTGCGCAACACTGCTGTTGAGGCACGTTTCAACTGGCAAAAAAGGGCAAACTGCAGCGTTGTAAACTCGAGAATCATTCTTTGGAATTTCCTTATAAAGAAAAAACAAAAGAAAAGAAGAAATGAATGCATAAAACTTTGTTTTCCTTGTTTTAAAAAGAAAAGAAATGAAGTGAAAGATAAAAGGAAAACAAGGAAGGAAAAGCATAAACCATTTTGGTTTAGTTTGCTCTAAGAATAATGAAGAAAAGAAAATGAAAGCTATGGTTATTATATTATGTTATGTTTAGGAAAGAAAAGGAAAGAAAAGAAAAGGAAAAGGATAAACAAACAAAGAAAGTGGAAGGTGGGACCCCCACCTTGGTTTTTCTTTTAAAACAACAAGTTCCTTCGATCTTCTTCTTCATTTATCAAAAGGAAAGCAAGGGTTTTCATGAGAGAAGCAGAAAGGAAGAGGAAGAAGGAGATTTTGGTGCTGGAATTGCAGAAGAGAGGGAGGAGAACTCAAAGTTTATTTGTGTAGCAGCAAGGTGAACAACTCAGACCAGTTCTGCTATTTTGTTCATCTCGAGCTCCACAGAAAGAGGTAAGAGTTTAGATTTTGTTTCGTGCACGTTAACTCATATTGGAACAAAATTCGTGAAGGAAGCTCGAGCAAATTCGGATCTTAAGCTACTGATTTGTGAAGAGGAAGACAGAAGACAGAATTTGCTGTCAAATCTAAGAAGTCTCTGGTGTTTTGGTTGTACTGGTCTGTAGAGTTGGAATCAGAAGCTCTAATAGGTATGGTTGGAAAGCTTATTGAATTTTCTACAACGTTCATGAAGAAATCGTGAATAGAAAATGATTGAAAGATGTTGTAAATAGCAGGTCAAGTTTCGTGTTGCAGCAGAAAATCGAATCTAGAATAGCAGAAGTTAGTTCCTGGAAAAGAAGATTTCGAGGTATTTCTTAACCAATCTATTGGGAATTTCAATTTTATGTCTTCATATGATGTTTAGAGGATTCAAAAAGGAAGAGTTTGGTATAAATGTCACCCTGTTTGGCTAAGTAATGAAGAAGTTATGGCTGTCTGAAAACAGGACAGAAAATCTGAAAATGCTGGAAAATTTAAAGTGTGTTTTCTTGTAATTTTAAGGTTAAAAAGCATGAGCTCGAGATTCTAATGGTTGATTTGGTTTGTTTGACAGGCCAAGAGGAGATAGGTCGAGTGTACGGGCTAAGATTCTAGTTCTAACACTGTGAGTGACAAATGAACTTCGAAAATGAGCTATATGCTTGAAAAATGCTTTAAGAAATACAAGTTTTGCTTGAATGAAAGGGTTTAGATGTTTATTGTTTTCTTTGAACATTTGTTTATAAGCATTCATGATTTCTTAGAAATGTTTTAAAGTGTTCATGATGAGCCTAAATGTCTTGATGAAATTTATATACGAGCATATGTTTATTAAATTTCCAAAGTTTATGGAAATGTTATGATTTCGAGCGAGTATGTTAAGCAAGTATGGTTTTAAAGTTTTCCAGTTTAATGAACAAGCTAAGTAAGCTTGAGTTTTATGAAAGAAAAAGATAAGCAGACATGTTCGAATGTTTTCATGTGATCTTTTGTGATATTGAGCCCGAGGCTTATGGTACCGTGTGCACACATGTCATTTCTGTTGTTGACGTTGAGTGAACTCCGTGACAACAGCGCTGTCGTGAGTGCTGGGCGGGCCCCACTACGACAAAGATGATGGGAGTGTTGGGCGGGCCCCACTACATCGTAGAACAAACATAGATTGTGACATGTTTTAATAAGAGTTTATCACATTTACATGCCTTACGAGATTTTAACGATATACTTGCTGGTTTTCATGAAAAGCTATTATGATTACACAGTTACTTTTAACATTTGATTACAGATGCATATGCTCATAGATGGCCAGGTGATATGATTTACGAGTTAATAGCTTTCTTTTAAACTAAAGTCACTCACTGAGCTTCATAGCTCATTCTTTCAATGTTTTCAAACTTTTCAGGTAGAGATCGAGCTCATGCTTTTGAGTTATTGCCATAGTAGTCTTTGAAGCTTCATAAGTTTAATACTTTGTACGTGGCTGGTGTTGTATAGCAAGTCCATATGTTTTTTTTAAATTATTTTGAGAGAACTATGTAGTTATAGTCGTATGTGCTTTAGAGGTTGTGGTTGTTTAATTAGTGGTTTGATTTGTTTGTGGTTACGATGTTCTTGCTCGTTTTAGTTTCAAGAGAGACTTAAGAAGAGTTTCTCCTCATGTACGTCTTATAGATGTCCAGTTTCCGCTGTGTTAAGTTTAAAGTGTTCCATATGCGAACATAGTTTGTTTTCAGGTAAAATAGTGTCAGCAGGTATTGTTAAGAGGTAACAATGTCTGTTGGCTTCACGCCGCCTTCCGAGCTGAGTTAGCAGGTAGTTCGGGAGGGGGTGTGACAAGCGTTGAAACGCCACAGGCGTTTCATACGAAGGAGCAACGAACAAATTTCGGTTTTTTTTATATATAATAAATATAAAAATATTTTATATTTAATTTATTTAATTTTAATTAATATAATTATATTATATTAATTAAAATTAATTTTAGGGTGCCAAAATTGGTCTAATTTTGCTATTTAAATTATGCAATTGTTGTGTAATTATTGTTATGCATAATGTATGCTTTTATTTAAGAAATCCCACCTTAGGTTAAGCATTTTCATGCATCATTTATAATATAAAGAGTTATATTATATAGTTTGCATGATTAATTAATATAAAGTTGATATATTAATTTATGGACAACATTGACATGCATTATATATCATGAGATGATTATGCTATGAATGTCTTATTATTCATGTGATGAATGATCAAGCACTATATCATAGTATGCATGTCACCTATGGTTAATTATTAGTTTTAAAATGTTTAGAACTTTGAAATAATAGACCTTAGGTTATCTAGTTCTAGTTAGATTAGAATTAGGAACTAAGTAATTTATAAGTTATGATTAAAATAGGAACTCTGTCTAAGTAAGGTTCTGTCTAGGTCAGGGTATTTATTCGACTGAAACGGAACACCCTACACGGAAGGCGACCGGGGAGTGAAATTTAATCAGAGAGTTTATAAATTACTGTAGCGTCAACGGGTTTATTTAGGGCTTAATGAACTAGAAATACTAGGTTTAATATAAAGAGTTATATTAACAAACTTAGGATAAAATCAGTATAAGAGTTATATTGATTATCGATATAAGAGTTATATTAGCAAGGTTTTTGCCTAAGTAAGATTCTTGTAACTTTAAAGTATCCCGTGGGAGGAAATGTGTATATGAAACATATTTTTTCACCTACGTTATCTCCAAGAAATTCACACCGTGAGACTCATACTTGGCCTCGTGGCGCAAACGGGAGCGTCCCTCTTCAGATGGTGTCTGTATGAGTCACTATCAAGGTGAATGGAGAGGATACTTATAGTGAGTGAGAGCAGGTTTAGCGAAAAACAAAACCTACAGTCTGTTTTGTCGGTTTACACCGTTAGACCACTATGGTCAGCCTGCTCGTTTGGCTTGGACCAGACAATCCCTTCGGAGGGCTTGATCATCGGGGATCCAACACAGTAGACACCCGAAAGGGATAAAGATTTCCTTAGTCTGTTTTTCAATCTAGTCCTCCCTTCGGCGAATTTTATTGGATGGAGACTCTGGGATCTAAAGACAGAGGGTTACACTCACGGGGTACATAAGTTATGTATGTATCCTGACCGAAAAATGGTAACTAAAGCGTATAGAAATAAGAGTTATTCTGGCATTAGGTTTTGGTCAAGAGTGTCTTGATCCAGAGTAGGAGTGTTTTTTATTACCCTTCGGTGTCATACATTCTAAACCTTTGGAGTATCATTGCAAATTATAAATGGCCTAGGAATCATTTGATAATTAGCTAAAACATGATTGGATTAAAGTTATAGTAAGAAACTCATACAAGTTCGTTTGTAAATTTTTTTAGCAAAAAATGTCTAGCTCTATTATTTCCTTATTGGGTGCGGAAAAGTTAACCAGAGAGAATATGATGACTTGGAAAAACAAACTCAACACTATATTGGTAGTGGATGATCTGAAGTTTGTGCTCACTGAGGAGTGTCCTCAGGTGCAAAGCTCGAATGCGTCACGAAATGTTCATGATGCATATGATCGATGGACCAAGGCCAATGATAAGGCCAAGGTCTACATGCTGGTAAGTATGTCTGACATATTAGCCAAGAAGCATGAGGGCATGATAACCGCCATGGAAATCATGGATTCTGTGTTGGAAGCATGGGCATCTGCAACTAAGAGGGAGCAGTAGATCGTCGATTGAAGAGCCAGGTCAGTCAGTAAACTATGTTTGGACAACAGTCCACATAGGCCTGACACAATGCCCTAAAGTACATATTTAACTCAAGGATGCAAGAGGGTACATCTGTTCGGGATCATGTCCTGGATATGATGGTGCACTTCAACATCGCAGAGTCGAATGGTGCTTCCATCGATTAATCGAGCCAGGTCAGCTTAATTCTAGAAACCCTTCCAGATAGTTTCCTACAGTTTAGAAGTAATGTTGTTATGAACAAGCTTACTTTTAATCTTACCTCCCTTCTGAATGAACTCCAGACCTTTCAATCTTTGGGGAAAATTCAGGGATCAAAAGGTGAGGCAAATGTTTACAGTAGGAGTTATCACAAAGGTTCGACCTCTGAGACAAAAATAGTGGCTTCATCTTCTTCTAACCTGAAAAGGGAAGAAGAAGAACATGAAGAAGGTTGGTGAAGGGATACGAGCTGACAAAGCTGCCGCCAGAAGGGCAAGAAAGTCAAAGAAATTGCTGACAAAGGAAAGTGTTTGCAACGAAGACGGGCATTGGAAACAGAACTGTCCAAAGTACATTACAGAAAAGAAAAAGGAAGGTAAATATGATTTACTTTGCCTAGAAGCTTGTTTAGTGGATAATGATAAAACTGCTTGGATACTTGATTCAGGCGCCACTAATCATGTTTGCTCTTCTTTTCAGGGAATTGATTCCTGGCAGCAACTACAGAAAGGAGAGATAACGCTCCGGGTTGGAAATGGAGAAGTGGTCTCAGCTCTAGCAGTAGACACGATGAAGCTTTATTTTGGCAAGAAATATATGTTGTTGGACAATATATTAGTGATACTAGGGTTTACTAGAAATCTTATTTCAATTTCTTGCCTAATAAAACAATGTATTTCTGTTTTCTTCGCTATGAATAAAGTGTTTATTTTGAAGAAAGGTATAGAAATATGTTCAGCTTCATTATAAAATGAGTTGTATGTTTTAAGGCCTAATTCAGTCAAAATGGTTTTGAACACTGAATTATTTAAAACTTCAAACGCACAAACTAAGAAACGTAAAATTTTTCCTCAAGAAAATGCCCATCTTTGGCATCTAAGATTGGGTCGCATTAATCTCAATAGGATTGAGAGATTGGTAAAAAATGGACTTCTAAATGAGTTAGAAGAAAATACTTTACCTGTATGTGAATCCTGCCTAGAAGGAAAAATGACTAAAAGACCTTTTAGTGGAAAAGGTTATAGAGCCAAAGACCCTCTTGAGCTTATACATTCAGACTTTTGTGGTCCGATGAATGTTAAAGCCAGGGGAGGATATGAATATTTCATCTCTTTTATAGATGATTATTCTAGATTTGGGCATATTTACCTAATGCACCACAAGTCTGAAGCACTTAAAAAGTTCAAGGAATTCAAGACTGAAGTTGAAAATCAATTAGGTTAAAATATTAAAACACTTCGATCGGATCAAGGTGGAGAGTACATGGATTTAAAATTCCAGAACTATATGATAGAACATTGAATTACATCCCAACTCTCAACTCCAGGTACACCACAACAAAACGGTTTATCGGAAAGAAGAAATAGAACCTTGTTGGACATGGTTCGATTAATGATGAGTTATGCTCATCTCCCTAGTTCCTTTTGGGGTTACGTAGTGGAGACTGTAGTATACATTTGAAAAATGTGCCCTCAAAAAGTGTTTCTGAAACACCTTTTGAACTCTGGAAAGGACGTAAAGGTAGTTTATGTCATTTCAGAATTTGGGATTGTCCAACACATGTGCTTGTGACAAATCGAAAGAAGTTGGATTCACGTTCAAAGATATGCCTATTCGTAGGATACCCAAAAGAAACAAGAGATGGTTTATTCTATGATCCTAAGGAAGATAATGTTTTTGTGTCGACAAATGCCATTTTCTTAGAGGAGAATCACATAAGGGACCACAAGCCAAGAAGTAAAATTATGTTGAGTGAATTAGACCGAACAATAGCAAAGGTTGCTAATAAAACTAGTACGTCAACAAGAGTTGTTGATACTAGTTTGTCTAGTCAAGAGAGTCCATCTCAAGAGTTGAGTATGCCTCGACGTAGTGGGAGGGTTATAACACAACCTTACCATTACATGGGTTTATCTGAAACCAAAGTTGTTATATCGGATGACGTCTGTGAGGATCCATCGACTTATAATGAAGCGATGGTTGACAAAGACAAAGACAAATGGGTCATAGCCATGGACCAAGAAATGGAGTCTATGTACTTCAATTCTGTTTGGGATCTTGTAGATATGCCTGATGGGGTAAAACCTATAGGTTGTAGGTGGATCTAGAAGAGAAAGCGTGGTGTAGATGGGAAGGTGCAAACCTTCAAAGTTAGACTAGTAGCATAGGGTTATACCCGGGTTGAAGGGGTTGACTATGAGGAAACCTTTTCACCTGTTGCTATGGTAAAGTCTATGCGTATCGTACTTCTCATTGTCGCATATTATTACTATGAGGTATGGAAAATGGATGTCAAGACAACCTTTTTGAATGACAATCTTGAAGAAAACATCTACATGGAACAACCCAAAGGGTTCATTAAACCAGGACAAGAGCAAAAAGTTTACATGCTTAAAAGATCAATTTATGGACTGAAACATGCCTCTAGGTCCTGGAATATAAGATTTGATGAGGCAATCAAAACTTATGGTTTTGACTAGAATGATGATGAACCTTGTGTCTACAAGAAAATTATCAATAGTTCTTTCGCATTCCTAATTCTCTATGTGGATGCTATCCTACTCATTGGGAATGATGTAGGTTCTCTTACTGACATTAAGGATTGGCTAGCTAAGCAATTCCAAATGAAAGATTTGGGTGATGCACAGTGTGTTCTTCGGATCCAGATTGTCCGGAACCGCAAAAATAAAATACTAGCATTGTCTCAAACATCTTACATAGACAAAGTGTTGTCAAGGTTTAAGATGCAAGACTCTAAAAAGGACTTGTTGCCTTTTAGACATAGAGTCCATTTGTCTAAGGAACAGTGTCCTAAGACACCTCAAGGAGTTGAAGATATGAGACGGATTCCTTATGCATCAACTGTTGGGAGCCTGATGTACGCCATGTTGTGTACTAGAGCTAACATCTGTTTTGCAGTTGGAAAGGTCAGTAGGTATCAATCCAATCCAGGACTTGAACACTGGACAACAGTTAAAACAATCCTTTAGTATCTTCGGAGAACAAGGAACTACATGCTTTTGTATGGGGCTATGGATTTGATCCTTACAAGATACACGGATTCTGACTTTCAGACTGATAAAGATTCTCGGAAATCTACATCAGGGTCAGTATTTATTCTTAACGGAGGAGTTGTAGTATGGCGAAGCGTCAAGCAAGGATGCATCGCAGATTCCACCATGGAGGTCGAATATGTAGCAACTTGTGAAGCAGCTAAAGAGGTCGTTTGGTTAAGGAAATTCATGCTAAATTTGGAAGTTGTTCCAAATAGGACTTTGCCCATCACGCTGTATTGCAATAACAGTGGTGTTGTGGCAAATTCGAGGGAACCCCGAAGTCACAAGAGGGAAAAGCACATTGAGTCGAAGTATCATCTCATCCGGGAGATCGTGGATAGAGGAGACATGATTGTCACGAAGATAGCTGTTGTTGCAAAATTTATGATAATGCAATACCGCAGTGTACGGGTCAAGTTTTAGTATAGTGATGTATGAGTCCAAGTATCGTCCTCGGGAATTGGTTTATAGATTAATTAATTACTAAGATACTGATTCTCTATTTTAGCTAAAGAAACATAACATGGATATTTGGTTGAAAGTAAAGACAAGTAATAAACAAACATGTGGAGACACGAATGGATAGAATTGAGGGAAGTGATTATACAAGTTAATGACTCAATTAACACATGCAATGTACCAATGAGATGAATTTATAAACAAGAAGTAGAATACTCAAGAAAATCTCTCGATTCTTAGTGAGCATCACACATGCAATAAAATCCATAGTCTCCATATGAACCTACAACATGCATGGCATTAAGCAACTTCTTTATGCGTTTCCCTAAGATTTCTAGGTTATTCTCATGCCAGATTTCTAAAGGTTTTGAAAAATTTGATATAATTTAAGCTTTATCTCTCGAGTCCACTTAAATCAACAAATTAAGAAGTAAGGAACGAATTGCAAAAAATAAGGACAAAACATGCTTCATTACATAGCAAGAAAGTCATAACAAGTAAATGAAATCCTAACTACAATGTTTAGCTACTCTAAATCACATGAAAATCAAACTAAACAAGTAGAAAACATCTTAGAACGCTATTACAAATTGAAAGAAAAGGAAATTAAACTTATGTGTCGATGCTGGTCCTTCGTCTCCGAGCTCCCGTCTTCGATCTCGAACCTCCACGAATGCTTTGGCTCCCCAAAACGCTCTTTTCTCTCTTCTTACAAAGTGTATTTCGAAAATAGGGCTAAAAACTATCAATTTCGGCTCCCTTGTAATGAAATCATAAGGATATATTTATAGATGGAATCGGTGCAGCGTTGCAACAATAGGGACAGCGTTGCAACGCTGTACCCAAGCGACTGGTAAATAAGGAATTTATCGACGGCGTTGCAACGCTGAGGATAGCGTTGCAACGCTGCTACCTAACGGGCGCGCCCTTATCGATCTGGCGTTGCGACGCTGCAATACAACGTTGCAACGCCCTCTGTGCGGCTCTCGTGCATGCCTTCTTATCGAGATAGCGTTGCAACGCTCTAATTGTCACCCCCTTCCGAACTACCGCTAACTCGGCTTTCGAAAGGCGGCGTGAAGCCAATGAGATATTGTTTATCTCTTAACAATACTGTTGACCCACGATACACGATAAATATACTATGTTCAAAAATGGAACACTTAAACATGACATAGCGGAGCTGGACAACTATTAAACATATACAAGGAGAAACCATTCACAAGTCTCTCTTGAAACTAAAAGTCTAGTGCATCGAAACAACACAAGACAAACCATTGTTTATACAACCTCTAATGTACAAACAACTATAACACAAAGTCTGTCAAAATAATTTACAAACATAGAGACTTGCTAAACAAAACCAGCCACGTACAAAGTATTTATCTTATGAAGCTTCATTGAGACTATGGCGAGAACTTTCGGTGCGGGAGCTCGATCTCTACCGAAAGGTTTGAAAACATAGAAGGAATGAGCTATGAAGCTCAATGAGTGATCTGCGTTTAATATCTGTAACTTGTAAAACATGTGACACGAAAACTATGAGCATATGCATTTGTATTCAAGCATTGAAAGTAAGCGTGGAATCATAATAGACTTTTCGGAAAACCAACAAGTATATCATCAAAATCTCGTAAGGCATGTAAATGAGATAAACTCTTTTAAAAACATGTCACAATCCACGTTGTGTAGGCACGCCCAAGACAACCAACGTTACTCTACGATGTAGTGGGGCCCGCCAAAGACTCCCATCGTCTTTGTCGTAGTGGGGCCCGCCCAAAGACTCACGGCAAAGATCGTTGTCACGAGTACACTCAACGTCGACAACAGAATAAAACCGTGTGCACTGCGGTACCATAAAGCCTCGGGCTCAATATCTCGAGAAAATCACATGAAAACATTTGAACATGCTCGCTTATCTTTTCTTTCATAAAACTCAAGCTTACTCAAACTTTGTTCATAAAATCGAAATCTTTAAAACATACTTGCTAGTACATGCTTGCTTGAAATCATAACATTTCCATAAATTTTGGCAACCATTGGACATATGCTCATGTATAAACTTTATAAAGAGTTTTAGGGTCACAATGAACACTTGAAACATTTCTAGGAAAACATGAATACTCATAAACATGTATTCAAAAGAAAGCATAATGCATTGAAAACTTTTATTCTAGCAAAACTTGCATTTCTTGAACATAATTCAAGCATATATACACTTTTGAAGTTCCTTTTATCACTCACAGTGTTTGAACTAGAATCTTAGCCCGTACACTCGACCTATTTGCTCTTGGCCTGTCAAACAAACCAAATTCATGTATTAGAACCTCGAGCTCATGGTTTTTAACCTTCAAACTACAAGAAAACACACTTTCAAAAATTCCAGCATTTTCAGATTTTCTGCCCTGTTTTCAGACAGCCATAACTTCTTCATTACTTATCCAAAAAGAATGTACTTTATACCAAACTCTTTATTTTTGAACCCTCTAAAACTCTTAGGAAGACATGAAAATGAGATTCCTAACGTATTGGTTAGAAAATACCTCAGTAGCTTAACCCCTAAATTGATCCTGTTGTATTTCCAGATTTCACTTCCTGCTGCAACCCGAAACTTAACCTGATGATTACAACATCTTCCAATCATTTTCTTCTCACGATTCCTTCACGAAACTTGAAGGATATTTAATAAGCTTTCGAACCATACAGATTAGAGCTTCTAAATCCAAGTATACAGATCATAACAACCACAATATCAGAGACCTCTCGGATTTGACAGCAAATTTCTGTCTTCTGCCTTCCTCTTAACAAATCAGCAACTTAACATCAGAATTGGCTCGAGCTTCCTTCACGAATTTTGTTCCAATATGAGTTAAATTTCATGAAACAAAACCCCAACCCTTACCTCTTCCTGTGGAGCTCGAGAAGGTCAACACATCAGGACTGGTCTGAGTTGATTTCCTTGCTGCAATAAAGAATCCCCTTGAGTTTTCCTCTTTTCTTCTGCAACTCCAGCTCAAAATCACCAAAAATGGCCTCCTTCTTCTTCCTTTCTCCTTCAACCACGAAGCTTCAGCCTTAGTTTGTGAGGAAAGAGAAGAAAATGGAGAGAACTTCTTTTAAAAAAAAATTAGACGGTGGAGGGTTGTCCTTTTGAACCTTTTTACTTTTTCATTTTCCATTTCTTTTTCCTTTTCTTTTCTTTCCTTTATCTTCTTTCTTTCTTTTCTTTTCTTTTCTTAACAAAACAAAATAACTTAATATAAAATATTTGTTTCATTTCCTTTTCTTCTTTTGTCTTTAAAAGCAAAACAAACCAAAATGGTCTAAACTTTCTTTCCTTGTTTTCCTTTTGTCTTTCCCTTCATTTCTTTTCTTTTTAAAACATGGGAAACCAAGTTTTAAACATTCATTTCTTCTTTCTTTTTGTTGTTTGTTAATAAGGAAGTTCCAAAGAAAGATCTCGGATTTACAACTTACCTCCCCTTGAGAAATTTCGTCCTCGAAATTGAGTAGTCTTTATGTGAAAATGATTGGGTACTTCCTCCTCATTAGATCCTCTAACTCCCAGGTTGCCTCCTCCACTCCGTGATGTCTCCAACGAACCTTCACGAGTGGGATCCTCTTGTTCCTCAAAACTTGCTCTTTCCTGTCGAGGATTTGAACTGCATCCTCTACGTAACTCATGTCTTCTTTCAACTCAACTGATTGTGCTTGCAACACATGTGTCGGATCTGGGATATACTTCCTCAACATGGACACATGAAATACATCACCTACTCGAGATAGTTCTGATGGAAACTCCAGTCTGTAGGCTGCTGGCCCAACTCGTCCCGTTACTGGATAAGGACCAATATATCTAGGGCTTAGTTTACCCTTCTTACCAAAACGAAGGACACCTCTCCATGGAGATAACTTCAAGAAAACTTGATCTCCAACCTGGAATTCTAAGTCCTTTTGTCGCTTATCAGCATAATTCTTCTGACGGTCTTGTGCTACCTTCAAATTTTCTCTGATTACCTTAATATTGTCTGTAGTAACTTGTAACAACTCAGGGCCGATTAGCTTCCGCTCTCCAACTTCATTCCAACATAAGGGCGTTCTACATGGTCTTCCATACAGAGCCTCAAATGGTGCCATACCAATACTCGACTGGTAGCTGTTATTGTAAGCAAATTCCATAAGCGATAGGTGTGTATCCCAACTCCCTTTAAATTGAAGGACACATGCTCTCAACATGTCCTCTAAGGTCTGGATGATCCTCTCGATCGCCCATCACATGCGAGGATGGAATGTCAGTACTAAACTTGACTTTGTTCCCATAGCTTTACGTAAGCTAGGCAAAAATTTAGAAGTAAATCTTGGATCTCTATCTCGAAAACGATAGACACTGGCACTCCGTATTGACTCACAATTCTGTCGACGTATAGCTTAGTTAGCTGATCAAGCGTAGACGTCGCTTTAATCGGTACAAACCGTGCTGTTTTAGTGAGTCTATCCACTATTACCCAAATACCATCATGCCAACTAGAAGTACGTGGTAATCCAAACAGAAAATCCATAGTGATATGCTCCCACTTCCACTCAGAACCTTTGCAAAAGGTTAAGGAGTCCTCGCCTCTGTCTAATCTGGTTTAACTTTGTTGGCGGACCAAACATCTATCAACATAATCAGCTATCTCTCGTTTCCTTGCAGGCCACCAATACGTTCCCTTCAATGTTTTGTACATCTTGGTGCTTCCTGGATGCATAGCGTAAGCTGAATTGTGAGCTTCCTCTAGAATAGCATCATTAAGCTCACTAAAATTCGGAACACATAGTCTTCCTTGCCTTTCTATGGCCCCGTCTGATCTCATCTTAAACTCTGCTTCTGGGCCCTGTTTGGACTTCCCAAACATTTTCTGCAAGTTACTATCCTCTGGTTCTCTTCTCACAACCTCTGCATGAGTGAAGAGACTGACTGAATCGAGCTAAAAGACTCTCTGAACTCTCTCTGCAGTCACAACTGCCTTAGAATCCCTTAGAGTTCTTAAAAATGTTGCTCGAATACCACACAAGGCATCCCTAGGAAGTCTTGACTTCCGCTTTCAAAGCATCTGCTACTACATTCCCCTTCCTGGATGGTATTCTATAGTACAATCATAATCTTTAATCGATTCTAACCATCTTCTCTGTCTCATATTCAACTCCTCGATCAAAGATATACTTGAGACTCTTATGATCCGTGTAGATGTGACACCTTTCACCAAACAAGTAATGTCTCCGATCTTCGAGCTAGAACAACTGCTTTGCTAACTCAAGATCGTGGGTAGGGTAATTACATTCATGCTTTTTCAATTGTCTTGACGCATAAGCTATTACTTTTCCTTCTTGCATCGAACACACCCTAAACCTTGTCTCGAGGCATCACAGTAAATCACATACTCTTTTTCCATTCACAGGAAGTGTCGAATAGGTCTTTGTAACTAATCTCTCTTTTCACTCACAAAACTCATTTCACACTTATCGACCACTCAAACTTAGCATTCTTTCTTGTCAAAGTGTTTAGGGTAATGCTAATCGTGAGAAATCCTCAACAAACCTTTGTAGTATCCCGCCAAGCCTAGGAAACTACGCACTGCTCGTGATTGGCCTGGTCTCTCCCGATTGACTACTGACTTTAACTTTATTTGGATCCACACTAACACCATTTCTTTGAGACAACATGCCCCAAAAACACTACCTGATTCAACCAAAACTCACATTTGGTGAATTTAGTGTACAACTGTTTATCTCGTAGTGTTTGCAGAATAATCCTTAGATGTTCCTCATGAGCTTTCCTGTCAACTGAGTAAACTAGTATATCATCAATAAATACTATCACGAATCGATCCAAATATTTGGTGGAATATCCTGCATTTCATGAGGTCCATGAAAAGCTCCTTTGGTGCATTCAGTAAAACCGAAGCGGCATTACTAGAAACTCATAATGCCGTGCACAGTTCTCGAATGTTGTCTTAGGAATATCGATTCCCTTACCTTTAATCGATGGTATCCTCGATCTCAAATCAATCTTAGAAAACACCGATGCTCCTCAGAATGGTCAAACAAGTCATCAATACGGGGTAAAGGATACTTGTTACGATCGTGACTTTGTTTAGCCGCATCGTAATCAATGCATAATCTAAGGGTACCATCTTTCTTCTTTACAAATAACACTTTGGAGCTCCCTAGGGTGATACACTAGGTCCGATGTATCCCTTATCAACTAGTTCTTGTAATTGCATCTTGACTCTTTGAGCTCACTTGGAGCCATTCTATACGGCGCTGCGAAATAGGTGTCTTTGTTCTGGTAGCAATTCAATAGTGAACTCTACCTCCCTATCAGTGGCAACCACCGACAGATCTCTTTGGAAAAACATCTAGAAATTCGTTCACAACAAGAACATCTTTCGGTTTTAACTTTTCTTCCCGCACCTCCATTACGTGAGCAAGAAACGTCGTGCATCCTTTTCTCAACAACTTCGAGCTTTGAATGCTGAAATCAAACTTGTAGAAATAATCTTCTTTTCACCCCTGAAAACCACTTCAACCAACCCTGGTTTTCTAAAAACAACTTCCTTTTTATGGCAATCCATGGAAGCATAATGAGTGAATAAGAAATCCATCCCTAAGATTGCATCTAACATCTGCAACTCTAGTGGAAGAAGATCCACTAACGTATTGAGACCTTCTAGTAAGACCTCACAATCTCGCAACACTGAATTGACTAGTAAAGCATCACCAACTGGAGTGTATATAACTAACTCTTCAAATAAAGGCTCTAGCTTCCTACTAAGCTTAGTTAGGAATATACTGGAAACAAAGGAATGCGTAGCACCTGGATCTATCAAAACACATGCAGGTACATTACAAATACAAATCGTACCAGTAATCAAATCTGGTGCATCCTCTGCTTCCTGCTGAATCATAGCGTAGACCTTTCCCTGTTGCCTAGGTCTCCCTACAACTCCCTTATGTTTTGCACCACCTGGTGTGCCTCTCCCTGCAGCTCTACTGGAACTCTCTTTATTTTGCTCAACTGCTCCGGGACCCAACTCCTGGTCCCTCTCAGGCGGTTGCTCTAAGCCGTGGACAATCCCTCTTGAAATGCCCCGCCGCCCACACTGGTAACACACACACACCGACACCAACAAGACATTGGCCTCGATGATTCTTGCCACAATTTGCACATGGAGTTCTCCTTGCTTTGACCGCATGCAGAGACTCTCTGCATTATCGTGGTCTTCTTGCCGTGGATCCGCAGATTGACTAGGTGCTCTTTGACTCGCCTCTGATAGGCACCACTAACATTCATCTGCCTCAATATCTGGCTGCCAGCTCGATTCTTAAAGTCCTGACGACTTGAAACATTCACCCAGGTGTGAATCTTCGTTGTTCGCGACCCCAAAAACTACTCATCGTTGAAGGCCCACGAGTTGGCTCCACTACTGACTGCGCCTCTGCTATACTCTGCTCAACACGTAGAGCAGTCTCTACCAGCTGTGAGAAGTCAGCCCACTTAGCAATGGCTGTGACTGGGGTACGTATCTCAGGTTGTAACCCTCTCTCAAATCGTCGACACTTGTCACTCTCAGATGCCACAATAACATCAGCATACCGTGATAGCTCGGTATACCTTCTCTCGTACTCAGCCATTGATAGTGACCCTTGCTTTAATTCTAAAAATTCATCTCTCTTTGCTTCGCGGTATGTGCCAGGGTAGTATTTATCTTCAAATATTCCTCTGAAAGTTTGCCAGTCTAAAGTGCGTGCATCACTCCGTCTGGCTAAAATTGACTTCCACCATCTCTCTGCTTCTTTCTCTAGCAGGAATGTGGCTAGCTTGACTTTACGCTCTTCAGGGCAGCTCATCACGTCAAAACATTTCTCAAGTTTATTCAGCCACACCTCTGCGGCGTCGGTGGATCTGTGGAACCTCAAACACCTGTGGCTCCCAATTTCTTGAGACGTTCTATTCCATACGCCTTTTTCGGATCACTTGGCCTCGCTCTCTCGGCTGCCCCCCACCCTGTGAGGAAATGGCATGTCGCTGCGATCTCTCGGCCTCGGTTTGGACTCTTGGGGCACTAGATCCCCTCTCGATTGGCCTTGGGTAGGATCCTGCGTCCCCCGATCGATCCCCGCGTCGCGTGCTCGCTAGTACGTGGTGGCATGACTCTATAACATATCAACATATTAGACATGCTATGGATACTTAACTCAAATACACAATACTAAACTTCTATTCATATTTTAGCCCTAACTGGACTTGCTCTTACCCTTACTTGAAACATACTCCACTAGTTCGATCCGAACTAACTCAATAACTTGCTATGACTTTTACTTTATTCTCGTGAGCTAACTTGCCTGTCTCATTCCCATGGAGCTAATCGCTCTCGATACCAAGTTGTCACACCCCTTCCGAACTACCGCTAACTCACATTTCGAAAGCGGCGTGAAGCCAATGACATTGTTTATCTCTTAACAATACACTGTTGACCACGATACACTGATAAATATACTATGTTCAAAAATGGAACACTTAAACATGACATAGCGGAAAGCTGGACAACTATTAAACATATACAAGGAGAAACCATTCACAAGTCTCTCTTGGAAACTAAAAGTCTAGTGCATCGAAACAACACAAGACAAACCATTGTTTATACAACCTCTAATGTACAAACAACTATAACACCAAAGTCTGTCAAAATAATTTACAAACATAGAGACTTGCTAAACAAAACCAAACCACGTACAAAGTATTTATCTTATGAAGCTTCAGCAGACTATGGCAAGCTTCTCAGGTGCGGGAGCTCGATCTCTACACTCAAAGGTTTGAAAACATAGAAGGAATGAGCTATGAAGCTCAGTGAGTGACTGCGTTTAATATCTGTAACTTGTAAAACATGTGACCTGAAAACTATGAGCATATGCATTTGTATTCAAGCATTGAAAGTAAACGTGGAATCATAATAGACTTTCAGAAAACCAACAAGTATATCATCAAAATCTCGTAAGGCATGTAAATGAGATAAACTCTTTTAAAAACATGTCACAATCCACGTTGTGTAGGCACGCCCAGTACAACCAACGTTTACTCTACGATGTAGTGGGGCCCGCCCAGCACTCCCATCGTCTTTGTCGTAGTGGGGCCCGCCCAAGGCACTCACGACAAAGATCTTTATTCTCACGGAGTACACTCAACGTCGACAACAGAATAAAACTTGTGTGCACACGGTACCATAAAGCCTCGAGCTCAATATCTCAGAAAATCACATGAAAACATTTGAACATGCCTGCTTATCTTTTCTTTCATAAAACTCAAGCTTACTCAGCTTGTTCATAAAACTGGAAATCTTTAAAACATACTTGCTAGTACATGCTTGCTTGAAATCATAACATTTCCATAAATTTTGGCAACCATTGGGCATATGCTCATGTATAAACTTTATAAAGACTTTTAGGGTCACAATGAACACTTGAAACATTTCTAGGAAAACATGAATACTCATAAACATGTATTCAAAAGAAAGCATAATGCATTGAAAACTTTTATTCTAGCAAAACTTGCATTTCTTGAACATAATTCAAGCATATATACACATTTGAAGTTCCTTTTATCACTCACAGTGTTTGAACTAGAATCTTAGCCCGTACACTCGACCTATTTGCTCTTGGCACATCAAACAAACCAAATTCATGTATTAGAACCTCGAGCTCATGGTTTTTAACCTTAAAACTACAAGAAAACACACTTTCAAAAATTCCAAAGCATTTTTGATTTTTCTCGCCTGTTTTGGACAGTACCATAACTTCTCCATTACTTATCCAAAGAGAATGTACTTTATACCAAACTCTTTCTTTTTGAACTCTCTAACACTCTTATGAAGACATGAAAATGAGATTCCTAACGTATTGGTTAGAAAATACCTCGATCCGCTTAACCCCTAAATTGATCTCTTTCATTGTTCCAGATTTCACTTCCTCTGCACGCAACCCGAAACTTAACCTGATGATTACAACATCTTCCAATCATTTTCTTCTCACGATTCCTTCACGAAACTTGTAGAAAATTGAATACGATTTCGAACCATACCAATTAGAGCTTCTAACTCTAAGTATACAGATCATAACAACCAAAACATCAGAGACCTCTCGGATTTGACAGCAAATTTCTGTCTTCTGCCTTCCTCTTAACAAAACAGCAACTTAACATCAGAATTGGCTCGAGCTTCCTTCACGAATTTTGTTCCAATATGAGTTAACTTTCATGAAACAAAACCTCAACCCTTACCTCTTCATGTGGAGCTCGAGAAGGTCAAAACATCAGGACTGGTCTGAGTTGATTTCCTTGCTGCAATAAAGAATCCCCTTGAGTTTTCCTCTTTTCTTCTGCAACTGATAACTCACCATAAGTGAGTTATTTTACTAGAATTTTAGTGTTTAATCCACTTGAATTGCATTTAATTTAGTGATCCTCATGTTAGTTTATCCCTAAATTATGTGTGTTAGCTTTAAAATCTTGCATTTAAGCATTAGGTGCAAAAAGAATTAATTTCGATGTTTTTTATGCTTTAATTTAAGAAATTTGGAAAAATAAGCTAACAGTAATTAACGACCGAAAAACGAGACTTTTAATTCTAGAAAAATCCTATCATATTTATTGGGTCCATATTTTAATTAATGAATTTATTAGGATTTTTCTATGTGCAGGAGATGTTTGAAAATTACAGGAACCCTAAGGGCATTTTAGACAATTTACCCAAAGGGTAAGATGGTCTTTTTACCCCTAAGGGCATTTTTGTAAATTATAGAGTTAGGGTAACACCATCTTGTATAAGGAGGCTAGGGTTCACAAGTGCCAAAGGAGTTGGGGGAGAGAATTGGCGACAAGGGAAAGAGACCAAGAGAGAACGGGTGATTGCTACAGCAAAGGTGTGCATTGGAGAGAAAAATTGTGAAGGTTCCATTGCTGTAGCAATCGTGTGAGTGAGGAAAAATTGAAGCTTCAAGGTGTCATTGCTGTAGCAAAACCGAGACCCATTGTTGTAGCAAAATCGAGAGCATCACAGCAGTTCGGTTTTCACAGACGTCTTTCACGAAATTTGTGATTTCTGGCTATTCAACCGTTGGATTTTGCCACAATTTTATCCGCCTGTTGGAGACTCATAGAGCTTCAGTTTTAACGGTTGGATCGTCGTTTGGAGATTTTCTGTGTAAGATATAGTTGTCACGTTGGGGGACCACTGCAGTTCGGTTTTTCACAGATAATGCTCACAAAGTTGTTCTTTGCCGAAGTTTCAACCGTTGGATTGTGCTGATATTTTGTCAGCATGTTTGAGACTCATAAACCTTCGGTTTGAACGGTTGGATCGTCATTTGGAGTTTTGGTTTATCCGATATCACTGTCGGACAGAACCTAAAAAAAACTGTTGCGATTGAGCCATTTCTTTGAAGCAATTGGCACAATTTATTCTTTGAAACCAACCAAAGGGTTTCTTTGAAGCAAAGTGCCCCGTGCGCAGACCATCGACAGAGGGTTGCTGCTAGGCAATTGCTGTAGCAAAAGCAATGCCACCTGCTGTATAACTTTTTCCTATCTTGAAGTGCTCTTGTTCACTATTTTTGCTAAATTGACACTGATTTTGTTGGATGCTTTACATTAATTAGGAGTCAATTTTCCCACTGTTTAGATGAATTGTGTGGTTGTTTTTGGACTGTTATTTTTATACAATTCCATTGATTAGTGAAAGCATGCTTAACTTAAAGATGTGTAATTTGACTCCAAGCATGAGCTAAATTCTTCTAGGCACGGGTTAGGTTGTTCATCAATGTATAAATTGTAATAAATTAGTGATTGATGTCATGGTTGGATTTATGAGATTTTATTGTTTTTAGCGATACATGAGAATTAAAATTTGGCCACTTTAACTTCTCTAAAAATTCACGAACTTGGGAAAGCTAGTGAGTTAGGAAATTAAAATTTCATTCTAGGATCTTGAGTTAATTAGGGATAATTAACCCACCTAGAACCTAAAATCATGGGCATAATTTAGATCACAATTGGGAAATTGTAGGTTTTAAAACTTAGTGAATTTGGAAAGAATCATTGCATGTGTAGGTAAATTCAAGGCATCACATAAAATTTATTTCAATTGAACATTAGAACTCTAACCTAACCCGAGCCTATTTTTCATTACAAATCTCATCTCTTGCATCTTCCCTCTTGATTGCATTTTTCTATCCTCCCGTTAATTTTAATTATTTTCTTGCATGTTGTTCCATTATCTTTATTTGTCCCATCAAAATTAGAAAATCCAATTCCTATACGTGTTTTTATTTATTTTCAACAAAAATTTCATGCCCATGCATTGCACAAAAAATAAGGAAAATTTGCAAGGACACTCACTAACTTAGGTTCAGCTAGTCCTCGTGGGATCGATACTTTAACTTATCACTTGCTGCTCTCGATCGTGTATACTTGCACGTCGTAGAAGTGTCGGAGTCTCATTCTAATTTGCATTAGTTTAGGGCACCCGATATTTTCGCATCAGCAACTCCAGCTCAAAATCACCAAAAATGGCCTCCTTCTTCTTCCTTTCTCCTTCAACCACGAAGCTTCAGCCTTAGTTTGTGAGGAAAGAGAAGAAAATGGAGAGAACTTCTTTTAAAAAAAAATCAGACGGTGGAGGGTTGTCCTTTTGCACCTTTTAACTTTTTCATTTTCCATTTCTTTTTCCTTTTCTTTTCTTTCCTTTATCTTCTTTCTTTCTTTTCTTTTCTTTTCTTTTCTTTTCTTAACAAAACAAAATAACTTAATATAAAACATTTGTTTCATTTCCTTTTCTTCTTTTGTCTTTAAAAGCAAAAACAAACCAAAATGGTCTAAACTTTCTTTCCTTGTTTTCCTTTTGTCTTTCACTTCATTTCTTTTCTTTTTAAAACATGGGAAACCAAGTTTTAAACATTCATTTCTTCTTTCTTTTTGTTGTTTGTTAATAAGGAAGTTCCAAAGAAAGATCTCGGGTTTACAACTTACCTCCCCTTGAGAAATTTCGTCCTCGAAATTGAGTAGTCTTTATGTGAAAATGATTGGGTACTTCCTCCTCATTAGATCCTCTAACTCCCTGTGTTGCCTCCTCCACTCGTGATGTCTCCAACGAACCTTCACGAGTGGGATCCTCTTGTTCCTCAAAACTTGCTCTTTCTGTCGAGGATTTGAGGCGCATCCTCTACGTAACTCATGCCTTCTTTCAACTCAACTGGTTGTGCTTGCAACACATGTGTCGGATCTGGGATATACTTCCTCAACATGGACACATGAAATACATCATGTACTCGAGATAGTTCTGCTGGCAACTCCAATCAGAAGTCTGCGCCCAACTCGTCCGTTCATGGATAAGGACCAATATATCTTGGGCTTAGTTTACCCTTCTCTGACCAAAACGAAGGACACCTCTCCATGGAGATAACTTCAAGAAAACTTGATCTCCAACACGGAATTCTAAGTCCTTTTCGCCGCTTATCAAAGATAATTCTTCCGACGGTCTTGTGCTACCTTCAAATTTTCTCTCGATTACCTTAATATTGTCTCAGTAGTAACTTGTACCAACTCGTAGGCCGATTAGCTTCCGCTCTCCAACTTCATTCCAACATACGGGCGTTCTACATGGTCTTCCATACAGAGCCTCAAATGGTGCCATACCAATACTCGACTGGTAGCTGTTATTGTAAGCAAATTCCATAAGCGATAGGTGTGTATCCCAACTCCCTTTGAATTGAAGGACACATGCTCTCAACATGTCCTCTAAGGTCTGGATGGTCCTCTCTAACTACCCATCTGTCTGAGGATCGAATCTTTCGACTAAACTTGACTTTGTTCCCATAGCTTTCGTAAGCTAGGCCAAAATTTAGAAGTAAATCTTGGATCTCTATCAAACGATAGACACCGGCACTCCGTATTGACTCACATTTCGCCGACTTATAGCTTAGCTAGGTGATCAAGCGTGAGACGCCGCTTAAATCGGTACAAACCGTGCTGTTTTAGTGAGTCTATCCACTATTACCCAAATACCATCATGCCCACTAGAAGTGCGTGGTAATCCAAACAGAAAATCCATAGTGATATGCTCCCACTTCCACTCCCAAGACCTTGGGCAAGGTTAAGGAGTCCTCCGGCCTCTGTCTAATCGGTTTAACTGTTGGTGAGATCAAACATCTATCAACATAATCAGCTATCTCTCGTTTCATTCCAGGCCACCAATACGTTCCCTTCAATGTTTTGTACATCTTGGTGCTTCCTGGATGCATAGCGTAAGCTGAACTGTGAGCTTCCTCTAGAATAGCATCTTTAAGCTCACTAAAATTCAGAACACATAGTCTTCCTTGCCTTTCTATGGCCCCGTCTGATCTCATCTTAAACTCTACTTCTGGGCCCTGTTTGGACTTCCCAAACATTTTCTGCAAGTTACTATCCTCTGGTTCTCTTCTCACAACCTCTGCTACGAGTGAAGACCTGACCTGGAACTGAGCTAAAAGACTCCCTGAACTCTCTGCAGTCACAACTGCCTTAGAATCCCTTAGAGTTCTTAAAAATGTTGCTCGAATACCACACAAGGCATCCCTAGGAAGTCTTGACTTCCTGCTCAAAGCATCTGCTACTACATTCCCCTTCCCTGGATGGTATTCTATAGTACAATCATAATCTTTAATCAGTTCTAACCATCTTCTCTGTCTCATATTCAACTCCCTCTGATCAAAGATATACTTCAGACTCTTATGATCCGTGTAGATGTGACACCTTTCACCAAACAAGTAATGTCTCTCGGATCTTGATTGCTAGAACAACTGCCGCTAACTCAAGATCGTGGGTAGGGTAATTACATTCATGCTTTTTCAATTGTCTTGACGCATAAGCTATTACTTTTCCTTCTTGCATCGTAACACACCCTAAACCTTGTCTCGAGGCATCACAAGAAATCACATACTCTTTTCGAATTATGTGAAGTGTCGTAATAGGTGTTGTAACTAATCTCTTTTTCACTCACGAAAACTCGCTCACACTTATCTCGACCACTCAAACTTAGCATTCTTTCTTGTCAAAGCTGTTAAGGGTAATGCTAATCGTATGAAATCCTCAACAAAACCGCTTTGTAGTATCCCCGCCAAGCCTAGGAAACTACATTGCCTCTGTCAGACCTTGGTTGGTCTCTCTGGGGTTGACTACTGACTTTAACTTTATTTGGATCCACACTAACACCATTTCTTTGAGACAACATGCCCCAAAAACACTACGATTCAACCAAAACTCACATTTGGTGAATTTAGTGTACAAATCGTTTATCTCGTAGTGTTTGCAGAATAATCCTTAGATGTTCCTCATGAGCTTTCTGTCAATCGAGTAAACTAGTATATCATCAATAAATACTATCACGAATCGATCCAAATATGGTGGAATATCCGTTCATGAGGTCCATGAAAGCTGTTGGTGCATTCAGAAACCGAACGACATTACTAGAAACTCATAATGCCCGTACCTTGTTTCGAATCTTTGTCTTAGGAATATCTCGATTCCCTTACCTTTAATCGATTGTATCTCGATCTCAAATCAATCTTAGAAAACACCGATGATCTCAGAATCGGTCAAACAAGTCATCAATACGGGGTAAAGGATACTTGTTACGATCGTGACTTTGTTTAAGCTATCTCGTAATCAATGCATAATCTAAGGGTACCATCTTTCTTCTTTACAAATAACACTTTGGAGCTCCCTGGGTGATACACTAGGTCCGATGTATCCCTTATCAACTAGTTCTTGTAATTGCATCTTGACTCTTTGAGCTCACTTGGAGCCATTCTATACGGCGCTGCGAAATAGAGGTCTTTGTTCTCGGTAGCAATTCAATAGTGAACTCTACCTCCCTATGAGGTGGCAACCACTGACAGATCTGCTGGAAAAACATCTAGAAATTCGTTCACAACAAGAACATCTTATGGTTTTAACTTTTCTTCCTGCACCTCCATTACATGAGCAAGAAACGCCGTGCATCCTTTTCTCAACAACCACGAGCTTTGAATGTGAAATCAAACTCGTAGAAATAATCTTCTTTTCACCCCGAAAACCACTTCACCTAACCCGGTTTTCTAAAAAAACTTCCTTTTATGGCAATCCATGGAAGCATAATGAGTGAATAAGAAATCCATCCCTAAGATTGCATCTAACATCTCGCAACTCTAGTGGAAGAAGATCCACTAACATATTGAGACCTTCTACTAAGACACGACAATCTCGGAACACTGAATTGACTAGTAAAGCATCACCAACTGGAGTGTATATAACTAACTCTTCAAATAAAGGCTCTAGCTTCCTACTAAGCTTAGTTAGGAATATACTGGAAACAAAGGAATGCGTAGCACCTGGATCTATCAAAACACATGCAGTACATTACAAATACAAATCGTACCAAGAATCACATCCGGTGCATCCTCTGCTTCTCTTTGAATCATAGCATAGACCTTTCCTCCTGTTGCCAGGTCTCCTACAACTCCCTTATGTTTTGCACCACCTGGTGCCCTCTCTCCGCAGACTATTGGAACTCTCTTTTTGCTCAACTGTCTGGGACCCAACTCCCTGGTCCCTCTGTGCGGCTGCTCTAAGCTGTGGACAATCCCTCTTGAAATGCCCTGGCTGCCCACACTGGTAACACACACCGACACCAACAAGACATTGGCCTCGATGATTCTTGCCACAATTTGCACATGGAGTTCTCTCTTGTTGACCGCAATGAACTCTGCATTGTGCGTGGTCTTCTTTGTGGATCCGCAGATTGACTAGGTGCTCTTTGACTCTCGCCTCGATAGGCACCACTAACATTCAATCGCCTCAATATCCGCCAGCTCGATTCTTAAAGTCCTGACGACTTGAAACATTCACCCCAGGTGTGAATCTTCGCTGTTCGCGACCCCGAAAACTACTCGTCGTTGAAGGCCCACGAGTTGGCTCCACTACTGACTGCGCCTCTGCTATACTCTGCTCAACACGTAGAGCAGTCTCTACCAGCTGTGAGAAGTCAGTCCACTTAGCAATGGTCGTGGATGAGTACGTATCTCAGGTCGTAACCCTCTCTCAAATCGTCGACACCTGTCACTCTCAGATGCCACAATAACATCAGCATACCGTGATAGCTCGGTATACCTTCTCTCGTACTCAACCACTGATAGTGACCCTTGCTTTAATTCTAAAAATTCATCTCTCTTTGCTTCGCGATATGTGCCAGGGTAATATTTATCTTCAAATATTCCTCTGAAAGTTTGCCAGTCTAAAGTGCGTGCATCACTCTGTCTGGCTAAAATTGACTTCCACCATCTCTCTGCTTCTTTCTCTAGCAGGAATGTGGCTAGCTTGACTTTACGCTCTTCAGGGCAGCTCATCACGTCAAAACATTTCTCAAGTTTATTCAGCCACACCTCGGCGTCAGCTGGATCTGTGGAACCCTCAAACACTGTGGCTCCCAATTTCTTCGACGTTTCTATTCCATACGCCTTTTTCGGATCACTTGGCCTCGCTCTCTCTCGGCCCGCCCACCTCCCGTGAGGAAATGGCATCTTCGCGATCTCTCGGCCTCGGTTTGGACTCTTGGGGCACTAGATCCCCTCTCGATTGGCCTTAGGTAGGATCTCGCGTCCCGCCTCGATCCCGCTGCGTAAATGCCTCGCTAGTACGTGGTGGCATGACTCCTATAACATATCAACATATTAGACATGCTATGGATAGTTAACTCAAATACACAATACTAAACTTCTATTCATATTTTAGCCCTAACTGGACTTGCTCTTACCCTTACTTGAAACATACTCCACTAGTTCGATCTGAACTAACTCAATAACTTGCTATGACTTTTACTTTATTCTCAGAGCTAACTTGCCCTATCTCATTCCCATGGAGCTAACTGCTCTGATACCAAGTTGTCACACCCCCTTCCGAACTACCTGCTAACTCAGCTCGAAAGGCGGTGTGAAGCCAACAGACA
The DNA here is from genome assembly GCA_036507285.1 of Trichosanthes cucumerina. Taxonomy (NCBI): domain Eukaryota; kingdom Viridiplantae; phylum Streptophyta; class Magnoliopsida; order Cucurbitales; family Cucurbitaceae; genus Trichosanthes; species Trichosanthes cucumerina. Next base: position 37,849,076 of record CM071839.1, read on the forward strand.
TTGTTTTTCTCTTAACAATACCTGTTGACCCTGATACACCTGATAAATATACTATGTTCAAAAATGGAACACTTAAACATGACATAGCGGAAACTGGACAACTATTAAACATATACAAGGAGAAACCATTCACAAGTCTCTCTTGGAAACTAAAAGTCTAGTGCATCAGAAACAACACAAGACAAACCATTGTTTATACAACCTCTAATGTACAAACAACTATAACACCAAAGTCCTCTCAAAATAATTTACAAACATAGAGACTTGCTAAACAAAACCAGCCACGTACAAAGTATTTATCTTATGAAGCTTGATGAGACTATGGCAAGAACTCAGTGCCGGGAGCTCGATCTCTACCGAAAGGTTTGAAAACATAGAAGGAATGAGCTATGAAGCTCGGTGAGTGAGAGATGCGTTTAATATCTCGTAACTTGTAAAACATGTGACGAAAACTATGAGCATATGCATTTGTATTCAAGCATTGAAAGTAAGCGTGGAATCATAATAGACTTTGAGAAAACCAACAAGTATATCATCAAAATCTCGTAAGGCATGTAAATGAGATAAACTCTTTTAAAAACATGTCACAATCCACGTTGTGTGTAGGCACGCCCAAGATACAACCAACGTTTACTCTACGATGTAGTGGGGCCCACCCAAAGACTCCCATCGTCTTTGTCGTAGTGGGGCCCGCCAAAGACTCACGCAAAGATCTTTGTCACAGAGTACACTCAACGTCGACAATGAGAATAAAAACCCGTGTGCACACGGTACCATAAAGCCTCGGGCTCAATATCTCAGAAAAATCACATGAAAACATTTGAACGTGCCTGCTTATCTTTTCTTTCATAAAACTCAAGCTTACTCAGCTTGTTCATAAAACTGGAAATCTTTAAAACATACTTGCTAGTACATGCTTGCTTGAAATCATAACATTTCCATAAATTTTGGCAACCATTGGACATATGCTCATGTATAAACTTCATAAAGACTTTTAGGGTCACAATGAACACTTGAAACATTTCTAGGAAAACATGAATACTCATAAACATGTATTCAAAAGAAAGCATAATGCATTGAAAACTTTTATTCTAGCAAAACTTGCATTTCTTGAACATAATTCAAGCATATATACACTTTTGAAGTTCCTTTTATCACTCACAGTGTTTGAACTAGAATCTTAGCCCGTACACTCGACCTATTTGCTCTTGGCCTGTCAAACAAACCAAATTCATGTATTAGAACCTGGAGCTCATGGTTTTTAACCTTAAAACTACAAGAAAACACACTTTCAAAAATTTCAGCATTTTCAGATTTTCTGCCCTGTTTTCAGACAGCCATAACTTCTCCATTACTTATCCAAAAAGAATGTACTTTATACCAAACTCTTTCTTTTTGAACCCTCTAAAACTCTTATGAAGACATGAAAATGAGCTTCCTAAAGTATTGGTTAGAAAATACCTCAGTAGCTTAACCCCTAAATTGATCCTGCTGCTGTTCCAGATTTCACTTCCTGCTGCAACCCGAAACTTAACCTGATGATTACAACATTTTCCAATCATTTTCTTCTCACGATGCCTTCAAGAAACTTGTAGAAAATTGAATAATCTTTCGAACCATATAAATTAGAGCTTCTAACGCCAACTATACATATCAGAACAACCAAAACATCAGAGACCTCTCGGATTTAACAGCAAACTTCTGTCTTCTGCCTTCCTCTTAACAAAACAGCAACTTAACATCAGAATTGGCTCGAGCTTCCTTCACGAATTTTGTTCCAATATGATTGAACTTTCATGAAACAAAACCTCAACCTTTACCTTTTCCTGTGGAGCTCGAGAAGGTCAAAACATCAGGACTGGTCTGAGTTGATTTCCTTGCTGCAATAAAGAATCCCCTTGAGTTTTCCTCTTTTCTTCTGCAACTCCAGCTCAAAATCACCAAAAATGTCCTCCTTCTTCTTCCTTTCTCCTTCAACCACGAAGCTTCAGCCTTAGTTTGTGAGGAAAGAGAAGAAAATGGAGAGAACTTCTTTTAAAAAAAATCAGACGGTGGAGGGTTGTCCTTTTGCACCTTTTTACTTTTTCATTTTCCATTTCTTTTTCCTTTTCTTTTCTTTCCTTTATCTTCTTTCTTTCTTTTCTTTTCTTTTCTTTTCTTAACAAAACAAAATAACTTAATATAAAACATTTGTTTCATATCCTTTTCTTCTTTAGTCTTTAAAAACAAAACAAACCAAAATGGTCTAAACTTTCTTTCCTTGTTTTCCTTTTGTCTTTCACTTCATTTCTTTTCTTTTTAAAACATGGGAAACCAAGTTTTAAACATTCATTTCTTCTTTCTTTTTGTTGTTTGTTAATAAGGAAGTTCCAAAGAAAGATCTCGGGTTTACACTAATTGCAACGCTATCGCCTGTAGTCTTCAATACAGCTTCACACCACCCTCGGCGTTGCAACGCTATGGACAGCGTTGCAACGCCATCACTTTGGGTCCATTAGCTTTGTTTGGTCCTTTCACTTCCAATTGATGTTCTTTTTAGCACCAAATAGCCTCGTTTCGATCCCAAGTGATCCAATTTGTCTCCAATAGCTTCGTTTAAGCTCTTAACCTGAAATTGAATGAACTAAACACGTAAAGGCCCTGAAATCATTATAAAACTAGCAATTATTAAGCCTAAGGATAGCACATTTTGTGTGCTATCAATAGCCTAAGAGCACAACGTTGCTGATCCTTTTACAAAGGCTCTCATGGCTAAAGTATTTGAGAGTCACCTAGAAGGTCTAGGATTACAAGTCTTCCCCAACTAGGCCAAGGGAGAGTATTTTGTACAAAGGGTTTAAATGCCCTAGTTTATTGTATTTACATCACTGTAATAGTACTCCACAAGCTTTAGGTCAAGTGGGAGATTGTTGGGATGTATGCCCTAAAACATGGGTAATTTTGATCAAATAAATAAAGAGGTATTTGTTTTGATAAAATTACAGTCTTGCTTTATAAATCCAATAAACTAAGCTCCAAGGTTATAATATATATCTTGAACATCAGTCTAGTGGACACTAATTGGATTGTGTTCAAGAATATAACCTAAATGGTCTATGCTATAACAATAAGATTGGAAACCTCATTCTGGTAACACCATGGATGCGACCCACTTTGTAATTAGTACAAATTGAGGTAATCCAAGTCATTCATGTAGTTGACATGCGAGTGGGGGCATCCTGTATGAAGAGTTCATACAAGACTGCATCAAGAAATTATTAGTCTAACCGATGTAACAATCGTTGAGGATAAGACTAGTAATTTATAGATGGTCATTAGTGACTCGACCTGAATCCTGAGCGAGTTAAGAACTCCTACTTATAGGCTTTGTCCTTATAATAGTATGGGTGAGAGTGGCCTGTAGTCAACTGAATAAGCCTACCTTCTCAAGGACAGAACCTCATAGGTAGCTGGGAACTTAACTGTGCAAGATGGAATTCACTCATTCCTACACTAAGGAATTAGATAAGTTGTTTCCTTAAGAACTGACTCCAGGTCTTGAACAACGGGGCCTCGCCCTCTATGGGGGTATGAGTCTATGGTAGGACCTTAGACTTGTTGTTCATTTGAGGATCAGTGGTGCTTAAGGAACAAAGAGGTAATCACAGGGGTAAAACGATAATTTGACCCAGTTGTGATCACGAACAACCTGTGAAGGGTCGATCATGGGTAATGACTATATTAGTGGACACAATATAATCTACAGTGAGGAGAGTGCAACTAAAGTCTATAGTGGAGTGACTTGTAGTTAATGAATATTGATTAACTGGATCAAAGAGTTTGATCGGTTAATTTCACATCATTGGAGCTCATGAACTGTAGGTCCATTTGGTCCTTCCGTTGGCTCAACATGGTAATATTGAGGGTATAAAGTTAGGAATGATATTGAAGTGTTCAATTTCATACCTGAGGTGTTATATCATTTGTATATGATATAATTGATATAATATATAATTTTAATGTGAATTAGATTAAGATATAAACCATATACTAATGAGAGAATAAAAGAAGGGTTGGATGGTCATTTCCATCTTATTTCCCTATATATATGGTTGCATGAGATGCAAATAGGTGAAGCAATTTTAGAGCCTTTGTTGTGTTGTTGGAAAAGTTCCAAAACACAAACCTCTCTCTCTCACAACATATCATCTCACCTAAAGGGAACCCACATTCCTCCCTTGCCGAGAGAACAATAGAGAAGATCCAGTGGTCGTGTCTTCATCCGTTCGTGTTCCAGTTGCTGAGATCGTGATCGTGGGAGAAAGGAGCACTTGAAGAAAAGTTCTTCAAAGGTATATTTCTTGTTGTCCATATTCTATTTTTATGCTTAATCTAGTTGTTTTAGTTCTTGAATGTAATCATTGTAACGAAATTGAGAACGCGCGATTCATAATCGCTTACGCTGCGGGATTCGATTCCCTTCACGAACCATGTCCAACAGGGTTCTGTTTGTCCTCTTCGATACACCATTCTGCTGTGACATACCAGGTGCTGAGAGTTGGGACGTAATTTCGTGTTCTATCATATAGTCTTGTAATTCAGTGTCCATATACTCTTCACCTCGATCCGATAAAAGTATTTTTATGGTTTTACCTAACAGGTCTCAACCTCAGTCTTGTACTCCTTGAACTTTTCAATAGTTTCAGACTCATCGGACAACATAGGTCAGAATGTATAAGCTCAAGGTGCTCATTGGCTCTATATTCTTTTCCACTAAAAGGACGTTTGATCATTTTTCCTTCGAGGCATGACTCACACACTGGTAAAGAGTTTTCTTCCAACTGACTTAGAAGTCCACTCTTCACTAGTCTCTCAATCCGATTGAGAGATTAATGTGGCCTAACTTAGATGCCAAAGATGGGCATTTTCTTTTGGAGAAATTTTAACTATTTAGTTCGCGTTTCTGTAGTTTTAAATAACTCAATGTTCAAAATGCTTTTCACTGAATTTGGTCTCAAAACATACAAATTAGACTTAAGTGAAGCAGAACAAATAAGATTACCATTTCTGGAAATAAATGCTTTATTGCCATTAAATGAAACGAAGATACATTGTTCTAATAAACAGGAAATAGAAACAAGGTTTCTAGTAAACCCTGGAACTATGTACATATTGTCTAACAAAATGTAACTCCTGCCAAAATAGAGCTTCACTTTCCCGATCGCTGCAACAGAGACTATCTCCCCTGATCCAACCCATGATCTCCTTAGCGGTGATCATAAACTCAAGCTTCTTTGCCAAGACTTCAGATAAACTGGCAATTATATAGACCTTGGCCGTTTTATTGGCCCTGATCTATCGATTGTATGCATCACAAACACTTCTGATGCAAAAATATCAGTGCCCTAAACTATTGGAAATTAGGATGAGACTCTGACACTTCTTTGACGTGCAAGTATACACGGTTAGTGTAGCAAGTGATAAGAAAAGTATCGATCCCACAAGGACTAGTAGAATCTAAACCAATGAGTATCCTAGAAAATTTTCTCCTTAATTTTTTGTGCAATGCATGAACATGCAAATTTTTGTTAAAAATATGTGAATGAAATAATAGGAATTTGATTTTTGTTGTTTAAATCAGTTAAATATAATTAAGACTAATGCAATAAATGAAGGTATGTGAAAACATTAAAAACATAAACTAAACGAGAGAAAACTGGGGCTTTTAGATTAAATGATAGGCTAGGGTTAAGTTGAAGTTTCATGTATAATTAGAATTACAAATACGTGGTTGATGCCTTGACTTTACCCGCACATTTGATCAAGTGAATTTTTCCAAAATCACTAAATTTTAAAACCAACAATTTTCCAATTGAGACCTAAATTATGCTCATGATTTTAAGGTTCTAAGTGGGTTAATTATCACTAATTAGCTCAAGATCCTAGAATGAAATTTTAATTTCCTAACTCACTAGCTTTTCCAAGTTCGTTAATTTTTAGAGAAGTTAAAATGGCCAAATTTTAATCCTCATGCATCGTTAAAAACATTAAAATCTCATAAATCCAACCATGGCATCAACCACTAATTTATTACAATTTATACATTGAAGAACAACCTAACCCGTGCCTAGAATAATTTAGCTCATGCTTGGAGTCAAATTACACATCTTTAAGTTAAGCATGCTTTCACTAATCAATGGAATTGTATAAAAATAACAATCCAAAAACATTCACACAATTCGTCTAAACAGTGGGCAAATCAACTCCTAATTAATGTAAAGCATCCAACAAAAGCAGTGTTAATTTACCAAAAATAATGAACAAGAGCACTTAAAGGTCAGAAATAGTTACACAGCCTGCAGCTCGATTTTTTTTTTGCTTCAGCACATGCCCAGCAAAATAACTCACTCAGGTCTAAGGCAGGGTACTTTGCTTCAGCAAATTGCTTCAGTTGATCTCAGCACGAATATGCCACTAATTGCTTTAGCAAGAGGGGTCTCGGGTTATGTTCTTCGAAGCCAACGCACGCAATTGCTTCAAAAATCCCTTGGGTGACTCCTCACAACTGCACAATTACTTCAGCAATCCGTCGGGCGACTGGTCACAGGTGCTCGAATGCAATATGTGCGAATGCTTCAGCAAAAGTCGGGCGATTCGTCACAGCTTCGCAATTGCTTCAGCAAACCGATGGGCCAACTCTTTCGATGCCATCCCTCGCAATTGCCACAACAAATCTCAGCGCCTTTCTCCGACTGCTTCAGCAAAGTGAGGATGACTCTCCCGAATGCCCTCACTAATCTGCTCCCTCAGCTTTGCTGTAGCAAAATCGCAGCCCCTCTCGGTCTTCACCTCCATACGACAACCTCTCTTTTTTTCTTTCTCCTCACAAAGATGTGTTACCCTAGATTGCAATGTCCACTACACTGATGTTTAAGATATATGTTATAACCTTGGAGCTTAGTTTATTGGATTTATAAAGCAAGACTGTAATTTTATCAAAACAAAAAACTCTTTATTTAATTGATCAAAATGACACAAGTTTAGGCATAAATCCAAACAATCTCCCACTTGACCTAAAGCTTATGGAGTACTAAAACATTACAGTAATGTAAATACAATAAACTAGGGCATTTAAACCCCTTTGTACAAAATACTCCCACTTGCCCTAGTTGGGGAAGAATTGTAAAACTAGACCTTCTAGGTGACTCTCAAATACTTTAGCCGTGATAGCGTTTGTAAAAGGATCAGCAATGTTGTGCTCTGAGGCTATCTTCGTGACAATCATGTTTCCTCTATGTACCATCTCCCGGATGAGATGATATTTTCGCTCAATGTGCTTTCCCCTCTTGTGACTTCGGGGTTCCCTCGAATTTGCCATCGCACACCATCATTATCGCAATAATGTCTGACGTGATAGGCAAAGTCATATTTGGAACAACTTCCAAATTTAGCATGAATTTCCTTAACCAAACGACCTCTTTAGCTGCTTCACAAGCTGCTGCATATTCGGCCTCCATGGTGGAATCAGCGATGCATCCTTGCTTGACGCTTCGCCATACTACAACTCCTCTGTTAAGAGTGAATACTGACCCTGATGTAGATTTCCAATAATCTTTATCAGTCTGAAAGTCAGAATCCGTGTATCCTGTAAGGATGAGATCCTTAGCCCCATACACAAACATGTAGTTCCTTGTTCTCCGAATATACTTAAGGATTGTCTTAATCGCTGTCCAGTGTTCAAGTCCTTGATTGGATTGATACCTACTGACCATCAAAACGACAAAACAGATGTAAGGGCCTAGTACACAACATGGCGTACATTAGGATCCTAACAGCCGATGCATAAGGAATTTGTCTCATGTCCTCAACTTTTTGAGGTGTCTTAAGACACTGTTCCTTAGACAAATGGATTTCATGTCTAAAAGGCAACAAACCCCTTTTTGGAATCTTGCATCTTAAACCTTCACAACACTTTGTCTATGTAAGATGTTTGAGACAAGGCTAGTGTTTTATTCTTGCGGTTCTGGACAATCTGGATCCCAAGAACAAGTTGCGCATCACCCAAATCTTTCATTTGGAACTGCATAGCTATCCATTCCTTGATATCAGTAAGATAACCTACATCATTCCCAATGAGTAGGATATCATCCACATAGAGAATTAGGAATGCGACAGAACTATTGATGATTTTCTTATAGACACAAGGTTTATCATCATTCTGGTCAAAACCATAAGATTTGATTGCCTCATAAAATCTTATATTCAAGGACCTAGAGGCTTGTTTCATTCCATAAATTGACCTTTTAAGCCTGCAAACCTTTTGCTTTTGTCCTTGTTCAATGAACCCTTTGGGTTGGTCCATGTAGATGTTTTCTTCAAGATTGCCATTCAAAAAGGTTGTCTTTACATCCATTTGTCATACCTTATAGTCATAATATGCGGCAATGGCAAGCAGGATACGGATAAAATTTACCATAGCAAAAGGTGAAAAGGTCTCCTCATAGTCAACCCCTTCAATCTGGGTATGACCGTTTGCTACTAGTCTAGCTTTAAAAGTTTGCACCTTTCCATCCACACCACGCTTTCTCTTGTAGATGAACTTACAACCTATAGGTTTTACCCCATCAGGCTTATCTACAAGATCCCAAACAGAATTGAAGTACATAGACTCCATTTCTTGGTCCATGGCTATGACCCATTTGTCTTTGTCTTTGTCAACCATTGCTTGATTATAAGTCAATGGATCCTTGTAGTTGTCATCTGGTATAACAACTTGGGTTTCAGTTAAACCCATGTAACGGTCAGGTTGTATTATAACCCTCCCACTACGTCGAGGCATACTCAACTCTTGAGATGGACTCTCTTGACTAGACAAACCAGTATCAACAACTCTTGTTGACATACTAGTTTTATTTGCAACCTTTGCTATTGTTTCGTCTAACTCATTCAATATTACTTTACTTTTTGGTTTGTGGTCCCTTATGTGGTCCTCCTCTAAGAAAATGGCATTTATCGACACAAAAACCTTATCTTCCTTAGGATCATAGAATAAACCACCTCTAGTTTCTTTTTGGTATCCTACGAATAGGCATAATTTTGAACCTGAATCGAACTTCTTTGGATTTGTCACAAGCACATGTGCTCGACATCCCCATATCCTGAAGTAACATAGACTACCTTTACTTCCTTTCTAGAGTTTAAAAGGTGTTTTAGAAACACTTTTTGAGGGCACATTATTCAAAATGTATATTACAGTCTCCACTGCATAACCCCAAAAGGAACTAGGGAGATGAGCATAACTCATCATTGATTGAACCATGTCAAACAGAGTTCTATTTCTCCTTTCCGATACACCGTTTTGCTGTGGTGGAAAAATATGTACTCTCCACCTCGATCCAATCGAAGTGTTTTAATAGTTTTACCTAATTGATTTTCAACTTCAGTCTTGAATTCCTTGAACTTTTCAAGTGCTTCAGACTTGTGGTGCATTAGGTAAATATGCTCAAATCTAGAATAATCATCTATAAAAGAGATAAAATATTCATTTCCTCCCCTGGCTTTGACATTCATCGGACCACAAAGGTCTGAATGTATAAGCTCTAGAGGGTCTTTGGCTCTATAACCTTTTCCACTAAAAGGTCTTTTCGTCATTTTGCCTTCTAGGCTGGATTCACATACTGGCAAAGAGTTTTCTTCTAACTCGTTTAGAAGTCCGTTCTTTATCAATCTCTTAATCCTATTAAGATTAATGTGACCCAATCTTAGATGCCAAAGATGAGAATTTTCTTTAGGAGAAATTTTACGTTTCTTAGTTTGTGCGTTTGCAGTTTTAAATAATTTAGTGTTCAAAACCATTTTGACTGAATTAGGCCTTAAAACATACAATCCATTTTCTAATGAAGCTGAACATATTTTTATACATTTCTTTAAAATAAACACTTTATTCATTGAGAAAGAAAAAGAAATACAATGTTCTATGAGGCAAGAAATGGAAATAAGGTTTGTAGTAAACTCTGGTATCACAAAAATATTGTCCAACAATATATATTTCTTACCAAAATAAAGTTTCACCATGCCTACTGCTACAGCTGAGACGACTTCTCCATTTCCAACCCGGAGCGTTATCTGTCCTTTCTGTAGCTGTTGCCAGGAATCAATTCCCTTAAAAGAAGAGCAAACATTATTAGTTGCGCATGAATCAAGTATCCAAGCAGTTTTATCATTATCCACTAAACAAGTTTCTAGACAAAGTAAATCATATTTACCTTCCTTCTTCTTTTCTGCAATGTACTTCGGACAGTTCCTTTTCCAATGCCCGTCTTCGTTGTAGTAGAAACACTTTCCTTTGTCAGCAACTTCTTTGAGTTTCTTCCCCTTCTAGGCGGCAGCTTTGTCAGCTTGTTTCCCTTTACCAATCTTCTTCATGTTCTTCTTCTTCCCTTTCAGGTTAGAAGAAGATGAAGCTACGAATTTCGTAGGTCGAACCTCTGTGATAACTCCTACTGGCAACATTTGCCTCACCTTTCGATCCCTGAATTTTCATCAAAGATTGAAAGGTCTGGAGTTCATTCAGAAGGGAGGTAAGGTTAAAAGTAAGCTTGTTCATAACAACATACTTCTAAACTGTAATGAAGCTGATCTGGCTCGACTCATCGATGGAAGCACCATTCGACTCTGCGATGTTGAAGTGCACCATCATATCCAGGACATAATCCAGAACAGATGTACCCTCTGGCATCCTTGAGTTGAATATGTACTTTAGGACATTGTGTCGGGTCTGTGTGGACTGTTGTCCAAACATATCCTGCACGGAATCCATGATTTCCTTCGCGGTTATCATGCCCTCATGCCTCATGGCTAATATGTCTGACATACTTGCCAGCATGTAGACCTTGGCCTTATCATTGGCCTTAATCCATCGATCAAATGCATCACAAACATTTCGTGACGCATTCGAGCTGGGCACCTGAGGACACTCCTCAGTTAGCACAAACTTCAGATCATCCACTACCAATATAGTGTTGAGTTTGCTTTTCGATGTAATCATATTCTCCCCGGTTAACTTTTCCGCACCCAATAAGGAAATTATAGAGCTAAACATTTTTGCTGAAAATTTACAAACAAACTTGTATGAGTTTCTTGCTATAACTCTAATCCAATCATGTTTTAGCTAATTATCAAATGATTCCTAGGTCATTTATAATTTGCAATGATACTCCAAAGGTTTAGAATGTATGACACCGAAGGGTAATCAAAAACACTCCTCCTCTGGATCAAGATACTCTTGACCAAAACCTAATACCAGAAAATTCTTATTCCTATAGGTTTTATGTACCCCGTGAGTGTAACCCTCTGTCTTTAGATCCCAGAGTCTCCATCCAATAAAATTCTCCGAAGGGAGGACTAGATTGAAAAATAGTCTAAGGAAATCTTTATCCCTTTCGGGTGTCTACTGTATTCGATCGCCTATAATCAAGCCCTCCGAACGGATTGTCTGGTCCAGTCCAAACTAGCAGGCTGACCATAGTGGTCTAACGGTGTAAACTGACAAAAGAGACCGTAAGTTTTGTTTTCACTAAACCTGCTCCCACTCACTATAAGTACCCTCTCCATTCACCTTGATATTGACTTATACAAACACCATTCGAAGGGAGACGCTCCCATTTGTGACACGAGGTCAAGTATGAGTCTCACGGTGTGAACTTCCCAAAGATAGCGTAGGTGAAAAAATATGTATCTCATACAATTTTCCTCCCACTAAATACTTTAAAGATATAGGAATCTTACTTAGGCTAAAACCCGGCTAATGATTTTACCTAACTTTATCAATATAACACTTATATCGATAATCAATATAACTCTTATATTCATTGTATCCTAAGTTTGTTAATATAACTCTTTATATTAAACCTAGGATTTCTAGTTTATTAACCCCTTAATAAACCCACTGACGCTACTGTAATTTATAAACTCTCTGATTAAATTTCACTCACAGGTTAGTTCCTAGGTAGGGGTGTTCCATTTCCGTCAGCTTAAATACCCCAGCCTAGACACAACCTTCCTTAGACAGAGTTTCTCTTTTAATCATAGCTTATAAATTACTTGGTTCCTAATTCTAATCTAATTAGAACTAGATAACCTAAGGTCTATTATTTCCAAGTTGTAAACATTTTAAAACTAATAATTAACCTTAGGTGGCATGCATACTATGTTATAGTGTTTGATCATTCATCACATGAATAATAAGACATTCATAGCATAATCATCTCATGATATATAATGCATGTCAATGCAGTCCATAAATTAATATAACAACTTTATATTAATTAAACATGCAAACTATATAATATAACTCCGTATATTATAAATGATGCATGAAAATGCTTAACTTAAGGTGGGATTTCTAAAATAAAAGCATATATTATGCATGTCAATAATTACACAACAATTGCATAATTTAAATAGCAAAATTAGACCAATTTTGGCACCCTAAAATTAGTTTTAATTAATATAATCAAATTGTATTAATAAAAAATTAATTAAATAAATATATTAAATATAAAACATTTTTATAATTAATATATAAAATAATACAAAACATTTCCGCCCGTTGATGCTTGCTGAAACGCCTTCGGCGTTGCAACCCTGATGGTAGTGTTGCAACGTTGTAAGTTGTCCGTTTCTGCCCGTTGGAGCGCATTGCGAAACGCCTTCGGCGTTGCAACGCTGCACACAGACAACACATAGAATCTGCTATTCCTTGCTCGTTTTGGCTCTGATCTTCACAACAACCACTTTGCCTCGATCGACACGGACTTACAGACTCGATTTACAATTAAAATTGTCCATAACACCGGACCCTTACATTGAACGATTCAATGGAAATTGTAAATATAAGTGCCAAAATTGAAACCATCTAATTTGCAAAACCGTTCATACATCTCATGCAAAAACAATAAATTCCACCTCGTTCTTGAAAAATCTAGAACATAAATCAAGAACGCAATTGGGCTCTGATACCAATTGAAGGGAATCGAATCCCGCAGCGGAAGCGATTGTGAATCGCGCACTCTCGATTTAGTTACAACAATTTCCTTTAAGAACGTAAAGAACTTGAATAAGCATAAAATAAAATATGGGCAACAAAAAATATTACCTTTGAAGAACCTTTCTTCAAGTGCTCCTCCTCTCTCATGATCAAGATCTCAGCAACACGAACCACGAACGGACTAAGACACGACCACTAGATCTTCTCCGTTGTTCCCTAGGTGAGGGAGGAATGTGGGTTCCCCTTAGGTAATATGAGATGTTGTGAGAGAGAGAGATTGTGGTTTTTGGAACCTTTCCAACAACACAATCAAATGGCACTCCTTTTTTTTTTTAACCTAGTTGCATCTCATGCAACCATATATAGGGAAATAGGATGGAAATGACCATCCTACCCTTCGTTTATTCTCTCATTAGTATATGGTTTATATGTGAATCTAATTCACATTAAAATTATATATTATATCAATTATATCATATACAATTGACATAACACCTCATGTATGAAATTTGAACACATGAATTTCACTCCTAACTTTATACCTTCAATATAACCATGTTGAGCCAACGGAGGGACGTAATGGACCTACAGTTCATGACCTCCAATGATATGAGATTGACTGATCAATCTCTTTGATCCAGTTTATCAATATTCATTAACTACAAGTCACTCCACTATAGACTTTTAGTTGCACTCTCCTCACCATAGATTATATTATGTCCACTGATATAATTATTACCCATGAGTCGACCCTTCACAGGTTGTTCGTAATTACTGGTGGGTCAAATTATCGTTTTACCCCTGTGATTACCTCTTTGTTCCTTAAGCACCCCTGATCCTCTAATGAACAACAAGTCTACGGTCCTACCATAGACTCATACCCTCATTGAGGGTGGGGCCCCGTTGTTCAAGACCTGGAGTCAGTTCTTAAGGGAACAACCTATCTAATTCCTTAGTGTAGGAATGAGTGAATTCCATCTTGCAGATTAAGTTCCCACCTACCTACGAGGTTACATTTCACGAGAAGGTAGGCTTATTGAGTCGACTACATGTGCCACTCTCACCCATACTAGTCTAAGGACAAACCCCTATAAGCAGGAGTTCTTAACTTGCTCACGATTCAGGTCGAGTCACTAATGATCATCTATAAATTACTAGTCTTATCCTGTTAATGGTGTTACACTGGATCGACTAATAATTTGCGGTCTTGTCTTATATGAACTCTTCATACAGGATGCCCCCACTCGCATGTCAACTACATCAATGAGTTGGATTACCTCATTTGTACTAATTACAAAGTGGGCCACATCCATGGTGTTACCAGAATGAGGTTTCCAACCTTATTCTTATACCATAGACCATTTAGGTTATTTTCTTGAACTCAACCCAAATAGTGTCCACTACACTGATGTTCAAGATATATGTTATAACATTGGAGCTTAGTTTATTGGATTTATAAAGCAAGACTGCAATTTTATCAAAACAAATAACCCTTTATTTAATTGATCAAAATTACACAAGTTTAGGACATAAATCTCAACAGTCCTTAAGGGTAAAAAGACCATTTTGCCCTCCCGAGAAAATGTCTAAAATGCCCTTAAGGGCTCTTGTAATTTGTACACAACTCCTGCATAGAGAAAAATCGTCATATACTACTGTCAATAAAAAATCACACTAAATATGTAAAAGTTAGGAAGAATCTCAAGTTTCGGTCTTTAATTCCTCTTTAGCTAAGTTTTTCCCAATTTCTTAAATTAAAGCATGAAAAATATCAAAATTGACTCTTTTAAAACCTAATGCTTAGATTCATGATTTTCTAACTAACATTCACAATTTAGGGATAAAATAACATGAAGCTCAATGAATTCTATGGAATTGAAGTCGATTAAGCACTAAAATTCTAGTACAATAACTCTCCTATGGTGAGTTATCAACTACGTGTTGCAGTCGGGGTCGGCAACTGAGGACACTCCTCAATAAGCACGAACTTCAGGTCGTAAGTTACTAGAATCGTAATAATGTTATTCTTCCATGTTTGGAAGTTATCTCCCACAAGTTTGTCAGAAGCGAGTAAAGTGATTATTGAACTAGACATTTTAGTTGAAAATTTCAAAAAATAATTTTGTGTCAGAATTGCATAAACTTTTGAAAACCAATCAAGTTTTAGCAAACTTTAATCCTATGATCCCTAGGTCATTTAAAAATTGCAATGATATCCTAAAGGTTTAGAATGACCGCCACCGAAGGGTGAACAGAAACACTCCTGCTCTAGGATGAGACTTTCTCAACCAGACCATAATCCCAGAATAACTCTTCTTCGATTAGGCGTCGAGTTACCATTATTTGGTCGAATTCATTAACACTTAACAAATTCTTTGAGTGTCACCCTCAATCTTTAAATTTCCAAGTATCCGTCCAAACAATAGCCACCGAATAATGAACCACGAAGAAAAACCAACAAGGAAACTGTATCCCTTTCGGGACTTCACGGTGTTCCGACTCCCATGATCAAGACCCTCCGAAGGGATTGTCAGGTCCAAGCCAAACTAGCTGGTGGATCTTAGGGGTCTCACAGTGTGAATCGAAAGAAGAGACCGTGGGTTCCGTTTTCACAGGTCCCGCTCCCACTCCCTATAAGTACTCTCTCCATCCACTTTGATATTGACCAATACAAATATCATCCGAAGTGCAACGCTCCCATTTGCGCCACGACGCCGAGTATGGATCTCAAGGTGCGGACTTAATGGAGATTTATGGTGGGAAATTAAATGTATCTTATACACTATATTTCCTCCCACTCAGCACTTTATGATTTTTGGGATTGACCTAGATAAACCGGCTAAAATTTATCTAAGTCTACCAATATAACTTTTATATGGTATTTAGCCTAAGTTTATTATCACATTATTACTTAGGTCTATGTGAGTAAATTAATTAACTTTTAATTAACGACACTCACGAAAAAATATAATCAAAGAATCTTCGGATCGAATTCACTCCCAGGTCGATTTCAAGGTATGGGTGTTCCGCAAGAGTCAACTTAAATACCTCAGCCTTAGACAAAATCTTCCTTAGACAGAGTTACTTATCAGTCTCCATTCAAAAATTACATTTTGATTTCCTAATTCTAATCTTACTAGAACTAGAAATCCTAATTTTAATTATTCAAGTTCTAAACACTTTAAAACTAATAATTAACTTAGGTTACATGCATTTCTATTTTATTGTGCTTGATCATTCATCACATGAACAACTATATACTATAACATAATAATTAATCACATGAAATTAAAATGCATGAGCATACTTTAATCTAAATAATATAACACTTATATTAATTAAATTAAACATGCATTTAATTATACTATAACTCTTATCATAGAACCTATCATGCAAACTATATATTATATCACTTATAATATAAATGATGCATGAAAATTTTTTAACTTAAGGTGGGATTTTAAATCTATATGACATATATTATGCACATAGAAATTAATTAAATAATATATCACATGCATAAAATAATTAAATAGCAAAAATGGACTGGTTTTGACACTTAGGGGCATTTATTTAATAAAATAACATTAATATAACAATTATATTAATATTATTTAATAAAATAAATAAATTAAAAATAATTAAATCTATTTTACAATTGAAATAAAAATAAAAACATAATTAATTAAGCCCCACGTTGAGAAATGACAATCAACTGCCCACGATGTGCAAAGTGGCCTCGAGAACTGCCCACCAACGCTATGCGTTGCGTTGTAACGCTCATAGCGTTGGCCGTTGTGCTAGCATTCCCAACGCCGCCAGCGTTACTGTAACGCATCTGCGATGCGCCTTGCTCCTGCAATGGCAACGTTGAGACACCGATGAACAGCGTCTCAACGCTGTCGACAGAACACCAAGCTCCTCTTGTTGTTCTTCGTTGTTTCTTGCCCGTTTCCACTCCGATTTCTTCACAGTAACTTTTGCCATGAACGAATCGGACTTATAGACTCGATTTACAACAAAATGCCCAAAAGAACAGGCCCTTACATTGATCATATCAACATAAAATTGTAAATCTAAACTTATAGTGTCAAAACCGAAAACATCCATCATGCAAACCACAATTTATCTCATAAATTAAGGCAATACCAACCTAATTTCAACGAAAAATAGTGCACAACATCGAACAAACGAGTGGCTCTGATACCAATTGAAGGGAATCAAACTCACACGCAGCGGAAGACGATCGAATCATCGTGGTGAAGTTGTGCTACTTAGGTTCGTTAAAACAATCTAACTCTTAGATAAAGGCTAAACATGCATAAATTTGGAAGAAAAACAGTAAGTTAAACACAATACTTACTTGTTGAAGACTTTCTTCAAGATTCCTTCCAATGATCAACAAACTCTTCGTGCTTTCTCGAACTCAACGATCTCAAACCCTTCTCACGATCAAGAACGAACAAAACCCCTTGGCTTCTCGGTTGTTCTTCTTTTGGAAGAAGGAAGATGGTGGGATCTTGTGTTTTGGTTTTGAGAGGACAAATTAGAGAGAAAAACTGGAGAGAGAATGATCTCTTTTTTTGGTGAGAATTTCGAAAATGAAAGAATGTTTTTTACCTTCCCCTTCTTGCAAAGGGGTTTAAATAATGGAGATAGGTGGAGTCGAAATCTCCACCTATTTATCATTTTACCACAACTATAGGTTATGCAAATCATATTTTCATAAGCATATATTATAAGATTCTCATATCTCATTTTACAAATCACATTTGTGTGATTGTGGATTTATTAAATTGAATCACATCCAATTTAACATCTCTCATCCTAATTTCTCCAATTAGCCTTAATTCAACAATTAGGTTAAGCTATAGTTTATTATGAATGTCATTCACATTAAACTATATATTATAACTTTCATATCTCATATAAATGACATAAATACCCTTTAGTGAACTTGAACACTTCAATTCACACCAAAACAGTAAACCCTTCTTTTAACCCAGTTTGAGCCAACAAAGGAAACTTATGGACCTACAGTGACAAGCTCCAATGATCCGAGATTAACCTATTAAACTCATTGACCCGGTTAATCAACATTCATTAGCTACGTAACACTCCAATAAAGCCCGTAGCTGTACTCTCGTCACTGTAAGATATTACGTGTCCACTGATATAACCAATGCCCATGAGTCGACCCTAGGTTGTTTGTAGACACTACTGAGTCAAATTATCGTTTTACCCCTGTGTCTACTTCTTGCTCCTTAAGTCCCCACTGCTCGTCTAATAAACAACAACGTTGTAATGGTCCAGCCATACACAACAACTCTCTCGTGCAAGTGAGAGAGTCGGCGCCCGTTGTCCAAGCCCTGGAGACAACACTTAAGGGAACAACCACTCTAGTTTCCCTAAAGGCGGGAACGAGTGAATTCAATCTCGCGTAGTTAAGTTCCCAGCTCCCTACTTGGTCCTGTCCCTGAGAACATAGGCATATTGGGCGAGTACTGTGACCACCCTCACCCGTACTAGTCAAAGGTCAGACCCCCACAGAACGGAGTCCGTAACACGCTCAGGATTCAGGTCGAGTCACTAATGGTCATCTACGAAGTTATTAGTCCTTACTGTTAACGGTGTTACATCCGTAGGTCTAATAATTCACGGTCCGGTCATGTACAATCTCATTGTACAGGATGCCCACACTCGCATGTCAACCACATGAACGAGTCAGATCACCTCTTTTGTGTCTTAATACAAAGCGGCCCGCATCCACAACGTATCCAGGATTAGGTTTCCAACCCTATCCATATACTGTAGATCGTACGGGTCATTTTCTTTTTGAGAAACTTTAACTCTTTTAGTTTGCGTTTCTGCAGTTTTAATTAACTTAGTGTTCAAAACGCTTTTGACCGAATTAGGCTTTAAAACATACAAATTTGACTTAAGTGAAGCAAAACAAATAAGATAACCATTTCTAGAAATAAACCCTTTATTACCATTAAATGAAACGGAGATACATTGTTCTAAAAGACAGGAAATAGAAACGAGGTTTCTAGTAAACCCTTGAACTATGTACATATTGTCTAACAAGATGTAATTTCTGCCAAAGAAAAGCTTCACTTTGTCGATAGTTGCAGCAGAGACTATCTCCTCGGATCCAACCCGTAGAGTCACCTCCTAGAAACCACGTTTCTATTTCCTATCTATTAGAACAATGTATCTCCGTTTCTAACAAGATGTAATTCCAGCCAAAGAAAAGTTTCACTTTGTCGATAGCTGCAACAGAGACTATCTCCTCGAATCCAACACGTAGAGTCACCTCACCCTCTCGCAACTGCTGCTAGGAATCAATTCCCTGAAAAGAAGAAAAAACGTGGTTAGTGGCGCCCAAATCTAAAATCCAGGCAGAGTCACTACACTCCACTACACATGTTTCAGTTACTAGTAAATCATATTTACCTTGATTCTTCCTCTCGGCAAGGAACTTGGGACAGTTTCTCTTCTAGTGTCCGCCCCCATTATAGTGGAAACACTTTCCTTTTTCTCCAAATTCCTTGACCTTCTTAACCTTTTGGGCGGCAGCTCGGTTAGCTTTACCCCTCTTCATTTTCTTCTTCCCTTTCGGGCGAGAAGGAGCAACAGATTTGGTCTCAAAGGTCGAACCCCTTTGATATGATATGTAGGCAACATTTGCCTCAGCTTCTGGTGTCCTGATCCTCATCAAGGACAGGAAGTTCTGTAGCTTATTAAGGAGGGTAGTCAGAGTGTAGCTTATCTTGTTCATAACACCGTTGCTACGAAACTGAAGGAAACTCTTCGGAAGAGTCTCCAGAATAAAGCTGACCTAGCACGACTCATTGATCAAAGCCCCGTTCATCTCCGCCAAATTAAAGTGGGTCATCATGTTCAGAACATGTTCATGGACAGACGTCCCTTCTATCATTCGGACATTGAAGACGTGTTTATGCGAATCGTGCCTGACCTGAAAGGACTGTTGTCCAAACATGTCCTGCAACGACTCCATGATCTCCTTAGCGGTGATCATCAACTCGTGCTTTTTTGCCAAGACTTCAGATAAGCAGACAATTATATAGACCTTGGCCTTTTCATTGGCCCTGATCCATCGATCGTATGCATCACGAATACCTCGTGATGGAGTCGAGGTCAGCAACTGAGGGCACTCCTCAGTAAGCACGAACTTCAGGTCGTCAGTTACTAGAATCGTGTTTATGTTATTCTTCCACGTTTGGAAGTTATCTGCCGCTAACTTGTCGAAAGCGAGTAAAGCGATTATTGAACTGGACTTTTTTGCTGAAAAATTAAAAAACAAATTTGTGTCAGTCTCGCATAAACTTTTGAAAACTAATCAAGTTTTAGCAAAATTTAATCCTATGTTCCCTAGGTAATTTAAAAATTACAATTTTATCCTAAAGGTTTAGAATGACCGCCACTGAAGGGAGAACAGAAACAGTCCTCCTTTAGGACGAGACTTTCTCGACCAGATCTTAATCCCAGAATAACTCTTATTCTATTAGGCGCCTAGTTATCATTATTTGGTCGAATTCATAAACACTTAACGAATCCTCTGAATGTCACCCTCAATCTTTAAGTTTCCAAGTGTCCAAACAATAGCCACCGTAGGGTGCACCACGAAGGAAAACTAACAAGGAAACTGTATCCCTTTCGGGAATTCACGGTGTTCCGACTCCCATGATCAAGGTCCTCTGAAGGGATTTTCTGGTCCAGGCCAAACTAGCAGGCTAATCATAGGTGTCTCACGGTGTGAATCGAAAGAAGAGACTATGGGTCTCGTTTTCACAGGTCCCGCTCCCACTCACTATAAGTACTCTCTCCATCCACTTTGATATTGACCCATACAAATACCATCCGAAGGGGGACACTCTCATTTGTGCCACGAGGCCAAGTATGGATCTCATTGTGCGGACTTAACAGAGATTTGTTGTCGCAAAATTAAATACATCTTATACACTTTATTTCCTCCCACTCAACACTTTATAATTTTCGGGATTGACCTAGATAAACCGGCTAAAATTTACCTAACTCTACCAATATAACTCTTATATTGAATTAGCCCTAAAGTTATAATTGAAGGGAATCGAATCCCGCAGAGGAAGCGATAATGAATCACACGTTCTAAATTACATTACATGGATTACATTCAAGAACTAAACTATCTAGATTAAGCATATAATAAGAATACGAACAACGAGACATTACCTTTGAAGAACTCTTTCTTCAAGTGCTCCTTCTCCCATGTTCACGATCTCAACAACATGAACTCGAACGTTCACCGACACTACTACCGGATCCTCTCCGTTGGTCTCTATGTGAGGGAGGAAGGTGGGTTCCCTTTAGGTGAGATGAGATGTTGTTAGAGAGATTATGTTTTGGAACTTTTTCAACAACACAACAAAAGCTTGAATTAGCTTAATCTAGTTGCATCTCATGCTACTATATATATAGGGAAATAGGATGGAAATTACCATCCTATCCCTCTTATATTTTCCCAATATTATATGGTTTATATGTGAATCTAATTCACATTAAAACATCATATTCTATCAATTATATCATATATAATTGATATAACACCTCATGTATGAAATTGAACACTTCAGTTTCATTCCTAACTTTATACCCTCAATATTACCATGTTGAGCCAGCGGAGGGACCTAATGGACCTACAGTTCATGAGCTCCAATGATATGAGATTAACCAATCAAACTCTTTGATCCAGTTAATCAATATTCATTAACTACAAGTCACTCTACTATAGACTTGTAGTTGCACTCACCTCACTGTAGATTATATTGTGTCAACTGATATAATCATTACCCATGAGTCGACCCTTCACAGGTTGTTTGTAATCACGGCTGGGTCAAACTACCGTTTTACCCCTGTGATTACTTCTTTGTTCCTTAAGCACCACCGATTCTCTAATGAACAACAAGTCTAAGGTTCTACCATAAACTCATACCCTCATAGAGGGTAGGGCCCCGTTGTTCAAAACTTGGAGTCAGTTCTTAAGGGAACCACCTAACTAATTCCTTAGTGTAGGAATGAGTGAATTCCATCTTGAACAGTTAAATCCCCAGCTACCAACGAGATTCTGTCCCTGGGAATGTAAGCTTATTGAGTCGGCTACAGGCCACTCTCACCCAAACTAGTCTAAGGACAAACCCCAATAAGCAGGAGTTCATAACTTGCTCAGGATTCAGGTCGAGTCACTAATGACCATCTATAAATTATCAGTCTTATCCTATTAACGGTGTTACACTAGTTAGACTAATAATTTGCAGTCTGGTCTTGTATGAACTCTTCATACAAGATGCCCTCACTCACATGTCAACCACATGAATGAGTTGGATTACCTCATTTGTACTAATTAAAAAGTGGGCCGCATCCATGGTGTTACTAGAATAAGGTTTCCAACCTTATTCTTATACCATAGACCATTTACGTTATATTATTGAACACAATCCAAATAGTGTCCACTACACTAATGTTCAAGATATATTATAACCTTGGAGCTTAGTTTATTGGATTTATAAATCAAGAATATAATTTGATCAAAATAAATAACCCTTTATTTGTTTGATAAAAATTACACAAGTTTAGGGCATAAATCCCAACAATCTCCCACTTGACCTAAAGCCTGTCGATTACTAAAACATTACAGTAATGTATATACAACTAGGGCATTTAAACCTCTTTGTACAAAATACTCCCACTTGCCCTAGGTTGGGAAGACATGTAAACCTAGACCTTCTAGGTGACTCTCAAATACTTTAGCTGTGATAGCCTTTGTAAAAGGATCAACAACGTTGTGCTCTGAGTCCATCTTCGTGACAATCACGTCTTCTCTATGCACGATCTCCGAGATGAGATGATATTTCTGCTCAATGTTCTTTCCCCTCTTGTTACTTTGGGGTTCCCTCGAAATTGCCACTACACCACTGTTATCGCAATACAACGGGATGTGCAATGTCATATTTGGAACAACTTCCAAATTTAGCATGAATTTCCTTAACCAAACGACCTGTTTAGCTGCTTCATAAGCTGCTACATATTCGACCTCCATGGTGGAATCAGCGATGCATCCTTGTTTGACGCTTCGCCATACTACAGCTCCTCCGTTAAAAGTAAATATTGACCCTGATGTAGATTTCCGAGAATCTATATCAGTATGAAAGTCAGAATCCGTGTATCCTTTAAGAATCAAATCCTTAGCCGCATGCACACGCATGTAGTTCCTTGTTCTCCGTAGATACTTAAGGATTGTTTTAACTGTTGTCCAGTGTTCAAGTCCTGGATTGGATTGATACCTACTGACCATTCCAACTGCAAAACAGATGTCAGGCCTAGTACACAACATGGCATACATCAGGCTCCCAACAGCTGATGCATAAGGAATCTGTCTCACATCCTCAACTCTTTGAGGTGTCTTAAGACACTGTTCCTTAGACAAATGGACTCCATGTCTAAAAGGCATCTTAAACCTTGACAACACTTTGTCTATGTAAGATGTTTAAGATAAGGCTAGGGTTTTATTCTTGCGGTTCTGATCAATCTGGATCCCAAGAACAAACTGCGCATCACCCAAATCTTTCATTTGGAATTGCGTAGCTAACCAATTTTGTATGTTAGTAAGATATCCTACATCATTCCCAATTAGTAGGATATCATCCACATTTAGAACTAGGAATGCGAGAAAACTATTGATGATCTTCTTGTAGACACAAGGTGCATCATCATTCTGGTCAAAACCATAAGATTTGATTACCTCATCAAATCTTATATTCCAGGACCTAGAGGCTTGTTTCAGTCCATAAATTGACCTTTTAAGCCTGCAAACCTTTTGCTCTTGTCCTCGTTTAATGAACCCTTTGGGCTGGTCCATGTAGATGTTTTCCTCAAAATTGCTATTGAAAAAGGTCGTCTTGACATCCATTTACCATACCTCATAATCATAATATGCGGCAATGGCAAGTAGAATACGGATAGACTTTACCATAGCAACAGGTGAAAAGGATTCCTCATAGTCAATCCCTTCAACCTAGGTATAACCCTTTGCTACTAGTCTAGCTTTAAAGGTTTGCACCTTCCCATCTACACCACGCTTTCTCTTGTAGATCCACTTACAACCTATAGGTTTTACCCCATCAGATTTATCTACAATATCCCAAACAGAATTGAAGTGCATAGACTCCAATTCTTGGTCCATGGCTATGACCCATTTGTCTTTGTCTTTGTTAACCATTGCTTGATTATAAGTCAATGGATCCTCGCAGTTGTCATCTGGTATAACAACTTGGGTTTCAGATAAACCCATGTAATGGTCAGGTTGTGTTATAACCCTCCCACTACGTCGAGGCATACTCAACTCTTGAGATGGACTCTCTTGACTTGACAAGCTAGTATCAACAACTTTTGTTGACGTACTAGTTTTATTAGCAACCTTTAGTATTGTTCCGTCTAACTCACTCAACACAATTTTACTTTTTGGTTTGTGGTCCCTTATGTGATCCTCCTTTAAGAATGTGGCATTTGTCGACACAAAAACCATATCATCCTTAGGATCATAGAATAAACCACCTTTTGTTTCTTTTTGGTAGCCTACGAAGAGGCACAATTTTGAACGTGAATCCAAATTTTGAACGTGAATCCAACTTCTTTGGATTTGTCAGAAGCACATGGGCTGGACAACCCGAAATTCTGAAATGGCATAAACTACCTTTACGTCCTTTCTAGAGTTCAAAAGGTGTTTCAGAAACACTTTTTGAGGGCACATTATTCAAAATGTATACCGTAGTCTCTACTGCGTAACCCCAAAACTAACTAGGTAGATGAGCATAACTCATCATTGATCGAACCATGTCCAACAAGGTTCTATTTCTCCTTTCCAATACACCGTTTTGTTGTGGTGTACCGGGAGCCGAGAGTTGGGATGTAATTCCATGTTCTATCATATAGTTCTGGAATTTTAAATCAATGTACTCTCCACCTCGATCTGACCGAAGCATTTTAATTGTTTTACTCAATTGATCTTCAACCTCAATCTTGAATTCCTTGAACTTTTCAAGTACTTCAGACTTATGTTGTATTAGGTAAATATGCCCAAATTTGGAATAATCATCTACAAAGGAGATGAAATATTCATAACCTCCTCTGGCTTTAACACTCATCGGACCACAAAGGTCTGAATGTATAAGCTCAAGAGGTTCTTTGGCTCTATAACCTTTTCCACTAAAAGGTCTTTTACTCATTTTGCCTTATAGGCAGGATTCACATACAAGTAAAGTATTTTCTTCTAACTCAATTAGAAATCCATTCTTTACCAATCTCTCAATCCTATTGAGATCAATGTAACCCAATCTAAGATGCCAAAGATGAGCATTTTCTTTAGGAGAAATTAGTTCGTGTACTAGCAATTTTGAATAATTCACTATTTAAAACTATTTTAACTGAATTAAACCATTGCAAATAATTCTCAAGAAGAGCAACACATAGTACAATACTTTTCCAAAGAAATAAACACTTTATTCAATTGAAAAGAAATTGAAGTACAATGTTCGCTAAAGCAAGAAATAGAAATAAGGTTTCTAATAAACCTTGAAGCTACATGTTATCAAATAACAATTTTTTCTTGCCAGGCGATTGCTCTTTATTTACTCCTTTTTATTTTCTTCTGTATCTTCTTAAGTTTAGGAGTATGACTACAGTTCTTAGTTTTAGAGGAAGAATCCTCCTAAGAACTTTTGGAATGGGCAAACAGATTTGCCTCTCCATTATGTTGTCTCTTATAATCCATAAGAAACTAATAGTTCTACAGCTCATTTAGCAGAGAAGTCATATCATACTCTATCTTGTTCATCGCTACATTGCTACGGAATTGCAGAAAACTCTTCGAAAGAGATTCTAGGATGTACGAAACTTTGCTTTTCTCATCTATGACCGCTCTGTTTAATTCCGCTATGTTGAAGTGAGCAATCAGATTGAAAACATGTTTTCTCACTGATGTTCCCTCCTCCATGTGCGCGTTGTAAACAAATTTTAGGGCTTCATGCCGAATTTGTTTGGACGGTTGTCTAGACAAATTTAGCACAAAATCCATGATCTTACGAGCTGAGACCTTGCACTCCAGCCTTCTAGCTAAAATATCATGTATGCTAGCTATGATATAAGCTTTTACCTCAACAGTTTGAGGTGTGTTTTGTGCAGGGAATTGAGGACACTTCTCATTGAGAACGAACTTAAGATCATGTGCTACCAAGACAATGTTGAGTGTATTCCTCCAAGTCATTATGTTCTCCCCGGTTAATTTTTCAACACCCAGTAAGGAAATAATTGAGGTAGACATTTTTGCTGAAAATTTACAAACAAAACTTGTATGAGTTTCTTGCTATAATTGTTTAATTCAATCATGTTTTAGCTAATTATCAAATGATTCCTAGGTCATTTATAATTTGCAATGATACTCCAAAGGTTTAGGATGTATGACACCGAAGGGTAATAAAAAACACTCCTCATCTAGATTCAAACACTCTTGACCAAAACCTAATGCAAGAATAACTCTTATTCCTATAGGCTTTAGTTACAATTTTTTCGGTCACGATACATACACATCTTATGTACCTTGTGAGTGTAACCCACTGTCTTTAGATCCCACAGTCCCCATCCAATAAAATCCGGCGAAGGGAGAACTAGATTGAAAAACAGACTAAGAAAATCTTTATCCCTTTCGGGTGTCTACTGTATTCGATCCCTTATGATCAAGCCCTCCGAAGGGATTGTCTGGTCCAGGCCAAACTAGTAGGCTGACCATAGTGGTCTTACGGTGTAAACCGACTGAAGAGACCATAGGTTTTGTTTTCACTAAACCTGCTCCCACTCACTATAAGTACCCTTTCCATTCTCCTTGATATTGACTCATATAAACACCATTCGAAAGGGGACCCTCCCGTTTGCGCCACGAGGCCAAGTATGAGTGTCACGGTGTGAACTTCCCGGAGATACATAGGTGAAAAAATATGTATCATATGCACTTTTTCTCCCACTGGATACTTTAGATCTATAGGAATCTTACTTAGGCTAAATCCGACTAATGGTTTTACCTAAAGGTATCAATATAACTCTTATATCGATAATCAATACAACTCTCATATTGATTTTATCCTAAGTTTGGTAATATAACTTTTATATTAAGCCTAGGATTTCTAGTTTATTAACCTCTTAATAAACCCACTAACGCTACTATGATTTATAAATTCTCTAATTAAATTTCACTACCAGGTCAGTTCTCAGGTAGGTGTGTTCCGTTTCCGTCAGCTTAAATACCCAGCCTAGACAAAACTTTCCTTAGATAGAGTTCCTCTTTTAATCATTGTTTATAAATCACTTCGTTCCTAATTCTAATCTAATTAGAACTAGATAACCTAAGGTATATTACTTCCAAGTTCTAAACATTTTAAAACTAGTAATTAACCTTAGGTGACATACATACTATGTTATAGTGCTTGATCATTAATCTCATAAATAATAAGACATACATAGCATAATCATCTCATGATATATAATGCATGTCAATGTTGTCCATAAATTAATATAACACTTTATATTAATTAATCATGCGAACTATATAATATAACTCTTTATATTATAAATAATGCATGAAAATGCTTAACCTAAGGTGGGATATCTAAATTAAAGGCATACATTATGCATGACAATAATTACACAATAATTGCATAATTTAAATAGCAATATTAGAAAAATTTTGGCACCCTAAATTTAATTTTAATTAATATAATCTAATTATATTAATCAAAATTAATTAAATTAAATATAAATAAATATAATACCAACGTTGCTTCTTCGCGTGAAACGTCTGTGGCGTTGCAATGCTGATACCAGTGTTGCAACGCTGCATCATGTCTTCTTCCGCCCGTCGAAAACGCGCCTCAGCTCTAGCGTTGCAACGTTACCGTCTTCCAAATCGCGCGTCTACCGCATTGGCGTTGCAACGCTATAGAACAATGTTGCAACGCCATTCACAAAACAACACTCCATTTATTGCTCGTTTTCGATCCGATCTTCTCAGCAACCACTTTGCCTCGATCGACACGGACTTACATACTCGATTACAATTAAAATTGCTCAAAACACCGACCCTTACATTGAACGATTTTATGAAAAATTGTAAATCTAAGTGCCAAAATTGAAAACGTCTAAATTGCAAACCGTTCATACATCTCATGCAAAACATAAAATCCCACCTCGTTCTTGATAAGTCCAGAACGTAAATTAACAACGCAAACTGGCTCTGATACCAATTGAAAAGAATCGAATCCCGCAGCGGAAGCGATAGTGAATCGCGCGTTCTAAATTACATTACATGGATTACATTCAAGAACTAAACTATCTAGATTAAGCATATAATAACAATATGGGCAGCGAGATATTACCTTTGAAGAACTCTTTCTTCAAGTGCTCCTTCTCCCACGTTCGCGATCTCAGTAACACGAACCCGAACGTTCACTGACACTACCACCGGATCTTCTCCGTTGTTCTCTAGGTGAGGGAGGAAGGTGAGTTCCCTTTAGGTGAGATGAGATGTTGTGAGAGAGATTATGTTTTGGAACTTTTCCAACAACACAACAAAAGCTTGAATTAGCTTAACCTACTTGCATCTCATGCAACTATATATATAGGGAAATAGGATGGAAATTACCATCCTATCCCTCTTATATTTCCCCACTATTATATGGTTTATATGTGAATCTAATTCACATTAAAACAACATATTATATCAATTATATCATATATAATTGATATAACACCTCATGTATGAAATTGAACACTTCAATTTCATTCCTAACATTATACCCTCAATATTACCATGTTAAGCCAATGGAGGGACCTAATGGACCTACAGTTCATGAGCTCCAATGATGTAAAGTTAACTGATCAAACTCTTTGATCCTGTTAATCAATATTCATTAACTACAAGTCACTCCACTATAGACTTGTAGTTGCACTCTCCTCACTGCAGATTATATTATGTCCACTGATATAATCATTAGCCATGAGTTGACCCTTCACAGGTTGTTCGTAATCACGGCTGGGTCAAATTACCATTTTACCCCTGTGATTACCTCTTTGTTCCTTAAGCACCACTGATCCTCTAATGAACAACAAGTCTAAGGTCCTACCATAGACTCATACCCTCATAGAGGGCAGGACCCTGATGTTCAAGACCTGGGGTCAGTTCTTAAGGGAACAACCTATCTAATTCCTTAGTGTAGGAATGAGTGAATTCCATCTTGCAATGTTAAGTCTCCAACTACTTATGAGATTCTTTCCCTGAGAAGGTAGGCTTATTGAGTCGGCTAGAGGCCACTCTCACCCATACTAGTCTAAGGACAAACCCTTATACGCAGGAGTTCTTAACTTGCTCAGGATTCAGGTCGAGTCAGTAATGACCATCTGTTAACAGTGTTAGAGTGGTTAGACTAATAATTTACAATCCGATCTTGTATGAACTCTCCATACAGGATGCCCCCACTCACATGCCAACCACATGAATGAGTTGGATTACCTCATTTGTACTAATTACCAAGTGGGTCGCATCTATGGTGTTATCAGAATAAGGTTTCCAACCTTATTCTTATACCATTGACCATTTATGTTATATTCTTGAACACAATCCAAATAGTGTCCTCTACACTGATGTTCAAGATATATTATAACCTTTAAGGTTAGTTTATTGGATTTATAAAGGAAGAATATAATTTTATCAAAACAAATAACCCTTTATTTATTTGATCAAAATTACACAAGTTTTGGGCAAAACTCCCAACAATAATCACATTATTACATAGGTCTATGTGAGTAAATTAATCAACTTTTAATTAACGACACTCACGAAAAATATAATCTAAGAATCTCCGGACCAAATTCACTCCCAGGTTGGTTTCCAAGTAGGGGTGTTCCGCAAGCGTCAACTTAAATACTCAAGCCTTAGACAAAACCTTCCTTAGACAGAATTACTTATCAGTCACCGTTCAAAAATTACATTTTGATTTCCTAATTCTAATCTTATTGGAACTAGAAAACCTAAGTCTAATTATTCAAGTTCTAAACACTTTAAAACTAATAATGAACTTAGGTTACATGCATTTCTATGTTATAGTGCTTGATCATTCATTACATGAATAACTATACTATAACATCTAATTCATCCCATGAAATTAAAATGCACGAGCATACTTTAATCTAAAAATATAACACATATATTTAATTAAATTCAAACATGCATTTAATTATATTATAACACTTATAATATAACTTATCATGCAAACTATATATTATAACACTTATAATATAAATGATGCACGAATATAACACACGACATACATTATGCACATAGAATTTAATCAAATAATACATCACATGCATAAAATAATTAAATAGCAAAAATTGACCGATTTTGGAACTTAGGGGCATTTATTGACCGATTTTGGCACTTAGGGGCATTTATTAAAGTAAATAACATTAATATAGTAATTATATTAATATTATTTAACAAAATAAATTTAATTATTAAAAAAATACATTTTTACATTTAAAAATAAAATTCACGTTGCAAAAACTGCCCATGATGCCATACCCCTCGGAATTATCGCGTGTGTGCCTCGCCCAACTGCCCACTACGCTATAGCGTTGCAACGCTGCAGCATCCAGCGTCACGTCCAGCGTGTTCCCTGCCTCGGCGTTGCACGCTACGCCTAGCGTTGCAATGCTACTCTGCAGCTAGGCCTCCGACCGCATGCGCAACGTTGAGACGCCGATGAACAGTGTCTCAATGTTGTCGACAGAACAACAAGCTCCTCTTGCTCTTCTTCGTCGATTCTCACCCGTTTCCGCTCTGATTTCTTCACAACAACTCTTGCCACAAACGACTCAAACTTACAGACTCGGTTTACATTAAAATGCCCAAAACACGAGCCCTTACATTGATCTAATCAACATAAAATGTAAATCTAAACTAATGCAAAAACTGAAAACGTCCATTTTTGCAAACCAACATTAATCTCATGAATTAAAGGCAATACCCACCTAATTTTAACTAAAATTAGTTCAAAACAAGAACCAACGAATGACTCTGATACCAATTGAAGGGAATGAAACTCCCCGTGCAGCGGAAGACGATCGAATCGTCGTGGTGAAGTTGTGCTACTTAATTTCGTTAAAATCAATTATCACATAATTAGGCTAAACATGCATACTATGAAAGGAAAAACAAAAAGTTCTCTGTTACTTACTTGTTGAAGACGTTCTTCAAGGCTTCCTTTCCGTTCACGAACTCTTCGTGCTTTCCTCGATCTCAACATTCTCGAACTTTTCTCACGAACACCGACCGAAAACCACTACTTGGACCTAGAGAATTGAGAGAAGGAGTAAAGCTTATTTTGGTGAGAATTCCAAAAAAATGAGCTTAAGAGTATACAACCCTTCTTGCAAAAGGGGTTTCTATAATGGAAATAGGTGGAGTTGAAATCTCCACCTATTTACCATTTTATCACAACCATAGGTTATGCAAATCATATTTGCATAACCATATGTTATAAGATATCTCATATCTCATTTTACAAATCACATTTGCAATATTGTGGATTTTTAAATTGAATCACTTCCAATTTAATATCTCTCAATCTAATTTCTCCTAATTAGCCCTAATTAAACAATTAGACTAACCTATAGTTTATTATGAATCTCATTCATATTAAACTATATATTATATCATTCATATCTCATATAAATGACATAAATGCCCTTTAGTGAACTTGAACACTTCAATTCACACCAAAACAGTAACCTTCTTTTAATCCAGTTTGAGCCAACAGAGGGACCTTATGGACCTAGAGTGACGAGCTCAAATGATCCGAGATTAACCTATCAAACACTTTGATCCGGTTAATCAACATTCATTAGCTACGGTAACACTCCACTAAAGCCCGTAGCTGCACTCCCGTCAGTGCAAGATATTACGTGTCCACTGATATAACCAATGCCCATGAGTCGACCCTTCACAGGTTGTTCGTAGACACTGCTGGATAAAACTACCGTTTTACCCCTGTGTCTACTTCTTGCTCCTTAAGTCCCCACTGCTCCTCTAATGAACTACAACGTTGTAATGGTCCAACCATACACAACAACCCTCTCGTGCTAGTGAGAGGGTGGGCGCCCATTGTCCGAGCCCTGGAGAAGCACTTAAGGGAACAACCCCGCTAGTTTCCCTAAAGGCGGGACCGAGTGAGTTCCATCTCGCATAGTTAAGTTCCTAGGTCCCTACTTGGTCCTGTCCCTGAGAAGATAGGCCTATTAGGTGAGTAACTGTGACCACCCTTACCCGTACTAGTCAAAGAACAGACCCCCACAGACAGGAGTCCGTAACACGCGAAGGATTTAGGTCGAGTCACTAATGGTCATCTATGAAGTTATTAGCCCTTACTGTTAATGGTGTTACATCAGTAGGTCTAATAATTCATGGTCTACTCTTGTACAATCTCATTGTATAGGATGCCCCCACTCGCATGTCAACCACATGAACGAGTCAGATCACCTCGTTTGTATCTTAATACAAAGCGGGCCGCATCCACAGCGTATCCAGGATTGGTCTCCAACCCAATCCATATACTGTAGACCGTTCGGGTCATTTACTCGAACATGATCCTCCCTGTGTGTCCACTACACAACATTCAAGTTCTAGTTCTCTCATATATTCAATGACCCTGGAGCTTAGTTTATTGGACAAAGTTTGTAATAAATGCGAGATACAAAAGGATGAAATAAATAACCTTTATTAATTTCAAACGTATATTTACAAACAGAACGAGATTAGGACAAACATCCCAACAGTGACATGTGGTGGAATTTTGTTTTTTTTTAAATAAAAAGAAAAGAAAATAGAAATTATATATATATATATGTTACCGTTAGGATTTAAAATAAAAAATAAAAAATCAGAATTGCATTTGACCGTTGGAGTTAAAAAATATATAAAAACAAAAAAAAAAGTTTTCATTTTACCGTTTCTCACATAAACATATATATAAATATATTTTTATTATTATTTTATTATTTTTATTTATTAATTACTTTTTACTTTTTAATCTCCACCATCCATTTCTCTTTTACCACAATCCAATGGTCCAAATTAAATTTTGATTTTTACCTCATTTCCCTCTCTTTTTATACCATCTTCTTCTCCAAATTTTTACAACATTTTTACAACTTTCAATCCTCCAAAAATAAAAAGTCTCCATTGTTGCTTCCTCCATGCTCTCAATTTTTTTTCTTTTCATCTTATTCTTTAGAGTGTTTATGTTGTAGTGTTAGGATTGATTTGTCAGAGTTCAATTTGTAAATCCACTCTATCAAGAGAGTTTATTTGTGTATTCTTCAATTTACGAAACTTTGTAACGGTTTGATCCTAACCCGTGGAAAAGATCGGGTTTGCTCTTGAACACGTAAAAAGGAGTGATGTAGCAGTTGGGCTCTAATCCATGGAAAGAGTCGGTGCAATTTTTTATTCAAATTCCCAAGAGGCGCTTAGGGAGTGGAGTAGGTCGAGTTTGACCGAACCATTATAAAATTACGTTGTCCTCTTCTTTAACTCTTTCCTGTTTATTTTTGCAATTACTAGTAGTACTTTATGCATGCTTTGATTTATTCCTTAATTGCTAAGTATTTGATAGAATTAATTTGTGTTATACTTTTTATCTATCTTGCTTATTGCACTAATTTTTCTTAATTATCTTTTTCAATTGTTTCTTAAAAAGTTTTGTGACACCCCCTCCCGAACTACCCGCTAACTTAGCCCGAAAGATGGCGTGAAGCCAACAGACATCATTTACCTCTCTAACGATGCATGTTGACCCTTCTATACTCGATAAACATACTATACTTGTATATGGAATACTTTAAACACAACAAAACAGAACTTTGAAAATTACTATACATGTGTAAGGAGCAACTCTACCTAAACCTCACTAGAAATTTAAAAATAGGTAGAGAGCACTACAACAAAAACAAAATCAAACCATGATTTACGCAACTACAGCCTCTAGTGCATACACAAACATAACCATACAGTCCTTTCAAAATATCTATAATATATATGGACTTGCTATACAACCCCACTCACGTACAAAATATCAAACTCTAGGAGCTTTCAACAGACTATGGAAGGATTTTAGGCACCGAGAGGTCGATCTCTACCTTAAAAGTTAGAAAACATTGAAAGAATGAGCTATGAAGCTCAATGAGTGTCTGAGTTTAAAACTATTAACTCGCAAATCATCTAATAATCTATAAGCATAACTAATACTCGTAGTTGCAATGATACGAGATTAACTGATCAAACTCTTTGATCTAATTAACCAACATTCATTAACTACGAGTCACTCCACTATAGACTCGTAGTTGCAATCTCCTCACTGTAGATTATGTTGTGTCCATTGATATAATCAACACCTGTGAGTTGGCCCTTCACAAGTTGTTCGTAATCACAGCTGGGTAAAATCACTATTTTTCCCCTGTGATTACCTCTTGCCCATTAAGCACTAATGGTCCTCTAATGAACAACAAGTCTATGGTCCTACCATAAATATAATCCCTCTTAGGCCAGTGAGAGGGTGAGACCCATTGTTCAAGACCTGGATTTAATTCTTAAGAGAACAACCTATTTGATTCCTTAATTCAGGAATGAGTGAATTCCATCTTGTAGAGTTAAGTCCCACGCTACCTAAAAGGTTCTTTCTCTAAGAAGGTAGGCATATTGAGTCGGCTACAGGCCACTCTCACCCATAGTAATCTAAGGACAAACCCCCATAAGCAGGAGTTCGTAACATGCTCAAGATTCAAGTCAAGTCACTAATGGTCATCTATAAATTATTAGACCTATCTTGTTAATGGTGTTACACTAATAGGCTAATAATTTGCAGTCTGGTCTTATATGATCTCATCATACAGGATGCCCCCACTCGCATGTCTACCACATGAACAAGTTGAATTACCTCGTTTGTACTAAATACAAAGGGGTCGCATACATGATGTTACCTGTATAAGGTTCCCAACCTCATGCGTTTACCATAGACCTTTTAGGTTATATACTTGAACATTATCCATTGTCTGTCCACTACACAATTGCTCAAGATGGATCATTATAACCTTGGAACTTAGTTTCTTGGATTTAGGTTTATGTCCGAGAATATAATAAATAATTCTTTATTTATTTGAATAGCATTATTATAAAAATACACTTGTTTAGGGCATAAACCCAAACAGTTTTCAATGTAAATTTTGAAAAAAATTTATGATTAATGTCGTGGTTTATGTGCGAGAATATAATAAATAATTCTTTATTTATTTGAATAGCATTATTATAAAACTACACTTGTTTAGGGCATAAACCCCAACAGTTTTCAATGTAAATTTTGAAAAACATTTATGATTAATGTCGTGGTTGTATTTATGAAATTTTATTGATTTTTATTGAAAGAGTGTAGATTAAGAAAGAGGAAGCAATTTTGGATCTTGAACACTCTAAGTTGATCAATTTTGTAAAATAAAATGCATGCTCAAAGCTGGAAAAACAGAAGGATAGAAAACGCAACTTTGAAGATCAAATTCTCTTCACCCGGTTGATGGTTTTCAGCATGAACACTTCGTGGACGACCGTTAGAGTCTTCCCTACTAACCTCAGGCCTTAGAACGGATTGTGGGATCCTAAGTTGAGAGAATTTTGAAGAAATGTCCTCAAAGGTCACTAATTCGGGAATATTGAATTTTCTGTGTAATTCTCTCAAAACACCCCAAATCACCATTATATAAAGCTTCAAAAAGCTTCAATGGAGTGACAACTCAAGGGTGATGAGGATGCTTTGAGATGGAGGTAGCCAATTTTGGTGAATTTTGAAGATGAGTAAGATTGGGCAAGTTGGCAACTTGTTTTCCATGAAAATCCCTCATTTTACATTTAATTTTAATTCAAAAAACAATATTAAATTGATTTTTAATTAAAATTAATATAATTAATTAAATAATTCAAAATTAATTTAATTAATTAATTTTTTAATTTAATTTAATATCAAATATTAAATTAAATAAATTGCCCGATCTCGATCGATTTTCGAACATGAATCCTTATTCATGCTATAAACCGATCCCGATATTTAAATCATATTTAAAATATATCCACCTCTTTTTAATCATAGTTTAATTCATAATTAAGCTATGATTCGTTAAATATATCACATATAAATAACGCTTTCTTCCAAACTTGAATTTGAACAATTCAAATTCTTTTCTCTCAAAAAGTTATAAGGCTAAGTCCAAGCTAGTAAGGAGGACCTAATGGACCTACAGATCATGAGCTCCAACGATACGAGATTAACCGGCCAAACTCTTTAGCCTAGCTAATCAACATTCGTTAACCACCGGGACACTCCACTAAAGCCCAGTGGTTGCACTCTCCTCACTGTAGATATATTTATGTCCACTTGATATAACCATGATTAGTAAGTCGATCCTTCACTGGTCATTCGTAATTACAACTGGGTCAAAATTACCGTTTTACCCCTGTAATTACCTCTTGTTCCTTAAGTTCCACTGATCCTCTAATGAACAATTGGTTTGTGGTCCAACCAAAGAAACCAAATCCCACTCTGCCAATGAGAGGATGGGCCCATTGTTCAAGACCCGAGTCGATGACTTAAGGGAACAACCTTTCTACTAATCCCTAAAGCGGGTAGGAATGAATTCCATCTTGCCGAACTATGTTCCCGCACTATCTACCCGCTTTTATCCCGAAATGGGAGGCTTATTGAGTCGGCAGTCTCGAGCCACTCTCACCCATGCAGTTCTAAGGATAATCCGAATAAACAGGGGTCCATAGAACGCTTAGGATTAAGATCGAGTTACCTAGGTCATCGTTTGAATATAGTCAGTTAAGACAGTAAACGGAGTTATAAAGTCTAAGTGACTAATGCGCGGTCCAGTCTTATGCAAACTCATTGCATAGGGCGCCCCCACTCACATGTCTCCACATGAACGATTAAGGATCACATCGTTTGTTCTCTACAAAGTGGGCCGCGTCCATAGTGTCTCCAGGATAAGGTCCCCAACCCTATCCTTATACTATAGACTGTTCTGGCTATAACTTGAACTTGATCCACTTTTATGTCACACATAAAGTTCAAGTATTCATCCTATAGCCAAGGGTTCTTTATTGGATTAAGGTTATACAATACACAATAGTCAATAACACCTTTACTGAATAAATTTCAATAACAACTTTATTGTGTTATAGAATATAAATTCAGTTTACAAAACCACGAGTTTTTAGGACATAAAGCCCAACAATCTCCCACTTGGACTAAAACGTCTGTGGGGTAAAACATGCTGAGCAAAGAAAAATTGCCCTACTATACAACCCGTAGTCCTAGACTCTCTAGGTGTCCCTCAAACACTTTAGCCGTGAGGGGCTTTGTAAACGGATCAGCAATGTTGTGTTCCGAAGCAATCTGCGTGACAATCACGTCTCCTCGTTGCACAATCTCCCTGATGAGATGATATTTGCGCTCTATGTGCTTTCCGCGCTTATGGCTTCTAGGTTCTTTGGAATTTGCCACTGCACCACTATTATCACAATAAAGGGTGATAGGCAAATTCATATTTGGAACAACTTCCAAATCAGTTAAGAACTTCCTAAGCCATACAAGCCTCCTTCGCCGCTTCGCAAGTCGCGACGCACTTCACCTCCATGGTGGAGTCAAGCAATACAACCTTGCTTTATACTCCTCCATACTATAGCTCCTCCGTTAAGAGTGAACATCGATCCTCGATGTGGATTTCCTCGAATCCACATCACTCAAAATCGAGTCGGTGTATCCCGCAAAGATCAAATCCTTTGCGCCATACACAAGCATATAGTCCTCGTTCTCCTAAGATATTTGAGGATGTTCTTAACGGCGATCCAGTGATCATATCTCGGATTAGATCGATATCTGCCGACTATTCCCATCGTGCATAGCATATGCCGGTCGAGTACATAACATGGCATACACATCGACTACCGACAAAGCGCAGATGCATAGGAATGCGTCTCATATCCTCAACTTCTTGAGGTGTCTTAGGACACTGTTTCCTTAGACAAATGAATTCCATGCCCGAAAGGTAATAAACCCTTCTTGGAATTACGATCTTATATCTAACCAACATCTTGTCAATATAAGATGCCGTGACAATGCTAGCGTTTTGTTCTTGCGATTCGAACAATTTGGATTCCAAGAACAAATCGAGCTCTCCCAAATCTTTCATTTGGAATTGGGTCGCTAGCCATTGCTTAACGCCATCAGAATCAGATTATTCCCAATGAGCAAGATATCGCCTCACGATAGAACTAAGAAAGCTACGAGTGGTATTGACTATCTTCTTGTAAACACAAGGCTCGTCAATATTCTCGTTTCAAAGCCATAAGATTTGATCGCAGATCAAATCTTATATTCATGATCTAGAAGCTTGTTTCAATCCATAAATGGATCGTTTAAGCTTGCAAACCTTTTGCTCTTGACCTAAACTATGAACCCTCTCGGTTGATCCATATAGATACTCTCTTCAAGATTGCCATTTAGAAATTATTTGTCTTGACATCCATTTGCCAAATTTCATAGTCATAAAACGTGGCAATGGACAAGAGTATTCTAATGGACTTAAGCATGGCAACAGGGAAAAAGTTTCTTCATAGTCCACCCCTTCCCTTTGGGTATAACCCTTTGCCACAAGTCGAGCCTTAAAGGTTTGCACCTTCACAGAAGCTTGATCTCGTTTCCTCTTGTAGATCCACTTGCAACCGATAGGTCATTCACCATCCGGTTGATCTACAAGTTTCCATCGAATTGAAGTACATTGACTCCATTTCAAGGTCCATGGCTTTAATCCACTCGTCCCTATCTATATCATTCATTGCCTGTTTATAGGTCAATGGATCCTCAATGCCATCATCGTATGACGACTTGGGTTTGGTCAAACCCATGTAACGGTCGGGTTGTCTAACATCCCTCCCACTACGCCGAGGCATTCTCAACTCTTGAGAAGGACCAGCTTCATCAACAACTCTTGTTGATTTATCCGTAGCTTCCGGAAATTTCACTTAAGACAATCCTGCTACGAGACTGATGATCTCTC
The DNA here is from genome assembly GCA_036507285.1 of Trichosanthes cucumerina. Classification (NCBI taxonomy): domain Eukaryota; kingdom Viridiplantae; phylum Streptophyta; class Magnoliopsida; order Cucurbitales; family Cucurbitaceae; genus Trichosanthes; species Trichosanthes cucumerina. The sequence goes on from CM071839.1 coordinate 37,888,371, forward strand.
ATGTGGTCTTCCTCTAAGAACGTGACGTTTGTCGACACAAGTACCTTGTCCTCTTGAGGATCATAAAACATACCACCTTTCGTTTCCTTGGAGTATCCTACGAATAGGCATAATTTTGAACGATGTTCCAGCTTTCTTTGGATTGGACACCAACACATGTGTGTCGGACATCCCCAAATCTCGAAGTGGCGTAAACTCCTTTACGCCCTTTCCATAACTCATAGGGTGTTTCAAACACTTTTAGAGGGAACCATGTTCAAATATATATACAGCAGCCTTCTAACGTGCATATCCCCAAAACGAACTCAGGCGGTGGCGTAGCTCATCATGGATCGAACCATGTCTAACAGGGTTCTATTTCTCCTCTCGGATACACCATTTCATTGAGGTGTACCGGTGTCGAGAGTTGGGATACGATTCCATGTTCTATCATATAGTCTTGGAATCTCAAATCCATATACTCTCCACCTCGATCCGATCAAGTGTTTTAATCGTTTTACCTAATGTATTCTCAACTTCACGCCTTATATTCCTTGAACTTTTCAAGGGTTTTTGATTTATGATGCATTAGGTAAAGATAACCATATCTAGAATAATCATCAATAAAACTGATGAAGTATTCATATCCTCCTCGTGCCTTGACATTCATAGGACCACAAAGGTCCGAATGCACGAGTTGCAAGGGCTCTTTGGCTCTATAACCTTTTTCAGAAAAAGGTCTTTTAGTCATTTTTCCTTCGAGACATGACTCACATGGTGGTAAAGAGTTGTCCTCTAACTGACTTAGGAGACCACTCTTGACCGGCCTCCCAATCCTATTGAGATTAATGTGGCCTAGTCTCAAGTGCCAAAGATAGGTACTAGGAGAAAGTTTTCGCTTTTATTTTGAGTATCAGCTGTTTTAAACATTTCAGTGTTCAAAATAGCTTTTACTTCAGTTGGTCTTAACACGTATAAGTTGTTTTCAAGTTTAGCAGAACATATTCGTACACCTCTTTTGCAAATGAACGCTTCATTATGATCAAAAGACACTTTATACATATGTTCAAGTAAACAAGAGATAGATACAAGATTTCTTTTGATTCCAGGAACCAAAAGTATATTTTCTAATAAAAGAAATCTATCTCTAAACAACAACTTCACAGCCTCCCACTTTGCTTTGGTTTGAGACAACCTCTCCTGCTCCAACCCCGAGAGATATCTCCCCATCGCAAGTCTTTGCCAGAACTAGTTTCTGAAAAGAAGAACAAACATGGTTAGTGGCTCCACGAATCTAATATCCAAAGGAATCATCATGTTCCACTAAACATGTTTCAATAACGAGTAAATCATATTTACCTTGTTTTTCTTTCTCGCCTTTCTTTTCTCGCAAGGTATTTCGCGCCTCTTCCAAAGTGCCTGCCTCGCACTACAAAGTGGAAACATTTTCCCGTGGCTTTGGCCTTGCGTGTGAGCTCTGTCCCTTCCTTTGTCCTTCTTCTTCTTCTTCGAATACCTTTATTCTTAGAAAAGAAGGACTGGACTTGGTCCTGCAGAGGACGATCCTCTAAGGAACTTCTTTGAAGTGACAACATTTGCCTCCTTCTCTTTTCCTTTTGATTTCATGAGGGACTCAAAAGTCTCAGAGCTCGTTGAGGAGAGTAGTCAAAGTTATACTCTATTTTATTCATCACCGCATTTTGTGCGGAATGGCAGAAACTCTTCGTAAGAGATTCCATAATAAAGGTTACCCGACTTCTCTCATCAATGATCGCCCATTTACTTTGACCACGTTGAAGTGGGTCATCATGTCAAGGACATGTTCCCTAACAGAGGCTCCCCCTCCTTCATACGGAGTTGTAAACATATTTGACAAAGATCATAATGGACCGATGAGGACGGTTGTCCAAACATCGTCAGAACCATCCCATGATCTCCTTTGCGGTGACCATGGTCTCATGTTTCTTAGACAACACATCGGATATGCTTTGGCTAAGATATAGACTCTCGCCTTCTCATTAGCCCTAATCCATCTTTCATAAGCATCCCGAACCATTCGGGCCATAATGCAATGGGAGGGAAGGACATTCTTCCGTTAAGACGAACCTCGGATCATCAAGAACAAGAATCGTATTCAAGTTTGATTTCCGGAGTTCCATAATTATCGCCGCTAAGTTTATTGAAAGCAGTAATTGGATAAAAGAGTTCGACATCTTTGAAAAAGAATGAATTCTATTAGTGAATTGTTTGTAACCTATCCAATTTAAGAATTTAGCAAAAGTAATAATGTACCCATAAACTCATTATTGTTTTTAACGATATTTCAAATGAGTCGAGCAACCGCTACCGAGGCAATCAATCACTCCTTCATCGAACCAAGACATTCTTGACTAAATGTTAATACCGGAATAACTCTTATTCCTATAACATTCTAGTTATCGCAACTTTGGTCAAGAATTTACTAACACTTAGCAATTCTTGTAAGTGTAACCCGCCATTTTCAGACCTCAAAGGTCGGCCCCAACAATGCTACCGAACTGGAGAGACAAAGCTGGGAATGGACCTAAGAGACCCTATCCATTTCTGGAGTTTGAGTTGTTCCGAATCCCATGTTACATCCCTCCGAATGGATGGTGCTACTGGGCAACTGCGCAGCGCAACATGGGAATCTCACGGTCCAACCTAATGGAGAGAGACCGTAGGATGTGTTGAAACACCTCCTTCGCTCACTTACTATAAATACTTTCTCCATTCACCTTGCTCTTGATTTATGCAAACACCATCCGAATGGGGATGCCCTATTGACATCACGAGGCCGAGCATAAATCTCACGGTGTGAACATTGTGAAGAGCGTAAGAGGAAATTGATATATCATATATACCTTTTCACTCCCACTAAGTATTTTAAACTCTTTGGGTATACTTTTACTTAGGCATATTCCGGCTAAAACAATATCACCTAAGTCTACCAATATAACAATTATACTGGAATTACCTAAGTCTATTAACCTTTTAATAAACCTAGGTCTATGAGTTTAATTTATTAACTTTTAATAAACGCCACTCACGAAAGATAATTTATAAACCTATGGATTAAATTCACTCCTGTGTCGCTTCGTGTAGGGGTTCCGTTTCCACACCCTTAAGTACCCCAACCTAGCTGTAACCTTCCTTAGTCGAGTCCTCTTTAATCAAAATTTATAAATTATTAGTTTCCTAATTCTAATCTTATTAGAACTAGATAACCTTAGATCTAATTAATTTCAGCTTCTAAAACAATTTTAAAACTAATTAATTAACCTTAGGTTACATGCATTTCTATGTTATAAATTATTTCATCATTCATCATATGGATAAACATACATTTATAACAAATTCATCACATGAATAAATGCATAACAATTATATGTTTAATTTTTTTTTTTTTAATTAATATAACTCTTATATTAATTATAATTAAAACATATAATATTTGTTTCATAAATTAATATAACTCTTATATTAATTCTTATGAAACCCAATAAACATGCATACAATATATTATAACACTTATAACATACTTTCAATGCATGGAGCATGCTTCCTATGGTGGGATTTTAAAAACTATATGGCATACTTTATGCACATATAATTAGGAAATTTAATTAAAACATACATTCACAATGCATAATTAATTAAACACACTAAAGTGGACTGGTTTTGGCATCTAATGCAAGCAAACTACTAAATTATTACAATAATAATCTAGAATTAACATCGAACCACTTCGAACTCTTCGAATTTGGGTCGAACCAGCTTGCAAATGTTTGAACCGGACCTTCATAAGGTTAAACCGGGCTGTAAAAGACTGAAACGAGCCTCCAAATGGTGAAACGGACCTCCAAAATGGAAAAAATGGCCTCGAAATAGTCAGAACCGGTCTTAAACCACCCGAACCGGACCGAAAATGAGCCGAACCGGTCCAAAAACCATTGAACCGGTCAAAGTCAACGAACCAAGGTCAAAGTCAACAAAAAAAACATCTTCTTCCTTTTAAAATCAAAACACGCGGGAGATCTGGAAAATTACTGTAGCAGAAAATGCAGAATTAAAAACAGCCTCTGTTTTTTTTAATTTTCTGGACCTCCGTGGCTTCTTTCATCAAATTGAAAGCCTTCCCGAACTCCAATCGACTTGAAATTTTTACAGCTTATTCTACACACATTAATGCTCAAACACACTTGAGCAATTTGAAAATAAAGCACAAATTGATGCTCAATTTAAATGCCAAAGTCAGAAGAACACTTTAGATACCCAGAAAAATTGTATTTCATAAAACACCCACCACAGAACACAATTGATCAAATTGAGTGCTCAAAATTGCTCTGATACCAATTGAAAGAGTGTAGATTAAGAAAGCGGAAGCAATTTTCGATCTTGAACACTCTAAGTTGATCAATTTTGTAAAATAAAATGCATGCTCAAAGCTGGAAAAACAGAGGGATAGAAAACTCAACTTTGAAGATCAAATTCTCTTCACCCGGTTGATGGTTTTCAGCATGAACACTTCGTGGACGACCGTTAGAGTCTTCCCTACTAACCTCAGGCCTTAGAACGGATTGTGGGATCCTAAGTTGAGAGAATTTTGAAGAAATGTCCTCAAAGGTCACTAATTCGGGAATATTGAATTTTTTGTGTAATTCTCTCAAAACACCCTAAATCACCATTATATAAAGCTTCAAAAAGCTTCAATGGAGTGACAACTCAAGGGTGATGAGGATGCTTTGAGATGGAGGTGGCCAATTTTGGTGAATTTTGAAGATGAGTAAGATTGGGCAAGTTGGCAACTTGTTTTCCATGAAAATCCCTCATTTTACATTTAATTTTAATTCAAAAAACAATATTAAATTGATTTTTAATTAAAATTAATATAATTAATTAAATAATTCAAAATTAATTTAATTAACTAATTTTTTAATTTAATTTAATATCAAATATTAAATTAAATAAATTGCCCGATCTCGATCGATTTTCGAACATGAATCCTTATTCATGCTATAAACCGATCCCGATATTTAAATCATATTTAAAATATATCCACCTCTTTTTAATCATAGTTTAATTCATAATTAAGCTATGATTCGTTAAATATATCACATATAAATAACTCTTTCTTCCAAACTTGAATTTGAACAATTCAAATTCTTTTCTCTCAAAAAGTTATAAGGCTAAGTCCGAGCTAGTAAGGAGGACCTAATGGACCTACAGATCATGAGCTCCAACGATACGAGATTAACCGGCCAAACACTTTAGCCTAGCTAATCAACATTCGTTAACCAAGGACACTCCACTAAAAGCCCAGTGGTTGCACTCTCCTCACTGTAGATATATTTATGTCCACTTGATATAACCATGATTAGTAAGTCGATCCTTCACTGGTCATTCGTAATTACAACTGGGTCAAAATTACCGTTTTACCCCTGTAATTACCTCTTGTTCCTTAAGTTCCACTGATCCTCTAATGAACAATTGGTTTGTGGTCCAACCAGCAAACCAAATCCCACTCGGGCCAATGAGAGGGATGGGCCCATTGTTCAAGACCCGGAGTCAGTACTTAAGGGAACAACCTTTCTACTAATCCCTAAAGCGGGTAGGAATGAATTCCATCTTGCCGAACTATGTTCCCAGCTATCTACCCGGTTTTATCCCTGAAATGGGAGGCTTATTGAGTCGGCAGTCTCGAGCCACTCTCACCCATGCAATTCTAAGGATAATCCGAATAAACAGGGGTCCATAGAACGCTCAGGATTAAGATCGAGTTACCTAGGTCATCGTTTGAATATAGTCAGTTAAGACAGTAAACGGAGTTATAAAGTCTAAGTGACTAATGCGCGGTCCAGTCTTATGCAAACTCATTGCATAGGGCGCCCCCACTCACATGTCTCCACATGAACGATTAAGGATCACATCGTTTGTTCTCTACAAAGTGGGCCGCGTCCATAGTGTCTCCAGGATAAGGTCCCCAACCCTATCCTTATATACTATAGATCTGCTCGCTATAACTTGAACTTGATCCACTTTTATGTCACACATAAAGTTCAAGTATTCATCCTATAGCCAAGGGTTCTTTATTGGATTAAGGTTATACAATACACAATAGTCAATAACACCTTTACTGAATAAATTTCAATAACAACTTTATTGTGATATAGAATATACATTCAGTTTACAAAACCACGAGTTTTTAGGACATAAAACCCAACATTTATGGTATATGAGAATTAAAATTTGGCCACTTTAATTTCTCTAGAATTCATGAACTTGGGAAAGCTAATGAGTTAGGAAAATAAAATTTCATTCTAGGATTCATGAGTTAATTAGGAATATTTAACCCACCTAGAACCTTAAATAGTGAGCATAATTTAGATCAACAAGTGGAAAATTGTAGGTTTTAAAACTCAATGATTTGGAAAATTCATTTGAATACATGTGTAGGTAAATTCAAGGCATCAATCAAATTTTGATTCAAATTGAACATGGAAACTCCAGCCTAACCCAAGCCTATTTTTCATTAAAAAATCTCATCTCTTGCATCTTGCCTCTTACTTGAATTCTTCTATTCTCTCATTTAATTTCCATTGTTTTCTTGCATCTATTTCTTATTTTTCCTTACTTATCGCATCAATTGTGTTTACCTCTATCTCATAAAAAAAAATAGAAACTCAATTCCAATTTGTGCGTTTATTTATATTCAACAAAAAAATTGGATGCCCATGCATTGCACAAAAATAAAGAAAATTTGCTAAGACACTCACTACCTTAGATGTAGGCTAGTTCTCATGGGATCAATACTTAACTTATCACTTGTTGCACGTGACCGTGTATACTTGCACGTCGTAGACGTGTCAGAGTCTCATTCTTGTTTGCATTAGTTTAAGGCACTCGATATTTCGCATCAAGCCCTTGGCGCCGTTGTCAGGGACTAGTTTTGAGTCTTGTTTGTGAAGTATGTGGAACTTTCTTTTCTTTTAAGCTTTGTAGGATTTCATATTTTTCTAGAATATTGTGTAGGTTGCGTTTTTCTGCGTTTCAGGTACCATAGGGTAGTGTATGAATGTGCGTCGTCAGCTAGAGCTTGATTTTGACCCAAAAATAGATAGGACCTCTAGAAGGCGGTTGAGAGAGCAAAAATTATCCATGTCTAACCAAAACCACCTTAGAGACCCTATAGATCCTCTAGCACAACACCATGACCTTAGGCCACCCCTTAACCCTCAGGCAGGAGGCCTACAAATGTGATAGAGCTAGCCAATGGCCGAGAGCGAGCCATTAGAACCTATGCCAGCCCCTTAGCGGATGAATTGAACCTTGGGATAATCAGACCTGTTATACAAGCTACTTTTTTCGAGATAAAACCAATTATGTTTCAAATGCTCCAAACGATTGAGCAATTCCATGGCTTACCAGCCGAGGACCCCCATCTCCATTTGAAATTACTCCTAGGAGTAAGCGATTCCTTCATCAGGCCAGGAGTTTCTAGTGACACCATTAAATTGAGCTTATTTCCTTATTCCCTTAGGGACACTGCAAAGAACTGGTTGAATTCACTTCCATCAGGTGTTGTAGATTACTGGAACTGGTTGGCAGAAAAATTCCTAATAAAATACTTCCCATCCACTAGCAATGCGAGGTTTAGGAATTAAATAGTAGCTTTCCAACATTATGATGAGGAAGCCCTGAGCGAGGCCTGGGAGAGGTTTAAGGATCTTTTGCGTAAATGTCCCCACCACGGATTGCCCCACTGCATCCAAATGGTGAAATTCTACCACGGTTTGAACACCTCCACCAAGCAAGTGGTGGATGCTTCTGCTAATGGCGCCTTGTTGGCCAAAACATACAACAAGGCCTATGAGATATTAGAGAGGATCACATCCAAAAATTTTCAGTGGGCGGATGCGAGGAGACCTCGAAAGGGAAAGGGAACAAAATCCTTGAGTTGGGCACGTTGGCGTCAATAAATGCTCAAATTTCTTTCATGGCCTCCATGTTGAAGAATTTGACTATGGCTAACGTGAACCAAATCTCTTCCAACACCCCAACTCCATCTTTTACATCTCAAGGGAGTTTAGAATCTTATGTCTGTTGTGGTGAGAGACACACTTTTGAGTTATGCCCTAGTAATCCTACGTCGACCTGTTATGTAGGAAACTCAAACATGGGGCAATCTAGGAACAACCCAGAACACCTATAACCCGTGATGGAGGAATCACCCAAATTTCTCTTGGGGAGGCCAAGGCTGTTGGGATTTATGCCTAAAACTCATAGTTTGTAAATAATCTTCTAATTAAATTAATAAAGAGTTATTATCGTCAATAACTAGCAAGAGGATAACGTTTGGGTACCTTAATTAACCCTAAATCTAATAAACTAGCATCTAAGGTTGTTATATGTCTCTTGAACTGAATGTAGTATACATATAAGGATCTTAGTTCGAGTTACAACATAAAGGGTCTATAGTAAGAGGATAAGGTTTGGGTACCTTACTCTTCTAATACTATGGATATGGCACACTTTGTATGTGATACAAACACAGTGATCCTAACGTGTTCGTGTAGACGACATGTGAGTGGGGATATCCTATGTAATGAGATTGCATAAGACCGGACCGCGAATTAGTAACCAATGGATGTAACTCCGTTGACTAGCTAGGTTTCTAGTTCGATATTATTACTTAGGCAACTTGATATCAATCCTGAGCAGGTTACGAACTCCTGTTTCCGAGGGATTGTCATTTGACTAGAATGGGTGAGAGTGGCCAAATTCGCCGACTTAATAATGTTGGGATTTATGGCCTAAACTTGTGTAATCTTGATCAATTAAATAAAGTGTTATTTGTTTTGATAAGATTACAGACTTGCTTTTATAAATCCAATAAACTAAGCTCCAAGGTTATAACTTTATCTTGAAATCAGTGTAGTGGACACTATTTGGGTTGAATTCAAGATTATAACCTAAATAGTCTATGGTATAAGAATAAGGTTGGAAACCTCATTCTGGTAACACCATGGATGCGACCCACTTTGTAATTAGTACAAATGAGGTAATCCAACTCATTCATGTACTTGACATGCGAGTGGGGGCATCCTGTATGAAGAGTTCATACAAGACTGGATCGTAAATTATTAGTCTAACCAGTATAACACCGTTAACAGGACAAGTCTAGTAATTTATAGATGGTCATTAGTGACTTGACCTGAATCCTGAGCAAGTTAAGAACTCCTGCTCATAGGGATTTGTCCTTAGACTAGTATGGGTGAGAGTGACTGTGAATGACTCAATAAGCCTACCTTCTCGTGTGACGTAACCTTGTAGGTAGTGGAAACTTAAGCTGTGCAAGATGGAATTCACTCATTCCTCATCGAGGAATTAGATAGGTTGTTCCCTTAAAGAATGACTCTCGTGTCTTGAACAACGGGGCCCCGCCTCACGAGGGTATGAGTCTAAGGTAGGACCTTAGACTTGTTCATTAGAGGATCAGTGGTGCTTAAGGAGCAAAAAGGTAATCACAGGGGTAAAACGGTAATTTGACCCAGCTGTGATTACGAACAACCAGTGAAGAGTCGACTCATGGGCAATGACTATATCAGTGGACACAATAATATCTACAGTGAGGAGAATGCATCTACAAGTCTATAGTGGAGTGACTTGTAGTTAATGAATATTGATTAACTGGATCAAAGAGTTTGATCAGTTAATCTCACATCATTGGAGCTCATGATCTGTAGGTCCATTAGATCCTTCTGTTGGCTCAACATGGTAATATAGAGGGTATAAAGTTAGGAATGAAATTGAAGTGTTCAATTTCATACATGAGGAGTTATATCAATTATATTCGATATAATTGATATAATATATAGCTTTAATGTGATTTAGACTATATACGAAAGATAAAGGAGGGGTAGGATGGTCATTTCCATCCCAATTCTCTATATATATGGTTGCATGAGATGCAACTAGGTTAAAGGTTTTTTCATAGAATCACTAGCCTCTTTGTTGTGCTGTTGGAAGAGTTCCAAAACACACGTCTATCTCAAAATACCTCACATCTCCTAAAGGGAGCCAACCTTCCTCCCTCACTTAGAGAACAACGGAGAAGATCCAGTGGTCGTGTCTTCTCACGTTGGAGTTCTTGTTGCTGAGATCGTGACCGTGGAGAGAGGAGCACTTGAAGAAAGGTTCTTCAAAGGTAACTTCTTGTTGTCCAAACTCTTATATTATGCTTAATCCATGTTTTACATTCCTGAAATTCCCATTGTAACTAAATAAAGAGCGCGCGATTAACAATCGCTTCCGCTGCGGGGACTTCGATTCCCTTCAATTGGTATCAGAGCCCAATTGCGTTCTTGATTTATGTTCTTGATTTTTCAAGAACAAGGTGGCATTTACTATTTTTGTGCATGAAATGTATGAACGGTTTTTGCGAAATTAAATGTTTTCAATTTTGGCACTTAGATTTACAATTTCATTGAAATGTTCAATGTAAGGGCCCGATGTTTTAGGCAAATTTAATTGTAAATCGAGTCTGTAAGTCCGTGTCGATCGAGGCAAAGCGGTTGCTGAGAAGATCGAAGCGAAAACGAGCAAGGAATGGAGATTCCTATGGCTTTCTGTGAATGGTGTTGCAACGCTGCCTTCGGCGTTAACGCCATCATAAGCAGCGCGCGCGGCTAGAGAAGACGACAGCGGCGTAACGCTACGCTACCCGGCGTTACAACGCCAAGACGTTTTTTACGAAAGGAAGCAACGGGCAGAAACGTTAATTTTATTATATATTAAATATAAAAACGTTTTGTATTTAATTTATATTTAATTAATTAATTTTAATTATTTAATCAGAGAGTCTTATAAATTACAGTAGCGTCAACAGGTTTATTAAGGGGTTAATAAACTAGAAATCCTAGGTTTAATATAAGGAGTTATACTAACAAACTTACGATAAAATCAATATAAGAGTTATATTGATTATCAATATAAGAGTTATGTTGATAGAGTTAGGTAAAACCATTAGTCGAGTTTTAGCCTAAGAAAGATTCCTATAGACTTAAAGTATTCGGTTGGAGGAAAACGTGTATGAGATACATATTTTTTCACCTACGCTGACTCCGGGAAGTTCACACTGTGAGACTCATACTTGGCCTCGTGGCGCAAACGGGAGCGTCCCCCTTCAGATGGTGTTTGTATGAGTCAATACCAAGGTGAATTGAGAGGGTACTTATAGTGAGTGGGAACAGGTTTAGTGAAAACAAAACCTACAGTCTCTTTTGTTGATTTACACCGTTAGACCACTATGGTCAGCCTGCTAGTTTGGCCTGGACCAGACAATCCCTCCGAAGGGCTTGATCATAGGGGATCTAACACAGTAGACACCTAAAAGGGATAAATATTTCCTTAGACTATTTTCCAATCTAGTCCTCCCTTCGGCGGATTTTATTGGATCGAGACTCTGGGATCTAAAGACAGAGGGTTACACTCACGGGGTACATAAGTTGTGTATGTATCTAGATCGAAAAATGGTAACTAAAACCTATAGGAATAAGAGTTATTCCGGTGTTAGGTTTTGGTCAAGAATGTCTTGATCATGAGGAGGAGTGTTTTTTATTACCCTTCAGTGTCATACATTCTAAACCTTTGGAGTATCATTGCAAATTATAAATGGCCTAGGAATCATTTGATAATTAGCTAAAACATGATTGGATTAGAGTTATAGCAAGAAACTCATACAAGTTTGAAAAAAAAAAGTCTAACTCTATAATTTCCTTAGTGGGTGCGGAAAAGTTAACCAAAGAGAATATGATGACATGGAAAAACAAACTCAACACTATTTTGGTAGTGGATGATCTGAAGTTTGTGTTAACTGAGGAGTGTCCTCAGGTGCCAGACTCGAATGCGTCACGAAATGTTCGTGAAGCATATGATCGATGGATCAAGGCCAATGATAAGGCCAAGGTCTACATGCTGGCAAGTATGTCTGACATATTAGCCAAGAAGCATGAGGGCATGATTACCGCCAAGGAAATCATGGATTCTCGTGGCAGGTATGTTTGGACAACGATCCACACAAGCCTGACATAATGCCCTAAAGTACATATTCAACTCGAGGATGCCAGAAGGTACATCTGTTCGGGATCATTTCCTTGATATGATGGTACACTTTAACATCACGGAGTCGAATGGTGCTTCCATCGATGAGTCGAGCCAGGTCAGCTTCATTCTAGAAACCCTTCCAGATAGTTTCCTGTAGTTTAGAAGTAATGTTGTTATGAACAAGCTTACTTTTAATCTTACCTCCCTTCTGAATGAACTCCAGACCTTTCAATCTTTGATGAAAATTCAGGGATCGAAAGGTGAGGCAAATGTTGCCTGTAGGAGTTATCACAGAGGTTCGACTCCGGGACAAAATGATGGCTTCATCTTCTTCTAACCTGAGAGGTAAGAAGAAGAACATGAAGAAGGTTGGTATAGGGAAACAAGCTGACAAAGCTGCCGCCCAGGAGGGCAAGAAAGTCAAAGACGTTGCTGACAAAAAAAAGTGTTTTCACTGCAACGAAGACGGGCAATGGAAACGAAATTGTCCGAAGTACATTGCAGAAAACAAGAAGGAAGGTAAATATGATTTACTTCGCCTTGAAGCTTGTTTAGTGGATAATGATAAAACAGCTTGGATACACTATTCAGGCGCCACTAATCATGTTTGTTCTTCTTTTCAGGGAATTGATTCCTGTCAGCAGCTACAGCAAGGAGAGACAACGCTCCGGGTTGGAAATGGAGAAGTCGTCTCAGTTGTAGCAGTAGGCACAATGAAACTTCATTTTGGCAAGAAATATGTATTGTTGGACAATATATTAGTGATACCAGGATTTACTAGAAACCTTATTTCCATTTCTTGCCTCATTGAACAATGTATTTATGTTTCCTTTTCTATGAATAAAGTGTTTATTTTAAAGAAAGGTTTAGAAATATGTTCAGCTTCATTAGAAAATGGATTGTATGTTTTAAGGCCTAATTCAGTCAAAATGATTTTGAACACTAAACTATTTAAAACTGCAAACGCACAAACTAAGAAACGTAAAATTTCTCCTAAAGAAAATGCTCATCTTTGGCATCTAAGATTGGGTCACATTAATCTCAATAGAATTGAGAGATTGGTAAAGAACGGACTTCTAAACGAGTTAGAAGAAAATTCCTTACCAGTATGTGAATCCTGCCTAGAAGGAAAAATGACTAAAAGACCTTTTAGTGGAAAAGATTATAGAGCCAAGGATTCTCTAGAGCTTATACATTCAGACCTTTGTGGTCCAATGAATGTTAATGCCAGGGGAGGATATGAATATTTCATCTCTTTTATAGATGATTATTCCAGATATGGGCATATTTACCTAATGCACCACAAGTCTGAAGCACTTGAAAAGTTCAAGGAATTCAAGGCTGAGGTTGAAAATCAATTAGGTAAAAGAGTTAAAACACTTCAATCGGATCGAGGTGGAGAGTACATGGATTTAAAATTCTAGAAATATATGATAGAACATGGAATTACATCCCAACTCTCAGCTCCCGGCACACCACAACAAAACGGTGTATCGAAAAGGAGAAATAGAACCTTGTTGGACATGGTTCGATCAATGATGAGTTATGCTCATCTCCCTAGTTCTTTGTGGGGTTATGCAGTGGAGACTGCAATATACATATTGAATAGTGTGCCCTCCAAAAGTGTTTCTGAAACACCTCTTGAACTTTGGAAAAGACGTAAAGGTAGTTTATGTCACTTCAAAATATGGGGTTGTCCAGCACATGTGCTTGTAACAAATCCAAAGAAGTTTGATTCACGTTCAAAGTTGTGCCTATTCGTAGGATACCCAAAAGAAACAAGAGGTGGTTTATTCTATGATCCTAAGAAAGATAAGGTCTTTGTGTCGACAAATGTCACTTTCTTGGAGGAGGACGACATAAGGGACCACAAACCAAAAAGTATGGTAGTGTTGAGTGAGTTAGACGAAACAATAGCAAAGGTTGCTGATAAGAACACTAGTACGTCAACAAGAGTTGTTGATACTAGTTTGTCTAGTGAAGAGGGTCCATCTCAAGAGTTGAGTATGGCTCGACGTAGTGGGAGGGTTGTGATATAGCCTGACCGTTACATGGGTTTAGCTGAAACCCAAGTTGTTATACCAGATGACAATTGTGAGGATCCATTGATTTATAATGAAGCAATGGTTGACATTGACAATGACAAATGGGTCATAGCCATGGACCAAGAAATGGAGTCTATGCACTTCAATTCTGTTTGGGATCTTGTAGATAAGCCTAATGGGGTGAAACCTATAGGTTGTAAGTGGATCTACAAGAGAAAACGTGGTGTAGATGGGAAGATGCAAACCTTTAAAGCTAGACTAGTAGCAAAGGGTTATACCCAGGTTGAAGGGGTTGACTTTGAGGAAACCTTTTCACCTGTTGCTATGGTATAGTCTATCCGTATCCTTCTTGCCATTGTCGCATATTATGACTATGAGTTATGGCAAATGGATGTCAAGACACCCTTTTTGAATGGCAATCTTGAGGAAACCATCTACATGGACCAACCCAAAGGGTTCATTGAACCAGGACAAGAGCAAAAGGTTTGCAGACTTAAAAGGTTGATTTATAGACTGAAACAAGCCTCTAGGTCCTGAAATATAAGATTTGATGAGGCTATCAGATCTTATGGTTTTTACCAGAATGATGATGAACCTTGTGTCTACAAGAAAATCATCAATAGTTTTGTCGCTTTCCTAATTCTCTATGTGGATGATATCCTACTCATTGGGAATGATGTAGGTTATCTTACTGACATCAAGGAATGGCTAGCAACGCAATTTCAAATGAAAGATTTGGGTGATGCGCAGTTTGTTCTTGGGATCCAGATTGTCCAGAACCGAAAGAATAGAACACTAGCCTTGTCTCAAGCATCATACATAGACAAAGTATTGTTAAGGTTTAAGATGCAAGATTCCAAAAAGGGCTTGTTGCCTTTTAGACATGGAATCCATTTGTCTAAGGAGCAGTGTCCTAAGACACTTCAAGGAGTTGAGGATATGAGACGGATTCGTTACGCATCAGTTGTTGGGAGCCTGATGTACGCCATGTTGTGTACTAGGCCTGACATCTGTTTTGCAGTTGGGATGGTCAGTAGGTATCAATCCAATCAAGGACTTGAACACTGGACAACGGTTAAAACGATCCTTAAGTATCTTCGGAGAACAAGGAACTACATGCTTGTGTATGGGGCAAAGGATTTGATCCTTACAGGATACACGGATTCTTAATTTCAGACTAATAAAGATTCTCGGAAATCTACATCAGGGTCAGTTTTCACTCTTAACGTAGGAGTTGTAATATGGCGAAGCGTCAAGCAGGTATGCATCGCTGATTCCACCATGGGGGTCGAATATGTAGCAGGTTTTGAAGCAGCTAAGGAGATTGTTTGGTTAAGGAAATTTATGCTAAATTTGGAAGTTGTTCCAAATATGACATTGCCCGTCACATGTATTGCGATAACAGTGGTGCAGTGGCGAATTGGAGGGAATCCCGAAGTCACAAGAGGGGAAAGCACAACATTGCTGATCCTTTTACAAAGGCTCTCACGGCTAAAGTATTTGAGAGTCACCAGGAAGGTCTAGGTTTACAAGTCTTCCCCAACTAGGGCAAGTGGGAGTATTTTGTACAAAGCGTTTAAATGCCCTAGTTTATTGTATTACATTAATGTAATGTTTTAGTACTCCACAAGCTTTAGGTCAAGTGGGAGATTGTTGGGATTTATGCCCTAAACTTATGTAATCTTGATCAATTAAATAAAGTGTTATTTTTTTTGATAAGATTACAGTCTTGCTTTTATAAATCCAATAAACTAAGCTCCAAGGTTATAACGTTTATCTTGAAATCAGTATAGTGGACACTATTTGGGTTCAATTCAAGATTATAACCTAAATAGTCTATGGTATAAGAATAAGGTTGGAAACCTCATTCTAGTGACACCATGGATGCGACCCACTTTGTAATTAGTACAAATGAGGTAATCCAACTCATTCATGTAGTTGACATGCAGTAGTGGGGCATCCTGTATGAAGAGTTCATACAAGATGGATCATGAAATTATTAGTCTAACCAAGTATAACACCGTTAATGAGGATAAGACTAGTAATTTATAGATGGTCATTAGTGACTTGATTCGAATCTGAGCAAGTTAAGAACTCCCGCTTATAGGGGTTTGTCCTTAGACTAGTATGGGTGAGAGTGGCCTGTGAGCCAGGCTCAATAAGCCTACCTTGTCGTGACAGAACCTCGTGAGGTAGTGGGAACTTAAGCTGTGCAATATGGAATTCACTCATTCCTCATCGAGGAATTAGATAGGTTGTTCCCTTAAGAACTGACTCCAGGTCTTGAACAACGGGGTCCCACCCTCTACGAGGGTATGAGTCTAAGGTAGGACCTTAGACTTGTTGTTCCTTAGAGGATCAGTGGTGCTTAAGGAGCAAAGAGGTAATCATAGGGGTAAAAACAGTAATTTGACCCAGCTGTGATTACGAACAACCTGTGAAGGGTCGACTCATGGGCAATGACTATATCAATGGACACAATAATATCTACAGTGAGGAGAGTGCAGCTACAAGTCTATAGTGGAGATAGTTGTAGTTAATGAATATTGATTAACTGGATCAAAGAGTTTGATCAGTTAATCTCACATCATTGGAGCTCATGATATGTAGGTCCATTAGATCTCTCTGTTGGCTCAACATGGTAATATAGAGGGTATAAAGCTAGGAGTTAAATTGAAGTGTTCAATTTCATACATGAGGAGTTATATCAATTATATATGATATAATTGATATAATATATAGCTTTAATGTGATTTAGACTATATACTAAAGAGAGATTAAAGGAAGGGGTAGGATGGTCATTTCCATCCCAATTCTCTATACATATGGTTGCATGAGATGCAACTAGGTTAAGAGTTTTTTCATAGAATCACTAGCCTCCTTGTTGTGTTGTTGGAAGAGTTCCAAAACACACATCTCTCTCAAAATACCTCACACCTCCTAAAGGGAACCCAACTTCCTCCCTCACCTAGAGAACAACGGAGAAGATCTGGTGGTCGTGTCTTCGCACGTTGGAGTTCTTGTTGCTGAGATTGTGACCGTGGAGAGAGGAGCACTTGAAGAAAGGTTATTCTAAGGGAACTTCTTGCTGTCCAAACTCTTATTTTATGCTTAATCCATGTTTTACATTCCTGAAATTTTCATTGTAACTAAATCAAGAGTGCACGATTAACAATCGCTTCCGCTGCAGGGACTTTGATTCCCTTCAAATAAGCCTATGTTCTTGGGGACAAGATCGAGCAAGCAGCTGGGGACTTAACCTGGCAAGATGGAATTCACTCATTCCCGTCTATTAGGGTAAGTAGTTGAATGTTTCCTTAAGTGGTGTCTCTGGGACTTGAACAAAGGGTCCGACCCTCTCATTGGTCCGAGAGGGACTTCTGTTTTCTGGTAGGACCACAAACAGGTTGTTCATTAGAGGAGCACTAGAACTTAAGGTAAAAGATGTAACCTATGGGTAAAACATACTTTGACGAAGCTTGTGTTACGAACATTCGTGAAGGTTTGTCTTGATGTCAGTGGTCAATATCCGTGGACACATAAATATATTTGCAATGAGAAGAGTGCAACTGCAGGACTTTAGTGGAGTGTTCCCGCAGTTAACGAATGTTGATTACGAGGTTAATGAGATTAACCGAATAATCTTGTATCGTTGGAGCTTCTAATCTATAGGCCCATTAGGTCCACCTTCTAGCTCGTAAAGGGTTCTTAGATCATTTGAATTTGAAATGTTGAAATTCAATTATGGAATAAACATTAATGTATAAAGATACATTATAATATAATGTTTTATAACTTTATATTATAAATTTAATTTGAATATGATTCATATTAAATTAAAGAGTTCAAATGTTAATTAAATGGGAATGAGATTCATATTTAAAACTATAGGTTAAAATTTAATGTACATAAGATGTGCATCAAAACTATAGGTTAAAGGGGAAGTTGATTAAATATGATTTAATCATTTGTATATAATATGAGATATTTGATTAAATGTGATTTAATTAAGTATTAATATAATTCAATTAGTTTAATTGTATCAATTTATTTAATTAATTAATTTTGATTAATTAAATAAAATAATAATAAAAAAGGGGGGAACGTGTCAAAGACACGTTCTCCCTCCACTTCCCCCTTCCTCTCCCTTGAGGAGTTAATCGATTAAGGCATTCCTTGCAAGATAAGATTTTGCAAAAACTCACAAAAACTCTCTCAATCTAGAATTCTCATTTCATACCAATTGTTAGCTCCTTCCCACCAAGGAGCGGTTTACGAATTTAGAGGATAGAAGGTTAACACTATTGGTAGTGTCCTGTTGGGAGAACAGAGTTGTTGTATTGTACAATTTGGAGAAGCAAGATGTTGCTGGGAAACGTTAAACTACAAAGGTAAATCATCTTTTCTCCTTTTAGTTTAAGATGTACACCATGTTAATTGCTTTAATGCATGCTTTATTTAGAATTGTTTATCTCTTTGTGTTATTGCCATTGTATGGGTTTTTTGGGTAAACCAAAACAATCAAGCAAATACGATTTAATACCACGTTTCCGCTGCTCAAGAGGATCCGATTCCCTTTAAAGGAAACAATGCCCAAGCCCCTCAAATGCAGAATAGAGTGATTCCACCTCCCGACTTTGGAAACCAATGGTATTAGAATTATGGGAATCAAAACTCTACTCTTCAACAACAACAAAAGGCTATGCCCCCTCACCAACACGTTCCAAGTACTTCTCAAGAAAGTTTGTTCAAATAATATATGGCTTGCAATGATGCCATTATTTAGAGTCAACAAACTTCTCTAAGAAACCTTGAAATGCAAGTTGGTGAGTAAGTAAGTGAGCTAAAGGCAAGGCCACTGGGTAAGCTTCCTACAGACACAAAGAACCCAAAGAAAGATGGGAAGGAATAGGTTCTAGCAATAGAGTAAAAGAGTGAGAGGTCTTTAGGAAAGGGTAGATATGAGAAGGCCTAGAGAGATGAGAGAACTGATCCTGTTGATGAGGAAGGGCAAGTTGAGGAAATGGTGGACCCAAAACCTCGAGAAACATATGGGATTAAGGATAAACAAAAACCTCAACTAGCCACTACTTCCAAGAAAACAATAGTGGCAGTACCTGAGTTTTGACCACCCCCACCACCCTATCCAATAGTTCTTGGATATGCTGAAGGAGACCCATTTTGAAAACTTCTTGGATATGCTGAAGGAAAATCACATCAACATACCCTTGATTGATGCTTTGAAGCAAATGTCGAACTACTTGAAGTTTCTCAAGGACATTTGTTCTGAAAAAGAGAAATTTCAAGAGATCAATTTGGTATCATTGAGTGAGGAGTGTATTGCGGTGTTTAGAAAGAGGATACCATATAAGGAGAAGGATCCTTGATATTCCAATATACCTGTGTGTATTGGTGGAAGACAGTTAGGGAGGGTGCTATGGGATTTAGGAGCTAGCATCAACTTGATGTCTCTCTATTTACAAGGGATTAGGCATTGGGGAGGGGAGGCAAACCACGGGGGCCCTGCACCTAGCACATAGATCCATAGCCTACCCTGAAGGAAAAATAGAGGACATCCTGGTCCAAGTGGACAAATTTATATTTCCAGCTGATTTTATCATCCTGGATTATGAGGTTTACAAGGATGTTCCATTATCCTAGGGCGACCATTCCTAAAAACTTGTAGAACTTTGATAGATGTTCACGCAGGGACCATTAAGTTTAGAATGAACGATCAAGAGGTCCAATTTTGATGGAGATCGGATCCCCTTGAGTAGCAGAAACGTGTTTTGGAAACGTAATTGCAAGTTTATTTTGGTTGAACACAAATACCAGTACATTGGCGAAAAAACAGAGAATAAGCATGCATTTCCTAATATAATTAGGCTTGGAACGAATCGTGCAAACATGTTGTGTAAAACATTAAACTAAAAGGGAATTAGAAATAATACCTTTGTAGTTTTTCCAACAACAACTACTTGCTTCTAAGAGAAACAACAACATAGGAACACCAAAGAACTTCTTTGTTTTTCCAACAGGGCACAACCACCCAGTAAACCTCCAATGGCTCTGAGTTCCACTTAGATCTCTCCGTTGTTGGAAAGAGCCAACTTTTGGAAGTGAGAGAGGGAAAATTTAGAGAGAGCGAATTTCCAAAAGTAATTCACAATCACATAATGATCGAACCACCAAACCCCTCTTCCTCGAGAGGTTATCCTATATGAGTTCTTCCCTCGATAGGGAGTTAGTGGGGAAGAAGAGAACGTGTCCTCCTGACACGTTCCCATGAATTAATTAATTATTAATTAAATTTAATTTAATTAGTTATTTAATTAAATATCATATATTAAATTAATCTTAAAATATCATATATTTATATAAGATTAAATCACCTTTAATCCATTTCTCCTCTAATCTATAGTTTTTAAATATGAATCTCATTCACATTTAAATTAATATTTAAACTCTATCAAATATTAAATTCTCTCAATTAATTTAATATGAATCATATTCACATTAAATTTATAATATATAGTTCCAAAACTATACATTATATCGTATCTAATATACATTAAATTTACTCCCTAATGAATTTGACCATTTCAAATTCAAATGATCTAAGAACCCTTTAAGAGCTAGAAGGTGGACCTAATGGACCTACAGATCAGAAGCTCCAGCGATACGAGATTACTCGATTAATCTCATTAACCTCCTAATCACCATTCGTTAACTGCGGGAACACTCCACTAATGTCCTGCAGCAGCACTCTTCTCACTGCCAATATATTTCTTTGTCCATGGATAATGACCAATAACAGCAAGTCAATCCTTCACGAATGTTCGTAACACCAACTGGGTCAAATTACCATTTTACCCTTGGGTTACATCTTGTACCTTAAGTACCAGTGCTCCTCTAATGAACAATTTTTTGTGGTCCTACCAACAAACAGAGTCCCTCTCGGGCTAAAGAAAGGGTCGGGCCCTTTGTTCAAGTCCCGGAGACACCACTTAAGGGAAAATTCCTCTACATACCTTAGTAGGCGGGAAGGAGAGAATTCCATCTTGCTAGGCTAAGTCCCCAGCTGCTCACTCGGTCTTGTCCCTAAGAAGGTAGGCATATTGAGTCGGCGAATCTGGCAACTCTCACCCATACTAGTGAAAGGACAATCCCTCGCAAACAAGAGTTTGTAACCCGCTCAGGATTGAGATCAAGTTGCATAGGTCATCCTAGTGAAATAGAAACCTAACTAGTCAACGGAGTTACATCTAGTGGTTACTATTTCGCGGTCATGTCTTATGTAATCCCATTACATAGAATATCCCCACTCACATGTCATCTACACGAATACGTTAGGATCATAGTGTTTGTATCATATACAAAGTGGGCCACATCCATAATGTTACCAGGGTAAGGTACCCAAACCTTATCCCCTTACTATAGACCCTTTAGGTTGTATCTCGAACATAGATCATTTATATGTACACTACATATAGTTAAAGATACATTTTACAGCCTTGGATGTTTAGTTTATTGGATTTAGGGTTAAAACAATGGCAATATCGAGCAATAGCTCTTTATTGAAATAATAACACTTTATTACAATAATTATAACAAAATTACAAACTACGAGTCTTAGGGCACAAACCCCAACAAACTCTCACTTGAACTAAAACTCTTGTGGGGTACATCATAATCTAAAAAAGTGGTTACAGAGATACAAATAGAATAAACTAGGGCATCCATATACCCATTATATATCTCTCACTTGCCCTAGATTAGCCTATGTACATATCTCGTGGACGTAGACTTTCCAGATGACCCTCGAACACTTTAGCCGTGAGAGTCTTTGTAAATGGATTAGCAATGTTGTAATCCGATGCGATCTTCGTGACTGTCACATTTTCTCGTTGCACTATTTCTCGTATCAGGTGGTATTTCCTCTCGATGTGCTTGCCTCGCTTAAGGTTGCGAGGTTCCTTTGAATTGGCTACCGCACAACTGTTGTCACAGTATAAGGTGATGAGAAATTCCATATTTGGAACAACTTCCAAATCAGTAAGGAATTTCCTTAGCCAAACAACCTCTTTAGCTGCTTCACAAGCAGTGACATACAACCCACATCGTGGAGTCAGCGATGCATCTTTGCTTGATGCTTCACCATACTATAGCTCCCCCGTTAAGAGTGAAAACTAATCCCAATGTGGATTTCCTAGATTCCTTATCGGCCTGAAAATCAGAATCAGTGTATCCAGTAAAGATCAAATCCTTAGTCCCATACACAAGCGTATAGTCCCTCGTTCTCCTAAGATACTTGAGGATGATTTTATCTTCGGTCCAGTGGTCTAACCCTGGATTGGATTGGTACCTACTGACTATTCCCACTGCATAACAAATGTCTGGCCTCGTGCACAACATAGCATACATTAAGTTACCTACTGCAGAGGCATAGGGAATATGTCTCATATCCTCAACTTCTTGAGGTATCTTAGGACACTCTTCCTTAGATAGATGAACTCCATGCCTGAAAGGTAATAAGCCCCTCTTGGTATTCTGCATCGAATATCGGGCCAACAGTTTGTCGATATAGGATGCTTGAGACAGAGCTAGCGTTCACTTCTTGCGATTCCTGAAAATCTAAATCCCAAGAACATACTGTGCCTGTCCCAAATTTTTCATTAGGAATTGGGTCGCCAACCAATTCTTTATGTCAGTAAGGTATCCTACATCATTCCGAATGAGTAGGATATCATCCACATAAAGCACTAAGAAAGTTATTTTGTTGTTGATGATCCTCTTGTAAAAACATGGCTCATCAACGTTTTGGTCAAAGCCATAAGACTTGATCGTAGTATCAATTCTTATGTTCCAAGATCTGGATGCTTGTTTCATCCCATAAATTGATCGATTGAGCTTGCAAACTTTTTGCTCCTGACCTTGGGTTATGAACCCTTCGGGCTGAGACATATAGATGCTCTGGTCCAGTCCATTCAAAAAGGCAGTCTTGACGTCCATTTGTAAAATTTCATAATCATAAAATGCGGCTATGGACAAGAGTATCATGATAGACTTAAGCATAGCAACAGGGGAAAA
The DNA here is from genome assembly GCA_036507285.1 of Trichosanthes cucumerina. Taxonomy (NCBI): domain Eukaryota; kingdom Viridiplantae; phylum Streptophyta; class Magnoliopsida; order Cucurbitales; family Cucurbitaceae; genus Trichosanthes; species Trichosanthes cucumerina. The sequence goes on from CM071839.1 coordinate 37,911,608, forward strand.
AGATTCCTCAAGTCAACTCCTTCCCTTTTGGTAAAACCTTTTGCTAAAAGTATAGTCTTAATGGTCTGTACCTTTCCAGCTGCATCTCTCTTTCTCTTGTAGATCCATTTACACCCTATGGGTCTTACCCCTTCAGGTTGGTGTACAAGTTCCCATACTGAATTGAGGTTTATTGACTCCATTTCAAGGTCCATGGCTTTGATCCACTTGTCCTTGTATACGTCATTCATTGTCTGTCTATAAGACAATGGATCTTCTACGTCGTCATCAGTTATGACGACTTGAGTTTCAACTAAACCCATGTAGCGATCAGGTTGGGAAACAACCCTCCCACTGCGTCGAGGCATTCCTAACGATTGAGAAGAACGAAACTGACTTGATGTGTTGGCTTTTTCATCAACTCTTGATTAAGGTTCAACTTGATCAACAACTCTTATTGGTTCATCTGTAGCTTCATTTATTACTAGTTTACTATGTGGTTTATGGTTCCTCATGTGATCTTCCTCCAAGAAAGTAGCGTTTGTCGATACAATCACCTCGTTTTCTTGTGGGTCGTAGAAAAGACCACTTCTCGTTTCTTTGGGATAGCTAACAAATTGGCATATTCTTGAACGAGGTTCCAGTTTCTTTGGGTTTGTCACCAGCACGTTTTTCGGACAACCTCAAATCCTGAAGTGTTGTAAACTAGGTTTACACCAATTCCAAAATTCAAAAGGTGTTTCTGAAACACTCTTTGATGGAACAATGTTCAAGATTTGAACTGCAGTCTCTACTGCGTATCCCTAAAACGAGGTAGGCAATTGAGCATAACTCATCATAGAACCAACCATGTCCAACAAGGTTCTATTTCTCCTTTCTGACACACTATTTTGCTGTGGTGTATTAGGTGTTGAGAGTTGATATTTAATTCCATGTTCTATCAAATAGTTCTGGAATCTCAAATCCAAATACTTTCCATCTTGATCGGATCAAAGTGTCTTAATGGTTTTCCCGAATGCATTTTCTACTTCACCCTTATACTCTTTGAACTTTTCAAGAGCCTCTGACTTATGATGCATTAGGTATAGATAACCATACCTTGAATAATCATCTATGAAAGAGATGAAATATTCGTACCCTCCTCAAGCTTTAACCACCTGACCACAAAGATCTGAATGTATAAGTTCAAAGGGTTCTATGGCTCTATAACCTTTTCCAGTAAAAGGTCGCTTAGTCATTTTACCTTCCAAGCAAGATTTGGAAGGAGGTAAAGAATCATCTTCTAACTTGTTTATAAGTCCATTCTTAAATATTCTCTCAATCCCGTTGAGATTTATATGACCAAGTCTATGATGTCAAATATATGTATTATTGTTAGGAGAAATTATTTGCCTTTTACTTTGAGTATTTATAGTTTTAAACATCTCATGATTTAAAATTGCCTTAGTTTGATTCGGTTTAAGTACATACAAGTTGTTTTATGACTTAGCAGAACAAATATTGACACCCTTTTTCAAAATGAACGATTCATTGATAGAAAAAGAAATACAATATCCATGTCACACCCCCTCCTGAACTACCTACTAACTTAGCCCGGAAGACGGCGTGAAGCCAACAGACATCGTTCACCTCTCTAACGATACCTGTTGACCCTGTTTTACCTTATAAGCATACTAAACTTGTATAAGAAACAACTAAAACATAACACAGCTGAATATTGACAATTACGTAACCTACGTAAGGGGTAACCCTACTTATGACTCTTTGGAAAACTGAAAGATATATGAACATCACAAAAAGAAACATACCCAACCATGGATCACACAACAACAACCTAAAATGTACACATAAACGTAAGTTCATAGTCCTTCTTCTATACACATAGACTTTCTATACAACTCCACCCACGTACAACATATCAAACTTGTGAAGCTTCCAGCAGACTATGGCAGGTTTTCAGGCACCGGGAGCTCGATCTCTACCTGAAAAGTGGAAAAACACTGAAAGAATGAGCTATGAAGCTCAGTGAGTGACTTGAGTTTAAAAGAAGCTATTAACTCGTAAATCATATCACCTGGCCATCTATGAGCATATGCATCTGTAATCAAATGTTAAAAGTAACTGTGTAATCATAATAGCTTTTTATGAAAACCAGCAAGTATATCGTTAGAATCTCGTGAGGCATGTAAATGATATTAACTCTTTTTAAAACATGTCACAATCTACGTTGTGTAGGGCACGCTCAGTACAACCAACGTTTATTCTACGATGTAGTGGGGCCGCCCAACACTCCCATTGTCTTTGTCGTGAGTGGGGCCCGCCAAAGACTACTCACGGCAAACATTGTTGTCACGAAGTACACTCAACGTCGACAACAGGATAAGACTGTGTGCACACACGATGATTGTATAGCCTCTGCTCAATGTCTCGATCATTTACTCATTCAAGACTCAGAAAAACACATAAAAACATTTAAACATGCCTACTTATCTTCTCTTTCATAAAACTCAAGCTTACTCAGCTTGTTCATGAAACTGAAAAACTTTAAAACATACTTGCTAGTACATACTTGTTCAAAATCATAACATTTCCATAAATTTCGACAATCATTAGACATATGCTCATGTATAAATTTCTTCAAGACATTTAGGCTCACAACGAGCACTTGAAATCACTTCTTAGAAAATAGGAATACTCATAAACATGTGTTTCAAGGAAAACATTAAGCATTGAAACCATTTCGTTTTAGCAAAACCTTGCATTTTCATAAGCATAATACAAGCCTATAAACCATTTTCAAGGTTCGTTTTGTCACTCACCGTGTTAGAACTAGAACTTTGGCCTGTACACTCGACCTATCTCCTCTTGGACTGCCAAAAAAACCAAAACCATGTTTTAGAACCTCGAGCTCATGGTTTTTAACCTTAAAACTACAAGAAAACACTCCAACAAAAATTCCAGCATTTAACAGATTTTATACCCTGTATTCAAATACTCATAACTTCTTCATTACTTAGCCAAAAAGGATGTACTGTTTACCAAATTCTTTCTTTTTTGAACCCTCTAAAAATCATATGAAGATATGAAGTTGAGATTCCTAACAGATTGGTTCGAAAATACCTCGAAGTCTTATTTCCCAGGAACCAACTTCTACTATTCCAGATTCCATTTTCTGCTGCAACCCGAAACTTGACCTTATATTTACAACATCTTCCAATCATTTTCTATTCACGCTTTCTTCATGAGAATTGTAGGAAATTCAATAAACTTTCCAACCATACCTATTAGAGCTTCTGAATCCAATTCTACAGGTCAGTACAACCAAAACATCAGAGACTTCTCGGTTTTGACAGCAAAGTTTGTCTTCTGTTTTCCTCTTCACAAAACAACAACTTAAGGTCAGAATTGGATCAAACATCCTTCACGAACTTTTTTCAAAAATGAATTAGCTTTCAAGAAAACTAAACCTCAATTCTTACCTCTTTCTTTGGAGCTCGAGATGAACAGAAAACCAGAACAGGGTTGGAGTTGATCACCTTGCTGCTATATAATCAAACTGAGTTCTCCTCCCTCTCTTCTGCAATTCCAGCACCAAAATCACCTTCTTCCTCTTCCTTTAAGCTTCTCCCACGAAACCCTTACCTTTCTTTTGATAAATGAAGAAGAAGATCGATGGCAACTTGGTTTTTAAAAAGAAACTAAGGTGGGGTCCCACCATCCACTATCCTTTTCCCTTTTCCTTTCTTTTCTTTTCTTTTGTTTTAAAAACAAAACCAAAACCAAACATTTCCTTCATTTTCTTTATTCCTTTTGTTTTGTTTTTTTTCTTTTCTTTCTTGATTTCCAAAGAATGGTCTCGGGTTTACAACTTACCTCCCCCTTAAGAAATTTCGTCCTCGAAATTTAATAGTCATTAGGTGAAAATCGTCGGGTACTTCCTCCTCATTTGGTCCTCTAACTTCCAGGTTGCCTCCTCCACTCCGTGATACCTCCAACGAACCTTCACAAGTGGGAACGTCTTGTTTCTTAAAACTTGTTCTTTCCTGTCGAGGATTTGAACTGCATCCCCTACGTAACTCATGTCTTCTTTCAGCTCAACTGGTTGTGCTTGCAACACATGAGTCGGATCTGGAATATACTTCCTCAACATGGACACATGAAAAACATCATGTACTCGAGATAGTTCCGTTGGCAATTTCAGTCTGTAAGCTGCTAGCCCAACTCGTCCCATTACTTGATAAGGATCAATATATCTGGGACTTAGTTTACCTTTCTTTCCAAAATGAAAGACACCTCTCCACGGAGATAACTTCAAGAAAACTTGATCTCCGACCTGGAATTCTAAGCCCTTCCATTGCTTATCTACATAATTCTTTGACAATCTTGAGTTATCTTCAAATTCTTTCTGATTACTTTAATGTTGTTCGTTGTAATTTGCACCAACTCAAGACCGATTAGCTTCCGCCCTCATAGATCATTCCAATATACGAGCGTTCTACACGGTCTTTTATCCAGAGCCTCAAATGGTGCCATACCAATACTCGACTGGTAGCTGTTATTGTAAGCGAATTTCATAAGTGATAGGTGTGTATCCTAACTTCCCTTAACTTAAAGGACACATGCTCTCAACATGTCCTCTAGGGTCTGGATGGTCCTCTCTGACTGACCATCTGTCTGAGAATGGAATGTTGTACTAAACTTCAACTTTGTTCCCATGGCCTTCTGTAACCTAGGCCAAAACATAGAAGTAAATCTCGGGTCCCTATCTGAAACTATAGACACTGGCACTCTGTATTGACTCACAATCCTATCGACGTATAGCTTAACAAGCTAATCAAGGGTAGACATCGATTTTAATCGGTATAAACCGTGTTGTTTTAGTGAGTCTATCCACTATTACCCAAATACCATCATGTCCACTTGAAATACGCTGTAATCTAAACAGAAAAACCATAGTAATATGCTCCCATTTCTATTTCGACACTGGCAATGGGTTAAGGAGTCATTCTTGCTTCTGTCTAACTGGTTTAACCTGTTGGCAGATCAAACATCTATCAATATAGTCAGCTATCTCCCGCTTCATCCCAGGCCACCAATAAGTCCCCTTCACAGTTTTACACATCTTGGTGCTTTCTGGATGCATAACGTAGCTGAACTGTGAGCTTCCTCTAGAATAGCATCTTTAAGCTCACTAACAATCGGGACACATAATCTTCTCTGCTGAACTATGGTTCCATCTGTTCACATTTTGAATTATGCCTCTAGGCCCTGTTTGGACATTTCAAGCATTTTCTGCAAGTTACTATTCTCTGATTGTCTTCTCACAATCTCTATTACGAGTGAAGACCTGATCTGGAATTAAACTAAAAGACCCCCTGAATTCTCTGCAGTTACATTGCCTTAGAATCCCATAGAGTACATAAAAATGTTGCTCGAATACCACACAAGGCATCCCTAGGAAGTCTTGACTTCCTGCTCAAAGCATCTGCTAACACATTCGCCTTACCTGGATGGTATTCTATGATACAATCATAATCTTTAATCAGTTCTAACCATTCAAACTTAGCATTCTTCCTTGTCAAAGCTGTTAAAGGTAATGCTAATCGTGAGAAATCCTCAACAAACCGCCTGTAGTATCCTGCCAAGCCTAGGAAACTACATACCTCTGTCACACCTGTTGGTCTTTCCCAGTTGACTACTGCTTTCACTTTATTCGGATCCACACTAACACCATTTGCTGAGACAACATGCCCCAAAAATACTACCTGATCCAACCAAAACTCACATTTGGTGAATTTAGCGTACAACTGTTTATCTTGTAGTGTTTGCAAAATAATCCTCAAATGTTCCTCATGGGCTTTTTTGTCAACCGAATAAACTAGTATATCATCAGTGAATATTATCACAAACTTATCCAAATACTGGTGGAAAACCTGTCCATGAGGTCCATGAAAACTGCTAGTACATTGTTAAACCGAATGGCATTACTAAACACTCATAATGCTCGTACCTCATTATGAATAATGTCTTAGGAATGTTTGATTCTCTGACCTTTAACTGATGATATCCTGATCTCAAATCAATCTTAGAAAACACTGATGCTCCTCGTAACTGGTCAAACAAGTCATCTATACGGGACAAAGGATACTTATTACGTATTGTCACTTTGTTTAACTGTCTATAATCAATGCATAATCTAGGGGTACCATCTTTCTTTTTCACAGATAACACTGGAGCTCTCCAAGGCGATACACTAGGTCTGATGTATCCCTTATCAACTAGTCCTTGTAACTGCATCTTTAGCTCCTTGATCTCACTTGGAGCCATTTTATGACGCTTGCGAAATAGGTGCTATTTCTGGTAACAGTTCAATAGTGAACTCAACTTCTCTATCAGGTGGCAATCCCGATAGATCTGCTAGAAGAACATCATGAAATTCATTCACAACAAGAATATTTTCTTGTTTTAGCTTTCCTTCCTGCACCTCAACTACATGTGCAAGAACGCCATGCAACCTTTCCTCAATAACTTCTCAACTTTTAATGCTGAAATCAAACTCGTAGGGATAATCTTTCTTTCATCCCATAAAACAACTTTAGCTAATCCTGGTTTCATGAAAACAATTTCCTTTATATGGCAATCTCTAGAAGCATAATGAGTAAAAATTAAATCCATCCTTAAGATTGCATCTAACACCGGCAAGTCTAATGGAAGAAGATCCACTAAAATATTGAGACCTTCTACTAAGACCTCACAGTCCCGCAACACTGCATTGACTAGTACACATCACCAACTAGAGTGTATATAACTAACCTTTTACATAAAGGTTCTAGTTTCCCATTCAACTTAGTCAATAATATACTAAAAACAAAGAAATGTGTAGCACCTGGTTCTATTAAAGCAGTGTGTGTACATTACAAATACTAATCGTACTCAAGAATGACATATGATGCATCTTCTGCTCCTTACTGAGTCATAGCGTAGACCTTTCCGTGTTGTCTAGGTCTCCCTACAATTCTCTTTAGTCTAGCACCGTTGGTGCCCTCTCTTGCAGCTAATGAAACTCTCGGCTACTCAACTGTCTGGGTCTCAATTCCCTAGTCCCTCTGTGCGGTTGTCCATAGCTGTGGACAATCCTTCTTGACATGTCCTGGTTGTCTGCGCTGGTATCACACATTGACACCAACAAGACATTGGCCTCGATAATTCTTGCCACAATTTGAACATGAAGTTCTCTTTTCTACACTAGCAACAGACTCCTGGAATGTCTGTAGTCTTACTGTGGATCTGGCAGATTGACTAGGTGCTCTTTGACTCTGCCTCTGATAGGCACCACTCACATGCATCTGCCTCGATGCCTGGCCGCCAGCTCGATTTTTAAAGTCATATTGACTTGGAAACATTTACTCTAAGTGTGAACCTTCGCTGCTCACGACCTTGGAAACTCCACTATTAATTTAACCTCTGCTATACTCTGCTCAACACGTAGAGCAGGCGCTATTAGCTGAGAAAAATCTCTCCACTTAGAAATAGCTGTAACTGGGTACGTATCTCAGGACATAATTCTCTTTTAAACTTTCGACACCTGTCACTCTCAGATGCCACAATCACATCAACATACCGCGACAACTCGGTATACCTTCTCTCATACTCAGCCACTAAAAGTGTCCCTTGCTTCAATTCTAAAAATTCATCCCTCTTTACCTCTCGGTACGTTTTAAGGTAATATTTATCTTCAAATATATTTCTGAAAGTTTGCCCGTCTAAAGTTCGGCATCATTACAACTGGCTAACATCGATTTCCATCATCCTTCTGCTTTTTTTTTAGCAGCAAGAATGTGGCCAACTTAACATTTCGCTCCTCAGAGCAACTCATCACATTAAAACATTTAACAAGCTTATTTAGCCAAACTTCAGCGTCAGCTGGATCTTTGGAACCCTCAAACACTGTGGCTCCTAATTCTTTTAGGTGATCTATTCTATATGTCTTGTCTGGATCACATAACTCTTCTCTCTATGACTTACCTACCTCCTGTGAGGAATTAGCATGCTGCTTAATTCTTGCCCCTATCTGGACTCTCGGGGCACTAGATCCCCTCTCAGAGTGGTATTGGGTAGGATCCTGCGTCCCGTCCTGATCCCGCCTTCATAGTCTTCTAGTACGTAGTGGCATGACTTCTATAACATATCAACATACTTGACATGTAATAAATACTCTCAAATGCACAATTCTAGACTTGTGTTCACATTCTAGTCCTGACTGGACTTACTATTATCCTTACTTGGATCATGCTCTGCTAGTTCTATTGAACTAACTCAATAACTTGCTATTTACTTTTCAGTTTCTTCTAGAGCTAACTTGCTCTGCCTCATTCCCATGGAGCTAACTACTCTGATACCAAGTTGTCACACCCCCTCCCGAACTACCTGCTAACTTAGCCCGGTAGACGGCGTGAAGCCAACAGACATCGTTCACCTCTCTAACGATACCTGATGACCCTGTTTTACCTTATAAGCATACTAAACTTGTATAAGAAACAACTAAAACATAACACAGCGGAATATTGACAATTACGTAACCTACGTAAGGGGTAACCCTACTTATGACTCTCTGGAAAACTGAAAGAGATATGAACATCACAACCAAAAACATACCGAACCATGGATCACACAACCACAACCTAAAATGTACACATAAACATAAGTTCATAGTCATTCTTCTATACATATAGACTTTCTATACAACTCAACCCACGTACAACATATCAAACTTGTGAAGCTTCCAAGCAGATATATGGCGGTTTTCGTGCACCGGAGCTCGATCTCTACCGAAAAGTGGGAAAACATCGAAAGAATGAGCTATGAAGCTCGATGAGTGACTTGAGTTTAAAAGAAAGCTATTAACTCGTAAATCATATCATCCGCCATCTATGAGCATATGCATCCAGTAATCAAATGTTAAAAGTAATCGTGGTAATCATAATATCTTTTCATGAAAACCAGCAAGTATATCGTTAAAATCTCGTAAGGCATGTAAATGATATTAACTCTTTTTAAAACATGTCACAATCTACGTTGTGTAGGGCACGCCGAGTACAACCAACGTTTATTCTACGACGATGTAGTGGGGCCCGCCCAAAGACTCCCATCGTCTTTGTCGTAGTGGGGCCCACCCAAAGACTCTCACGGCATGTCATTGTTGTAACTGAGTACACTCAACGTCGACAACAGAATAAGACACTGTGTGCACACGGTACTATATAGCCTGCTCAATGTCTCGATCATTTACTCATTCAAGACTCGAGAAAAACACATAAAAACATTTAAACATGCCTCGCTTATCTTCTCTTTCATAAAACTCAAGCTTACTCAAACTTTGTTCATAAATGAAAAACTTTAAAACATACTTGCTAGTACATACTTCCTCAAAATCATAACATTTCCATAAATTTTGGCAATCATTAGACATATGCTCATGTATAAATTTCTTCAAGACATTTAGGCTCACAACGAGCACTTGAAATCATTTCTTAGAAAATATGAATACTCATAAACATGTGTTTCAAGGAAAACATTAAACATTGAAACCATTTCGTTTTAGCAAAACCTTGCATTTTCATAAGCATAATACAAGCCTATAAACCATTTTCAAGGTTCGTTTTGTCACTCACCGTGTTAGAACTAGAACTTTGGCCTGTACACTCGACCTATCTCCTCTTGGACTGCCAAACAAACCAAAACCATGTTTTAGAACCTCGAGCTCATGGTTTTTAACCTTAAAACTACAAGAAAACACTCCAACAAAAATTCCAGCATTTAACAGATTTTATACCCTGTATTCAAATACTCATAATTTCTTCATTACTTAGCCAAAAAGGATGTACTGTTTACCAAATTCTTTCTTTTTTGAACCCTCTAAAAATCATATGAAGATATGAAGTTGAGATTCCTAACAGATTGGTTCGAAAATACCTCAAGTCTTCTTTCCCAGAACCAACTTCTACTATTCCAGATTCCATTTTCTCACTGCAACCTGAAACTTGACCTTATATTTACAACATCTTCCAATCATTTTCTATTCACGCTTTCTTCATGAGAATTGTAGGAAATTCAATAAGCTTTCCAACCATACCTATTAGAGCTTCTGATTCGAACTCTACAGATCAGTACAACCACAACATCAGAGACTTCTCGGATTTCACAGCAAATTCTGTCTTCTGTCTTCCTATTCAAAAATTAGCAACTTAAGGTCAGAATTGGCTCAAGCATCCTTCACGAACTTTGTTCAAAAATGAATTAGATTTCAAGAAAACTAAACTTAAACTCTTACCTCTTCCTTTGGAGCTCGAGATGAACAGAAAACCAGAACAGGGTTGGAGTTGATCACCTTGCTGCTATATAATCAAACTTTGAGTTCTCCTCCCTCTCTTCTGCAATTCCAGCACCAAAATCACCTTCTTCCTCTTCCTTTAAGATTCTCCCACGAAACCCTTACCTTTCTTTTGATAAATGAAGAAGAAGATCGATGGAAACTGGGTTTTTAAAAAGAAACTAAGGTGGGGTCCCACCATCCACTATCCTTTTCCCTTTTCCTTTCTTTTCTTTTCTTTTGTTTTAAAAACAAAACCAAAACCAAACATTTCCTTCATTTTCTTTATTCCTTTTCTTTTGTTTTTTTTCTTTTCTTTCTTGATTTCCAAAGAATGGTCTCGGGTTTACAATCCATGTTCAATTAGACAAGAGATAGAAATTAAGTTCCTCTTAATCATAGGAACTATATACAAATTTTCTAAAAAGATAAATCAATCTCTGCAAAACAGCTTGGCATCTCCCACTGCACGAGCTGAGACGACGTCTCCCGTTTCGACCCTGAGCGTCATCTCACCCTCTTCGAGCTCCTTGAAGGAACTAGTTTCCTTAAAAGAAGAACAAACGTGATTAGTGGCTCCTGAATCAAGTATCCAGGTAAAATCATCATTTTCAACCAAGCTAGTTTCAAGAACAAGTAAATTGAATTTACCTTTCTTCTCTTTGAGCTCAACAAGATACTTTGGGCAGTTTCGCTTCCAATGCCCGCCCATGTTGCAGTGGAAACAGTTTCCTATGTCTGCAATATTGGCTTTTCCCTTGCTCTTATCAGCAACAGGTGTCTTCCCTTTCCCTCCTATCTTCTTCATTTGGTTCTTCTTAGGCTCAGAAGATAACTACATAACTTAGTCCTAGAGGATGAACCCTTCTGGAACCTTCTGGAATAGGCAAACAGATTTGCCTCTCCATCAGTCTGTCCCTTATTCTTCATAAAAGTGAAGGGAATGAAAATCTCCGTGCAGCGGAAGACGATCGAATCGTCAAGGTATCGTTACGCTAGTTAAAATTTGTTAAAATGATCTAACACTTAGATCTATGTTAAACATACATAAAAAGGAAGAAATTAGAGCAAGAAGAAATCTACTTACTTGTTGTAGACAATCCTTCAAGATTCCTTCCTTGGTCACGAACACTTCGTGCTACTCGATCTCAACGAATGCTTCTCTCGAACGAAACTCGAACACCACCAACGACCTTCTCGATTGTTCTTCCTTTGGAAGAAGGAAAGTGGTGGGACTTTTGTTTTGGAGAGGGAGGAGAATTTTAGATAATAGCTTGAGAGAGTTCCCTTCTTTTTAGGTGAGAATCTAGAAAATGAGAGATTGAACTTGCAATCGTACTTGCAATAAGGGTTTAAATAGTGGAATAATCACGGAGTTAAAATCTCCACATTATTACCATTTTACCACAACCATAGGTTATGAAAATCATATTTGCATAACCATATAATATAAGATATCTCATATCTCATATTACAAATCACATTTGCCATAATTGTTGATTAATTAAATTGAATCACATCCAATTTAATTTCTCTCAATTAATTTCTCTAATTACCCGAATTCAACAATTTAGGATAACCTATAGTTTATTATGAATCACATTCACATTAAACTATATATTATATCATTCATATCTCATATAAATGACATAAATGCCCTTTAAGTGAAATTGAACACTTCAATTTCATACCAAAACTCTAACCCTTCTTTTAACCCAGATTGAGCCAACCGAGGGACCTAATGACCTACAGTGACGGGCTCCAATGATCCGAGATTAACCTATCAAACTCTTTGACCCGGTTAATGAACACTCCACTATAACCCGTAGTTGCACTCCCGTCAGTGCAGAATATTACGTGTCCACTGATATAACCAATGGCCATGAGTCGACCCTTCACAGGTTGTTCGTAAACACGACTGGATAAAATGACCGTTTTACCCCTGTTTCTACCTCTTGTTCCTTAAGTCCCCACTGCTCCTCTAATGAACAACACATTGTGATGATCCAACCATACACAACACCCTTCTCGGGCCAGTGAGAAGGTGGGCGCCCGTTGTCCAAGCCCCGAGCGACAAGACTTAAGGGAACAACCCCTCTACTTTCCCTAAACGCGGGAACGAGTGAATTCCATCTCGCGTAGTTAAGTTTCCAGCTCCCTACTTGGTCCTGTCCTTGTACTAGGCAAAGGATGCGGACGCCGTGGAGTGCGTAACACACTCGAGATTGTGTCGAGTCACTAATGGTCATCTACGAAGTTATTAGTCCTGACTGTCAACGGTGTTACATTAGTTGGTCTAATAATTCACTGTCCAGTCGTGTACAATCTCATTGCACACGATGCCCCCACTCGCATGTCAACCACATGAACGAGTCAGATCACCTCGTTTGTATCTAATACAAAGCGGGCCGCATCCACAGTGTATCCGAGGATTAGGTATCCAACCCTATCCATATCGTGAGACCGTTCGGGTCATTAACTCGAATGTGATCCTCCTGTGTGTCCACTACACACCGTTCAAGTTCTAGTTCTCTCATAAATTCAATGACCATGGAGCTTAGTTTATTGGAAAAGTTTGTAAATATTGCGAGACAAAAAGTAATGAAATAAATAACTCTTATTGATTTCAAATAATAATTTACAAACACGAGACTAGGGCAAAAATCCCAACAAACTCCCACTTCGACTAAGCTAGTGGAGAAAATACATTACAATGAAGTAATATAATAAACTAGGGCATTGAATACCCGTTTACATATCTCCCACTTGCCCTAGTCAGGAAGCACTCAAAGACCTAGACTCTCTAGGTGACCCTCAAACACCTTAGCCGTGAGGGGCATTGTAAATGGATCGACCGTTGTGCTCGACGCTATCTCTGCGTGGATCATCACGTCTCCGCGGTGCACAATCTCCCGTATCAGATGATACTTCCGCTCAATGTGTTTGCCTCTCTTTAGGCTTCGAGGCTCTCTGGAGTTGGCTACTGCACCACTGTTATCACAGAACAGTGTGATCGGCAAGTTCATATTTGGAACAACTTCCAAATCCATCATGAACTTCCTAAGCCAAACAACTTCCTTTGTAGCTTCACAAGCCGCAACATACTCCGCTTCCATAGTGGAATGAGCGATACATCCCTGCTTGATGCTTCACCATACTACAACTCCTCCATTCAGAATGAAGGTTGACCCCAAAGTGGATTTCCTAGAATCCTTATCGGTTTGAAAGTCAAAATCTGTGTATCCCGTAAGGATCAAATCCCCACTACCATACACCAAGCTGTAGTTCCTCGTTCTCCTAAGATACTTGAGGATTGCCTTTACGGTTCTCCAGTGATCTAATCCTGCATTGGATTGATACCTACTGACAATCCCTACTGCATAACAGATGTCGAGCCTAGTACACAACATAGCATACATCAGGCTCCCTACAACTGAAACATATGGATCCGTCTCATATCCTCAACATCTTGAGGAGTCTTAGGACACTGATTCTAAGATATGTGAACCCCATGCCTGAAAGGTAGCAAGCCCTTCTTGGAGTTCTGCATTTTATATCTAGACAATATCTTGTCAATATAAGACGCCTGAGACCAGGCTAGCGTTCTATTCTTCCGGTTCCGGACTATCTGGATACCTAGAATATACTGAGCTTCTCCCAAATCTTTCATTTGGAATTGCGAAGCTAGCCACTTCTTAACGTCAGTAAGAAATTCTACCTCATTCCCACTGAAAAGAATATCATCCACATACAACACTAAAAATGCGACAGTTTTATCAACGATTTTCTTGTAGACACAAGGCTCGTCGACATTTTGATCAAAGCCATAAGATTTGATCGCCTCATCAAACCTTATATTCCATGACCTCGAAGCTTGTTTCAGCCAATAAATGGACCTATGAATCCGACAAACCTTTTGCTCTTGGCCTTGGGCAATGAACCCTTTGGGTTGGTCCATGTAGATGGTTTCATCAAGTTTGCCATTCAGAAAGGTTGTCTTGACGTCCATCTGCCATACCTCGTAGTCATAATACGCGGCAATGGCCAGATGGATCCTGGTCGACTTTACCATGGCAACAGGTGAAAAGGTTTCCTCATAGTCAACCACTTCAACCTGGGTAAAACCCTTTGCCAGTAGTCGGGCTTTGAAGGTCTGCACCTTCCCATCTACGCCACGTTTACGCTTGTAGATCCATTTGCAACCAATAGGTTTTACCCCATCTTTTTGATCCACAAGTTCCCAAACAGAATTGAAGTACATAGACTCCATTTCCTGGTCCATAGCTTTAATCCATTCGTCTTTGTCAACATCAACCATTGCCTGATCATAAGTCAATGGATCCTCACAACCATCATCAGGAGCGACAACTGAGTTTCAGCTAAATCCATGTAACAATCAGGCTGTCTCATAGCCCTCTCACTACGTCGAGGCATTTCCAACTCTTGGGAACGGATTTGACTATACGTGCTAGGATCAACAACGCTTGTTGACGTACTTGCCCCATCAGCAACTCTTGCTGATGTACTGTCCATTTAATTTAGCACAATTTTACTCCTTGGTAAATGATCCCTGACGTGGTCTTCCTCTAGGAAAGTTGCGTTTGTCGACACAAGCACCCTATTTTCCTTAGCATCGTAAAATAAACCACCCCTAGTCTCTTTAGGGTAACCTACGAATAGGCACAATTTCGAACGGGGTTCCAACTTTTTCGGGTTTGACACCAACAAATGGGTCGGGCATCCCTAAATTCTGAAGTGATGTAAATTGCCTTTACGTCCACTCCAGAGCTCGAAAGGTGTTTCACAAACACTATTCGACGGAATGTTGATAAAAATATAAACTTCATTCTCCACTGCGTAAGCCCAAAAAGAATCAGGGAGACGAGCATAGCTCATCATCGACCGAACCATGTCCAACAAGGTTCTGTTTCTCCTCTCCGATACACGATTCTGCTTTGGCATACCAGGTGCTTAGAGTTGGGACGTAATTCCTTGTTCTATCATATATGTTGGAATTTTTATCCTAATCTCGTGTTTGTAATATATTGTTTGAAATTAATAAGAGTTATTCATTTCATCACTTTGTGTCTCGCAATATTTATAAACTTTTCCAATAAACTAAGCTCCAAGGTCATTGAATTTATGAGAGCCTAAAACTTGAACGGTGTGTAGTGGACACACAGGGAGGATCACGTTCGAGTTAATGACCCGAACGGTCTACAGTATATGGATAGGGTTGGAGACCTAATCCTGGATACACTATGGATGCGACCCGCTTTGTATTAGATACAAACGAGGTGATCTGACTCATTCATGTGGTTGACATGCGAATGGGGGCATCTTGTGCAATGAGATTGTACAAGACCGGACCGTGAATTATTAGACCTACTGATGTAACACCGTTGACAGTAAGGACTAATAATTTCGTAGATGACCATTAGTGACTCGACCTGAATCTTGAGCGTGTTACGGACTCCTGTCTGCGGGGTCGGTTGTTTGACTAGTACGGGTGAGGGTGGTCACAGTTACTCGCCCAATATGCCTATCTTCTCAGGGACATAACAAAGTAGGTAGCTGGGAACTTAACTACGCGAGATGGAATTCACTCGTTCCCGCCTTTAGGGAAACTAGAGGGGTTGTTCCCTTAAGTGTTGTCTCCAAGGCTTGGACAACGGGCGCCCACCTTCTCACTGGCCCGAGAAGGGTGTTGTGTATGGTTGGACCATCACAATATGTTGTTCATTAGAGGAGCAGTAGGGACATAAGGAACAAGAGGTAGACACAGGGGTAAAATGGTAATTTGACCCAGCCGTGTCTACGAACAACCTGTGAAGGGTCGACTCATGGGAATTGGTTATATCAGTGGACACGTAATATTCTACACTGACGGGAGTGCAGCTACGGGCTGGAGTTTTAACTTAGCTAATGAATGTTGATTAACCGGGTCAAAGGGGTTGACAGGTTAATCTCGGATCATTAGAGCCCGTCATTGTAGGTCTATTAGATCTCTCGGTTGGCTCAATCTGGGTTAAAAGAAGGGTTAATGTTTTGGTATGAAATTAAAGTGTTCAATTTCACTTTAAGGGCATTTATGTCATTTATATGAGATATGAATGATATAATATATAGTTTAATTTCAATGAGATTTATAATAAACTATAGGTTAGCCTAATTGTTGAATTAGGGCTAATTGGAGAATTTAATTGAGAGAAATTAAATTGGATGTGATTCAATTTAATTAATCCACACTTATATGAGATATGAGATATCTTATATTATATGGTTAAGCAAATGAGATTTGCATAACCTATCGTAGTGGTAAAGTGGTAATAATGTGGAGATTTTAACTCCATCATTCCACTATATAATCCCTTCTTGCAAGAAGGAATGTAACCATTCTCTCATTTTTTTGATTTTCATCAAAGAAGAGAAGAAGAATTCTCTCTACTCTTTCTCAATTCTCCTCCCTCTCCAAAATACTAATTTCCCACAAAACTTCCCTTTTCCAAAAAAGAACAACCGAGACTCCAAGTGGTGGTGTTCGGGTTCCGTTCGTGGGAAGAGTTCGTTGACATCGAGAAGCACGAAGAGTTTGTGATCTGAGGAAGAAACTTTGAAGAGAGTCTTCAACAAGTAAGTATCTCTAAACTTCCTGTTTTTCTTCCTTTTCCAGCATGTTTAGCCTTGATCTTTAGTAGATCGTTTTAACAAAACCAAGTTGCGTAATGATACCATGGCGATTCCATCGTCTTCCGTTGCGCGGGGATTCTCATTTCCTTCAATTGGTATCATAGCTATTTCGATGATTCTTCATTTATGCACTGTTTTTGTTAAAATTTGGTGGGTAAATTGCCTTAATTTCATGAGATGAATGTTGGTTTGCTTAAATGGAACGGTTTTTGGTATTTTAGATTTATTTTCTGTTTGATGGGATCAAATGTAAAGGGCCCGTGTTTTTTAGCATTTTCGAAAATAAATAGAGTCTGTATGTCCGGGTCGTTTGTGGCAAGAGTTGCTGTGAAGAAATCGGAGCGAAAACAGGAAGAAATCGATGAAGAATAACAAAGAGTTTGTTGTTCTGTCGATGGTGTTGAGACGCTGCCTTACGGCATCTCAACGCTGTCCTTGCGGACGGAGGCCCTGCAGCAGGGCAGCGTTGCAACGTTGGGCGTAGCGTTGCAACGCCGCTGGAGTTGAGAACGCAGCTCGACGGTGGAGGCGACAGCGTTGCAATGCTGCCCACGGCGTTGCAACGCTGCACGCGTTGAGGAGTAGTTGCTGGAGGCGGTTTCGCGAGAACGTGGGCGTTAATTCGATTTGTGGGTAGTTTAATTTCGATTTTTTTATTTATTTTATAATTTGTAAAATGTAATTAATTTATTTATTTAATTATTTTATTAAATAATGTTAATATAAGTGTTATATTAATGTTATTTAATTAAATAATTGCCCCTAGATTCCAATAACCGGTTCATTTTTGCTGTTTAATTATTTTATGCATGAGATGTATATTTTAATTAATTTCTATGTGCATAATGTATGTCATATAGATTTAAAATCCCACCTTAGGTTAAACATTTCATGCATCATATTTATATTATAAGAGTTATAATATATAGTATGCATGATAGGATTATATTATAAGAGTTATAATATAATGCTTGCATGTTTTAATTTATTTAAATATAAGTGTTATATTTTTAAATTAAAAGCATGCTCATGCATTTAATTCATGTGATGAATGTATGTTATAGTATATAGTTATTCATCTGATGAATGATCAAGCACTATAACATAGAAATGCATGCAACCTAAGTTAATTATTAGTTTTAAAGAGTTTAGAACTTGAATAATTAGACTTAGGTTTTCTTTTTTCTAATGAGATTATAAATTAGGAAATCAAAGTTTAGTCTATGAATGGAGACTGATTAGTAACTCTGTCTAAGGAAGGTTTTGTCTAAGGCTGGGGTATTTAAGTTGATGCTTGCGGAACACCCCTACCTGAAAACCGACCTGGAAATGAATTCGGTCCGGAGATTCTTAGATTATACTTATCATGAGTGCCGCTAATTAAAAAGTGTTTTAATTTACTCGCATAGACCTAAGTTATAATGTGATTATAGACTTAGGTTAATACCATATAAGAGTTATATTGGTAGACTTACATTTGAAATTCCAACCACAAATCTCCGTTAAGTCCGCACCGTGAGATCTATACTCGGCCTCGTGGCGCAAATGGGAGCGTCCCCCTTTGGGTGGCATTTGTATAGGTCAATATAATCGTGGATGGAGAGAGTACTTATAGTGAGTGGGAGCGGGACTTGTGAAAACGAGACCCACGGCCTCTTCTTTCGATCCACACCAAGAGATGCCTATGATCTGCCTGCTAGTTTCGCCTGGACCAGACAATCCCTTCGGAGGGTCTGATCATGGGAGTCGGAACACCGTGAATTTCCGAAAAGGATACAGTTTTCTGGTTGGTTTTCCTTCTTGGTTCACCCTTCGGTGGCTATTGTTTGGACGGATGCTTGGAAACTTAAAGATTGAGGGTGACACTCACAGAATTTGTTAAGTGTTAATGAATTCGACCGAACAATGGTAATTGGACGCCTAATGGAATAAGAGTTATTTTAGGATTAGGGTCTGATCGAGAAAATCTCGTCTTAGAAGAGGAGTGTTCTGTTCACCCTTCGGTGGCGGTCATTCTAAACCTTTAGGGTATCATTGCAAAATTTTGAATGACCTAGGGATCATGAAACAATTTTGCTAAAACTTGATTGTATTTCAAAAGTTTTTAAGAGACTAATACAAAGTTTTTCTTATTTTTCAGCTAAAAATGTCTAGCGCAATAATAGCATTACTCGCATCCGATAAGTTAGTGGGAGATAATTATCAAAGTTGGAAAAACAACATTAACACGATTTTGGTAACTGACGACATCAAGTTCGTGGTTTGTCGAGGAGTGTCCTCGGATAGGGCTCGCCAAGCGTCATGAAGTGTTCGGAGTGGATTTGAAGTATTGAAATTCATTAATTGGGTAGTTATGTCAATTATATGTGATATAGTTGACATAATATATAGTTTGATTTTAATTAGATTCATAATAAACTATAGAATAACCTAATTGATAAATTAGTGCTAAATTGGAGAAATTGAATTGAGAGAAATTAAATTGAATGTGATTCAATTTATTATTCCACAATTATGCAAATAGAATTTGTATAATGAGGTATGAGATACCTTATATTATGTGATATGCAAATACGATTTGCATATCATATTGTCATGGTAAAATGGTGAATTGATGGAGATTTTAACTCCACCACTCACCATTATAAATAAGTGTTTTGTGAAGCACTTGGGGAACAAGAGTTCTCATTTTTAGAATTCCATCCAAAGAACACACCACAAATTCTCTCTAGCCTCTCTCAATTCTCTAAATCCTTTCTCCATCCCAAATTCCAAAGGGAGTTCCACAACTCTCCCTCAACCTCCCAAGAACAACCGAGAAGAACTTTTGGAAGTGTCTTTGTTCGTGAGGTTCGTTGGATCGAGAGAGATCGAGGAGGAATCACAAGAAGATTGTCTACAAGGCATTAGTAAAGAGTTTACTTTCTATTTTTCCCTCTCAAATCAACATGTTTAACTTAGGAATATATGTTGATATGTTCAATATTAAGAAATCACTCACACAACGAATCAACGACGTTTCACGACGTCTTCCGCTGCGGGTAATCAATTCCCTTCAAATGGTATTAGAGCCCAACGTTGCTCTTCATTGTGTATTCTGTAATTCTTAAAATTAAGGTGGGTAGCATGAATTTCATGAGATGAATGTTAATGGTTTGCGAAATGGATGTTTTCGATTTTGGCACTTAGACTAGATTTTCATTTTTCATTGATGAGATCGATGTAAGGGTCCATTGTTTTTGGGTATTATTGTATGTAAATCAAGTCTGTAAGTCTGGGTCGTTCGTGGCATGAGTTGTTGTGAAGAAACTGAGCGAAAACGGGCGAAAAACTCAAAATGGAGCTGCTGGACAGAGGACACCGTTGTGACACTGTTCATCGGCGTCACAATGCCATACTTGTGGATGGAAGGCTCACAGCAGGCAACGCTGAAGGGCGTGGAGGCGCGCGCAATACGCTCAGCGTTGCAACGCCAGTGGCGGCGTTGCAATGCTACGAGCGTAGCGCACTCTGGCAAACGTGTAGGAGGCGCAACGTTCCAATGCTGCTTCGATAGTGGAAAGTTCCAGTGCTATTTCTGCGCGTGAGTGGCTTCATGGGAGAAGTTTTAAGGCCATTTTCTCCTAATTTTACCTTTTATTTAATTTATATTTTATGTAAATTAATTATTTATTAATTTAATGTAATTAATGTTAATATAAGTGTTATATTAATGTTAATTAATTAAATTAATGTCCCTAGGGTTCCAAAATCAATCCATTTTGCTATTTTATTATGCAAGTGTTGTATGATTTAATTATATGCATAATGTATGTCATATAGTTTTAAAATCCCACCTTAGGTTAACATTAATTAATGCATCATGTTTATATTATAAATGTTATAATGTATTGAATGTATGATAGGGTTTTATTATAAGAGTTATAATGAAATACATGTTTTAATTTAGTTAATATAAGAGTTGTATTACTTAGATTAAAAGCATTGACATGCATTTATACATGTGATGTATGCATGTTATAGTATAATTATTCATGTGATGAATGATCAAGCACAATAACATAGAAATGCATGTAACCGAAGTTAATTATTAGTTTTAAATGGTTTAGAACCTGAATAATTAGACTTAGTTTTTCTATTTTTAATAAGATTAGAATTAGGAAATCAAAATATAACTAATGGATAGTGAATAATTAGTAACTCTGTTTAAGGAAGGTTTTGTCTATGGTTGTGGTGTTTAAGCTGACGCTTTGCGGAACACCCTTACCTGGGAACCGAGCTAAGAGTGAATTTTGTTCGGAGATCCCTAGGTTATATTACGCGTGAGTGTCGTTAATTAATCGTTAATTGAATATACTCACATAGACCTAAGTTAATAATATGAGTATAGACTTAGGCTAATCCAATATAAGAGTTATATTGGTAGACTTAGGTAAATATTAGCAGACTTATCTAGGTCAATCTCGTTAATATGAAGTGCTGAGTGGGAGGAAATTAAGTGTATAAAATACATTTAAGTTTCCATCTACAAATCTTCGTGATGTTCACACCGTGAGATTCATACTCGACCTCGTGGCGGAAATGGGAGCGTCCTCCTACGGGTGGCATTTGTATGGGTCAACATTCACGGTGAATGGAGAGAGTACTTATAGTGAGTGGGAGTGGGACCTGTAAAATGGGACCCATGGTCTCTTCTTTCGATTCACACAGTGAGACGTCTATGATTTGCCTGCTACTTTGGCCTGGCCCAGACAATCCCTATGGAGGGCTTTGATGATCATGGGAGTCAGATACCGTGATTTCTCGAAAGGGATAGGAATTTCTTGTTGGTTAACCTTCATAGTCCTCCCTACGGTGGCTATTGTTTGGACGATACTTTGAAATTTAAAGACTGAGGGTGACGGTTACGGGATTCATTAAGGGTTAATGGATTCAGACCGAATAGTGGTAGCTAGATGCCTAATGGAATAAGAGTTATTCTAGCATTAGGGTCTGGTCGAGAAAGTCTCGTCCCAGAGGAGGAGTGATTCAGTCTACCCTATGGTGGCGGTCATTCTAAATCTTTAGGGTATCATTGCTATTTTAAATGTCCTGAGAATCATAGGATATAATTTGCTAAAATATGATTGGATTTTTTATTTGAAAAAGTTTTTTGCGAGAACTTATACAAAGTTTTTTTTTCTTCTTCAGCAAAATGTCGAGTTCAATCATACCTCTTTAAGCTTCAGAAAAACTCGTTGGTGACAATTTTTTGTCGTGGGAAAATAATATGAACACAATCTTAGTAACAGACGACCTGAAGTTCGTTCTCATTGAGGAATATCCTCGGATCCCTGCTCAAAACGCGCCTCAAGCTGTTAAGGACGCGTATAATCGCTGGATTGAGAGAGTTGTTGTTTATGGTTGGACCATACAACGTTGTTGTTCATTAGAGGAGTAGTTGGTCTTAAGGAGCAAGAGGTAAACACAAAGGTAAAACGATAATTTGACCCAACAGTGTCTACGAACAACCTGTGAAGGGTCGACTCACGGACATTGGTTATATCAATGGACACAACTTGTCCTACAGTGATGGGAGTGCAACTACGGGTTTTAGTGGAGTGTTGTCGTAGCTAATGAATGTTGATAACCGGGTCAAAGAATTTGACAGGTTAATCTCGGATCATTGGAGCTCGTCATCTGAAGGTCCATGAGGTCCCTCAGTTGGCTCAAACAGGATAAATTGAGGGTTTACAGTTTGGTGTGGATTTCAAGTGTTCGAATTCATTAAAAGGGTATTTATGTTATTTATATGAGATATGATAGACATAATATATAGTTTTAATGTGAATAAGATTCATATTAAACTATACGTTAGCCTAATTGATTAATTAGTGCTAATTTAGAGAAATGAGATTGAGAGAAATTAAATTGAATGTGATTAAATTTAAAATCCACAATTATAAAAATGTCATTTGTATAATAAGGTATGAGATATCTTATTATATGTATTATGCAAATATGATTAGAATAACCTAATGTTGTTGTAAAATGGTAATTAGGTGGAGATTTCAACTCAACCTATCACCATTATAAAAGGCCTTTGTGAGAAGGGTTTGGAAGTTCAATTGACCATTTTTTGGAATCTCACCAAAAAGAGCTCTCTCATTCTCTCAATCTCTCTCAATTTTCTTTCTACCCCAAACCAAAAGGAGTCCCACCACTCTCCCCCAACCGATCGAGAACAACTGAGAAGATCAATTGGAAGTGTCCAATTTGTTATTGTTCGTGTGATCGTTGGAACGAAAGAGATCAAGATCGGAGAAGGAATTCGCGAAGAAGAGTTCTTCAACAAGTAAGTATTACTTTTAACTTTCTGTTTTTCTTCTCTACAAAGCATGTTTAACCTAGGATTTATGTGATAAATTTGATTTTAAGAAACATTTTTCACAACGAACACCACGACGATTGAAAGTCGTTTCCGCTACGGGAGTTTCATTCCTTTTAGGAACCTCGTTAAAAAATTGTGCCTATTTGTTTGTTACCCAAAGGAAATGAGAGGTGGACTATTCTATGATCTTAAGGAAGATAGGGTACTTGTGTCATAAAATGTCACTTTTTTAAAGGAGGATCACGTCAGAGACCATAAACCAAGCAGTGCGATCGTGTTTAATGAATTAGACAATACATCAGCAAAAGTTCCTGATAATGCTAGCACATCAACAAGAGTTGTTGGTACTAGCTCGTCAAGTCAAAGACGTCCATCTCAAGAGTTGAGAGAGCCTCGACGTAATGGGAGGGTTGTGATATAGCCTAACCGTTACATGGGTTTAACTGAAACCCGAGTTGTGATACCTAATGGTGACTGTGAAGATCCATTGACTTATGATCAGGCAATTGATGATAAAGACTAGGACGAATGGGTCAATGCTATGGACCAAGAAATGGAGTTAATGTACTTCAATTCCATTTGCGATCTTGTGTATTAACCGGATGCGGTAGAACCTATAGGTTGCAAATGGATCTACAAGAGAAAATGGGGTATAGATGGGAAGGTACAAACCTTCAAAGCTAGACTCGTGGAAAAGGGTTATACCCAGCGAGAGAGGGTTGACTCCGAGGAAACCTTTTCTCTTGTTGCCATAATAAAGTCTATTAGAATCCTATTGTCCATTGTCGCTGATTATGACTATGAGGTATGGCAAATGGATGTCAAGAAAACCTTTTTGAATGACAACCTTGATGAAAACATCTGCATGGACCAACCCAAAGGGTTCCTCGAACAAGGCCAAGAGCAAAAGGTTTGTAGGCTTAAACGTTCTATCTATTGACTGAGACAAGCCTCTAGTTCTTCGAACATAAGGTTTGATGAGGCGATCAAATCTTATGGTGTTGATCAAAGCGTTGATGAGCCTTGTGTATACAAGAAAATCCTCAAAAGTACTGTTGCTTTTCTAGTGTTGTATGTGGAAGACATCCTACCCATTGGGAATGATGTAGGATTCCTCACTGACATTAAGTAATGGCTAGCTACACAATTCCAAATGAAAGTGTTGGAAGTAGCGCATTATGTTCTAGTGTTCCAGATTGTCCAAAACTGCAAGAACAAAACTCTAGCCCTCTCTCAAGCATCGTATATCGACAAGATGTTGACTCAATATAAGATGCAGAACTCCAAGAAAAGCTTATAATCTTTTAGGCACGGGATTCATCTGTCTAAGGAACAACGTCCAAAGACACCTCAAGAGGTTGAAGATATGAGACGGATTCCTTATGCATCAGTTGTAGTGTTGGGTTTTATGTCCTAAAACTCGTAGTTTGTAAACTGAATCTATATTCTATTTTGCAATAAAGTTGTTTTTTATGTTTATTCTGTAAAGGTGTTATTGAATAATGTGATTTCTCTAAACCTTAATCGAATAAGAACCCTTGGCTATAGGATGTATACTTGAACTTTATATGTGACATAAAAGTGGATCAAGTTGAAGTTATAGCCAGAACGGTCTATAGTATAGGGATAGGGTTGGGTACCTTATCCTGGAGAAACTGTGGGTGCGACCCACTTTGTAAAGTACAAACGATGTGATCCTTAATCGTTCATGTGGAGACATGCCAGTGGAGGCATCTTATGCAATGAGTTTGCATAAGACTGGACCGCGAAATAGTCATTTACACTTTATAACTCTGTTTATTGTTTTAACTGACTATATTCATACGATGACCTAGGTAACTCAATCCTAATCCTAAGCGTGCTATGAACTTCTATTTATTCGGATTATCCTTATATTTGCATAGGTGAGAGTGGCCCGTGATCACTGACTCAATAAGCCTCCCATTTAAGGGATAAGACCGGGTAGATAGCTGGGAACATAGTTCTGTAAGATGGAATTCACTCCTACCCACTTTAGGGTTAGTAGAGAGGATGTTCCCTTAAGTGTTGACTTCGGGTCTTGAACAAAGGGCCTCCCTCTCATTGCCTTGAGAGGGTTTTAGTTTGTTGGTTGGACCACAAACCAATTGTTCATTAGAGGATAAGTGGTACTTAAGGAACAAGAAGTAATTACAGGCATAAAACGGTTTATTTGACCCAGCTGTAATTTTGAACGACCTGTGAAAGATCGACTTACTGATCATGATTTTATCGAGTGGACAAAAATATATCTACAGTGAGGAGAGTGCAGCCGCTGGGATTTAGTGGAGTGTCCCGGTGGTTAACGAATGTTGATTAGCTAGGCTAAGGAGTTTGGTCGATTAATCTCGTATCATTGGAGCTCATGATTTGTAGGTCAATTATGTCCTCCTTACTAGTTTGGACTAAGTCTTGTAACAATTTGAGAGAAAAGAATTTGAATTGCTCAACTTTGGTTTTGGGAGAAAACGTTAATTATATGCGATATATTTAACGTGTCATAGCTTAATTATGAATTCAACAATGATTAAGAAGAGGTGGACATATTTAAATATGATTTAAATATTGGATCGGTTTATAGAATGAATAGGGATTCATGTTCGAAAAATCGATTTTGAGATTGGGATTGGAAAAATTATTTAATTTAATCAATATTTTGTTTATTTAAGTTATTTAATTAATTAAATTAATTTTAATTGAAATTAATTTTATATTGATTTTGAATTAAAATTAAAATCAATTTCAAGATTTATCTTCAAACTCAAGTTGCCAAGTTTCCCAACGTTAGTCAAGCTCAAAATTAGCCAAAATCGGCCATCTCTTTCTTGAATCATCCTCATAACTCATGTGTTACCAGTTTAACAAACCTTACTGAAGCTTTATTAAAAGGAGATTTGATAGATTTTTGCAGAAAATTAATATGGTTCTTGGTTTTGATCCTTGAGTACTTTTCTTCCAAATTATCTCAATCTAGGATCCCACAATCCGTTCCAAGGCCTGATGATAGTAGGGAAGACAATAGAGGTGGTCCACGAAGTGTTTCTGTTACAAATCGTCCACCGAGTGAAAAGAATTTGATTTTCAATGTTCAGTTTCCTAACTCTCTGTTTTTCCAGATTTGAGTATGATTTTTATTTTACAAAATTGATCAAATTAGAGTGTTCAAGATCCTAAATTGCTTCCTATTTCTTAATATGGATGTCATCAATTGGTATCAGAATAATTTTGAGCACTCAATTTTGTTGTGGGTAGAAACGAGTATACCCGGAAGGTTTGTCGGGTCAAGCCCATCAACGGAGACGATCCCTTGAGGCCGACCCGAGGCCCAAGAGGGTCAACCCCACCGAGCTAGTTTGGGTAGCTGACCCCTAGGGATCGAGTCTGGCTCTAGATGGGTCAACCCAATTCGGGAAGCCGACTCCTTGGGGTCGGCCCAGGGCCCGAGTGAGCCGACCCCTTCGGGTCATCCCTAAGCCCATGTGGGCCGACCCTCTGGGGTCAGACCGAGCCAAGCTGACCAAAGTAGCCGACCCCTCAAGGTCGACAGAAGCCGAACTAGCTCGTGGGGGTCGGATCCCTTGAGATCGACCATGGCCCCGACTCTTCGAGATCAGCTTGATGAAGCCATGAAGGAGGGAGACCAAATGGGCGTAGTCCTTTTGCATTCTGCAAGGGTTGGAAGAAGACGAAGGAGGAGTCGTTGCTTAACGTTCTCCCTCATGTAACAGCTATAATTATGAGATGAGTAATCATGACGAGATAGTGGTCATCAAATCTCTATCAGTCGTTACGAGTCACACGAATTATATATTAATCGCGACGCATTGGAAAAGGTAAGCAACCATTTGGTTCTGTGTTCTAGCTTGAGACTTGTTAAGCGAAAGAGTAATATTTTCTAACTTGAGCATCGGAGTGCGTGTGGCTCAACACCACACCGGTGTTAACTGTCTGTTTTGCAGGAGGTTTTGTTCCCAACAATATAAATTCACCGTTGATCCGCCCATCCAAATTTCTACATCAACAGTTGGCGTCGTCTATGGGGATATCTTTTTTTGCAGCAAGCTATGTGCCAGGAAGACTTAACACCGATCATCATGAGTAACGAATTGAGCCAAGTTCGCCCGAACAATGATAGAGATAAAAGGAATTCAAATTCCCGCAGCGGAAGCGATTGCGAATCGCGCGCTCTTGATTTAGTTACAACGATTTATTCAAGAACACAAATAACAAGATTAAGCATAAAATAGAATGGACAGCAAGAATGTTACCTTTGAAGAACGTTTCTTCGAGTGATCCTCTCTCCCACGATCACGATCTCAGCAACACGAACTCGTACAAACACCGACACTACCACCGGATCTTCTCCGTTGTTCTCTAGGTGAGGGAGGAAGGTGGGTTCCCTTTAGGAATAGTGAGGTGTTTTGTGAGAGAGATATTTGTTGTCTTGGAACTTTTTCAACAACAACAAAAAGCTAGGAATTGCTTAGAATGTCTTAACCTAGTTGCATCTCATCCAACCATATATATAGGGAAATGGGATAGAAATGGCCATCCTACCCCTCATTTATTCTCTCTTTAGTATATAGTTTATATATGAATCTAATTCACATTAAAACTATATATTATATCAATTATATCATATATAATAGATATAACACCTCATGTATGAAATTGAACACTTCAATTTCACTCCTAACTTTATACCCTCAATTTTACCATATTGAGCCAACGGAGGGATCTAATGGACCTACAGATCATGAGCTCTAATGATGTGAGATTAATTGATCAAACTCTTCGATCCAGTTAATCAATATTCATTAACTACAAGTCACTCCACTACAGACTTGTAACTGCACTCTCCTCACTGTAGATATTACTCTGTCCACTGATATAGTCATTACCTATGAGTCGATCCTTCACAGGTTGTTCGTAATCACAGCTGGGTCAAATTACCGTTTTACCCATGTGATTACCTCTTTGTTCCTTAAGCACCACTGATACTCTAATGAACAACAAGTCTAAGGTCCTACCTTAGACTCATACCCTCAGGGTGGGGCCCCGTTGTTCAAGACCTAGAGTCAGTTCTTAAGGGAACAACCTATCTAATTCCTCAGTAAAGGAATGAGTGAATTCCATCTTGCACAGTTAAGTTCCCAGCTACATACGAGGTTCTGTCCCTGAGAAGGTAGGCTTATTGAGTCAGTTACAGGCCACTCTCACCCATACTAGTAAAACGACAAACCCCTATAAGCAGGAGTTCTTAACTTGCTCAGGATTCAGGTCGAGTCACTAATGACCATCTATAAATTACTAGTCTTATCCTGTTAACGGTGTTACACTGGTTAGACTAATAATTTGTGATCTAGTCTTGTATGAACTCTTCATACAGGATGCCCCCACTCGCATGTCAACTACATGAATGAGTTGGATTACCTAATTTGTACTAATTACAAAGTGGGTCGCATCCATGGTGTTACCAGAATGAGGTTTCCAACCTTATTCTTATACCATAGACTATTTAGGTTATAATCTTGAACTCAACCCAAATAGTGTCCACTACACTGATTTCAAGATAAACGTTATAACCTTGGAGCTTAGTTTATTGGATTTAAAAAATTAAGACTGTAATCTTATAAAAAAAAATAACACTTTATTTAATTGATCAAAATTACACAAGTTTAGGGCATAAATCCCAACAATCTCCCACTTGACCTAAAGCTTGTGGAGTACTAAGCATTACAGTAATGTAAATACAATAAACTACGGCATTTAAACCCCTTTATACAAAATTACTCCCACTTGCCCTAGTTGGGGAAGACTTGTAAACCTAGACCTTCTAGGTGACTCTTAAATACTTTAGCCGTGAGAGCCTTTGTAAAAGGATCAGCAATGTTGTGCTCTGAGGCTATCTTCGTGACAATCACGTCTCCTCTATGCACGATCTCCTGGATAAGATGATACTTCCGCTCTATGTGCTTTCCCCTCTTGTGACTTCGGGGTTCCCTCGAATTTTCCACTGCACCACTGTTATCGCAATACAGCGTGATGGGCAAAGTCATATTTGGAATAACTTCCAAATTTAGTATGAATTTCTTAACCAAACGGCCTCCTTAGCCGCTTCACAAGTCGCTACATATTAAACCTCCATGGTGGAATCGGCGATGCATCCTTGCTTGACGCCGCCATACTACGACTCCCGTTAAGAGTGAAAATCGACGATGTAGATTTTCGAGAATCTTTATCATCCCGAAAGTCGACTGTGTATCCTGTAAGGATCAAATCCTTAGCCCCATACATAAGCATATAGTTCCTTGTTCTCCGAAGATACTTCAGGATTGTTTTAACCGTTGTCCAGTGTTCAAGTCTTGGATTGGATTGATACCTCATCGACCATCCCAACTCGCAAAAGCAGATGTCGGTTCTAGTACACAACATGGCGTACATCAAAGCTCCCAACGGTGATGCATAAGGAATCTGTCTCATATCCTCAACTCCTCGAGGTGTCTTAGGACACTGTTCCTTAGACAAATGGATTCCATGTCTAAAAGGCAACAAGCCCTTTTTGGAATCTTGCAACTTAAACCTTGACAACACTTTGTCTATGTATGATGCTTGAGACAATGCTAGTGTTTTATTCTTGCAGTTCCGGACAATCTGGATATCAAGAACAACCTGCGCATCACCCAAATCTTTCATTTGGAACTGCGTAGCTAGCCATTCCTTGATGTCAGTAAGATAACCTACATCATTCCCAATGAGTAAGATATCATCCACATAGAGAATTAGGAAAGCGATGTAACTATTGATGATTTTCTTGTAGAGACAAGGTTCATCATCATTCTCAAGTCAAAACCATAAGATCTGATAGCCTCATCAAATCTTATATTCCAGAACCTAGAGGCTTGTTTAAGTCCATAAATCGACCTTTTAAGCCTGCAAACCTTTTTCTCTTGTACTGGTTTAATGAACCCTTTGGGTTGGTCCATGTAGATGGTTTCCTCAAGATTTCCATTCAAAAAGGTTGTCTTGACATCCATTTGTCATACCTCATAGTCATAATATGCGGCAATGGCAAGAAGGATACAAATAGACTTTACCATAGCAACAGGTGAAAAGGTCTCCTCATAGTCAACCCCTTCAACCTGGGTATAACCCTTTGCTACTAGTCTAACTTTAAAGGTTTGCACCTTCCCATCTACATCACATTTTCTTTTGTAGATCCACTTACAACCTACAGGTTTTACCCCATCAGGCTTATCTACAAGATCCCAAACAGAATTGAAGTACATAGACTCCATTTCTTGGTCCATGGCTATGGCCCATTTGTCTTTGTCAATGTCAACCATTGCTTGATTGTAAGTCAATGGATCCTCGCAGTTGTCATCTGGTACAACAACATGGGTTTCAGCTAAACCCATGTAACGGTCAGGCTGTATCACAACCCTCCCACTACGTCGGGGCATACTCAACTCTTGAGATGGACTCTCTTGACTAGACAAACTAGTATCAACAACTCTTGTTGACGTACTAGTATTCTTATTAGCAACCTTTGCTAATGTTCCGTCTAACTCACTCAACACTACCTTACTTTTTTGTTTGTGGTCTCTTATGTGGTTCTCCTCCAAGAAAGTGGCATTTGTTGACACAAAAACCTTATCTTCCTTAGGATCATAGAATAAACCACCTCTTGTTTCTTTTGGGTATCCTACGAATATGCACAACTTTGAACGTGAATCCAACTTCTTTGGATTTGTCACAAGTACACATGTTTGGACAACCACATATTCTCAAGTGACACAAACTACCTTTACGTCCCTTTCCGAGTTCAAAAGGTGTTTGTAAGCTTGATTTTCGAGGGCACACTATTCAAAATGTATACTGCAGTCTCCACTGCATAACCCCAAAAGAAACTAGGGAGATGAGCATAACTCATCATTGATCGAACCATGTCCAACAAGGTTCTATTTCTCCTTTCCGATACACCGTTTTGCTGTGGTGTGCCGGGAGATGAGAGTTGGGATGTAATTCCATGTTCTATCATATAGTTCTGGAATTTTAAATCCATGTACTCTCCACCTCGATCCGATCGAAGTGTTTTAACTCTTTTACCTAATTGATTTTCAACCTCAGTCTTGAATTCCTTGAACTTTTCAAGTGCTTCAGACTTGTGGTGCATTAGGTAAATATGCCCATATCTGGAATAATCATCTATAAAAGAGATGAAATATTCATATCCTCCCCTGGCTTTGACATTCATCGGACCACAAAGGTCTGAATGTATAAACTCTAGAGGATCTTTGGCTCTATAACCTTTTCCACTAAAAGGTCTTTTAGTCATTTTGCCTTCTACGCATGATTCACATACTGGCAAGGAATTTTCTTCTAACTCGTTTAGAAGCCCGTTCTTTACCAATCTCTCAATCCTATTGAGATTAATGTGACCCAATCTTAGATGCAAAAAATGAGCATTTTCTTTAGGAGAAATTTTACGTTTCTTAGTTTGTGCGTTTGCAGTTTTAAATAATTCAGTGGTCAAAACCATTTTGACTGAATTAGGCCTTAAAACATACAATCCATTTTCTAATGAAGCTGAACATATTTCTAAACCTTTCTTCAAAATAAACACTTTATTCATAGAAAAGGAAACAGAAATACATTGTTCAATAAGGCAAGAAATGGAAATAAGGTTTATAGTAAACCCTGGTATCACTAATATATTGTCCAACAATACATATTTCTTGCCAAAGTAAAGCTTCATTGTACCTACTGCTACAGCTGAGACGACTTCTCCATTTCCAACCCGGAGCGTTATCTCTCCTTGATGTAGCTACTGCCAGGAATCAATTCCCTGAAAAGAAGAGCAAACATGATTAGTGGCGCCTGGATCAAGTATCCAAGTTGTTTTATCATTATCCACTAAACAAGCTTCTAGGCAAAGTAAATCATATGTACCTTCCTTCTTATTTTCTGCAATGTACTTCGGACAGTTCCGTTTCCAATGCCCGTCTTCGTTGCATTAGAAACACTTTCCTTTGTCAGCAACGTCTTTGACTTTCTTACCCTTCTGAGCGGCAACTTTGTCAGCCTGTTTTCCTTTACCAACCTTCTTCATGTTCTTTTTCTTACCTCTCAGGTTAGAAGAAGATGAAGCCACAGTTTTTTTTCCAGAGGTCGAACCTCTGTGATAACTCCTATTGGCAACATTTGCCTCACCTTTCGATCCCTGAATTTTCATCAAATACTGAAAGGTCTGAAGTTCATTTAGAAGGGAGGTAAGATTAAAAGTAAACTTGTTCATAACAGCATTACTTCTAAACTGCAGAAAACTATCTGGAAGGGTTTCCAGAATGAAGCTGACCTGGCTCGATTCATCGATGGAAGCACCATTCGACTCCGCGATGTTAAAGTGCTCCATCATATCAAGGACATGATCCTGAACAGATGTACCCTCTGGCATCCTCGAGTTGAATATGTACTTTAGGGCTTTATGTCGGACTTGTGTGGACTGTTGTCCAAACATACCCTACACAGAATCCATGATTTCCTTGGCGGTAATCATGCCCTCATGCTTTTTGGCTAATATGTCAGACATATTTGCCAGCATGTAGACCTTGGCCTTATCATTGGCCTTGATCCATCGATCATATGCATCACGAACATTTCGTGACGCATTCGAGCCTGGCACCTGAGGACACTCCTCAGTTAGCACAAACTTCAGATCATCCACTACCAAAATAGTGTTGAGTTTGTTTTTCCATGTCATCATATTCTCTCCGGTTAACTTTTCCGCACCCAATAAGGAAATTGTAGAGCTAGACGTTTTTGCTGAAAATTTACAAACAAACTTGTATGAGTTTCTTGTTATAACTCTAATCCAATCATGTTTTAGCTAATTATCAAATCATTCCTAGGCCATTTATAATTTTCAATGATACTCCAAAGGTTTAGAATGTATGACACCGAAGGGTAATCAAAAACACTCCTCCTTTGGATCAAGACACTCTTGACCAAAACCTAATCCCAGAATAACTCTTATTCCTATAGGTTTTAGTTACCATTTTTCAGTCTGGATACATACACAACTTATGTACCCCGTGAGTGTAACCCTTTGTCTTTAGATCCCCAGTCTCGATCCAATAAAATCCGCCAAGAAGGAGGACTAGATTGAAAAATAGTCTAAGGAAATCTTTATCCCTTTCGGGTGTCTACTGTGTTAGATCCTCTATGATTAAGCCCTCCGAAGGGATTGTCTGGTCCAGGCCAAACTAGCAGGCTGACCATAGTGGTCTAACGGTGTAAACCAACAAAAGAGACCGTAGGTTTTTTTTTTTCACTAAACCTGCTCCCACTCACTATAAGTACCCTCTCCATTCACCTTGATATTGACTCATACAAACACCATCTGAAGGAGGGCGCTCCCGTTTGCGCCACGAGGCCAAGTATGAGTCCCACGGTGTGAACTTCCCGGAGATAGCGTAGGTGGAAAAATGTGTATCTCATACACTTTTTCCTCCCACTGAATACTTTAAGTCTATAGGAATCTTTCTTAGGCTAAAACCCGGCTAATGGTTTTACCTAATTCTATCAACATAACTCTTACATTGATAATCAATATAACTCTTATATTGATTTTATTCTAAGTTTGTTAATATAACTCCTTATATTAAACCTAGGCTTTCTAGTTTATTAACCCCTTAATAAACCTGCTGACGCTACTGTAATTTATAAGACTCTCTGATTAAATTTCACTCCCAAGCGATTTCGGGTAGGGGTGTTCCGCTTTTAAATGACTTAAATACCCTGACCTAGACAGTAACTTTCCTTAGACAGAGTTCCTCTTTTAATCATAGCTTATAAATTTCTTGGTTCCTAATTCTAATCTAATTAGAACTAGATAACCTAAGGTCTATTATTTCAAAGTTCTAAACATTTTAAAACTAATAATTAACATTAGGTGACATGCATACTATATTATAGTGCTTGATCATTCATCACATGAATAATAAAACATACATAGCATATTCATCACATGAAAAATAATGCATGTCAATGCTGTCCAAAAATTAATATAACAACCTTATATTAATTAATCATGCAAACTATATAATATAACTCCTTATATTATAAATGATGCATGAAAATGCTTAACCCAAGGTGGGATTTCTAAAATACAAGCGTACACTATGCATGGCAATAATTACACAATAATCGCATCATTAAAATAGCAAAAATTAGACCAATTTTGGCACCCTAGAAATAATTTTAATTAATATAATCTAATTTATTAATTAAAATTAAATATATTAAATATATTAAATATAAAACGTTTTTATAATTAATATATAATAAAAATTTTGTTTTATGCCCGTTGCTCCTCGCGTGAAACGTATCTGACGTTGCAACGCTAATAGCAGCGTTGCAACGCTGCTTTTGTCGTATTCTACCGAGCGTTGCAACGCTGCTTCTTGTGCGCGCCTTCTCCCGCAAGCGCAGCTAGCTTTTGTAACGCTGGCGAACAAAGCAGCGGTAACGCGCACGCACGAATGATAAGCTTGATTTCTCCAAATCTAGCTCATTTTCGCTTCGATCTTCTCAACAACCGCCTTGCCTCGATCGACACGGTCTTACAGACTCGATTTACAATTAACATTTTCCCAAAACACCGGGCCCTTACATTGAAAATTTCAATGAAAATTGTAAATCTAAGTGCCAAAATTGAAAACATCTAATTTTACAAAACCGTTCATACATCTCATGCAAAAACAGTAAATCCCACCTTGTTCTTGAAAAATTCAGAACATAAATCAAGAACGAGATTGGGCTCGGATACCAATTGAAGGGAATTAAAGTCCCCGCAGCGGAAGCGATTGCGAATCGCGCGCTCTTGATTTAGTTACAACGATTTATTCAAGAACACAAATAACAAGATTAAGCATAAAATAGAATGGACAGCAAGAATGTTACCTTTGAAGAACGTTTGTTCGAGTGATCCTCTCTCCCACGGTCATGATCTCAGCAACACGAACTCGTACAAACACCGACACTACCACCGAATCTTCTCCGTTGTTCTCTAGGTGAGGGAGGAAGGTGGGTTACCTTTAGGAATAGTGAGGTGTTTTGTGAGAGAGATATTTGTTGTCTTGGAACTTTTTCAACAACAACAAAAAGCTAGAAATTCCTTAGAATGTCTTAACCTAGTTGCATCTCATCCAACCATATATATAGAGGAATGGGATGGAAATGACCATCCTACCCCTCCTTTATTCTCTCTTTAGTATATAGTTTATATATGAATCTAATTCACATTAAAACTATATATTATATCAATTATATCATATATAATAGATATAACACCTCATGTATGAAATTGAACACTTCAATTTCACTCCTAACTTTATACCCTCAATTTTACCATATTGAGCCAACGGAGGATCTAATGGACCTCTGTAATCGGCTCCATGATGTGAGATTAATCGATCAAACTCTTTGATCCAGTTAATCAATATTCATTAACTACAAGTCACTCCACTATAGACTTGTAGTTGCACTCTCCTCATTTGTAGATATTATTGTGTCCACCGATATAGTCATTACCCATGAGTCGACCCTTCACGGGTTGTTCAGTAATCATAGCCGGGTCAAATTACCGTTTTACCCTCGTGATTACCTCTTTGTTCCTTAAGCACCACTGATCCTCTAATGAACAACAAGTCTAAGGTCCTACCTTAGACTCATACCCTCATAGAGGGTGGGGCTCCGTTGTTCAAGACCTAGAGTCGGTTCTTAAGGGAACAACCTATCTAATTCCTCAGTAGAGGAATGAGTGAATTCCATGTTGCACAGTTAAGTTCCCTGCTACCTACGAGGTTCTTTCCCTGAGAAGGTAGGCTTATTGAGTCGGCTACAGGCCACTCTCACCCATCCTAGTATAAGGACAAACCCCTATAAGCAGGAGTTCTTAACTTGCTCAGGATTCAGGTCGAGTCACTAATGACCATCTATAAATTACTAGACTTATCCTGTTAACGACGTTACACTGGTTAGACTAATAATTTGCAATCCAGTCTTGTATGAACTCTTCATACTGGATGCCCCCCACTCGCATGTCAACTATATGAATGAGTTGGATTACCTCATTTGTACTAATTACAAAGCGGGCCGCATCCATGGTGTTACCAGAATGAGGTTTCCAACCTTATTCTTATACCATAGACTATTTAGGTTATAATCTTGAACTCAACCCAAATAGTGTCCACTACACTGATTTCAAGATAAACGTTATAACCTTGGAGTTTAGTTTATTGGATTTATAAAAGAAAGACTGTAATCTTATCAAAACAAATAACACATTATTTAATTGATCAAAATTACACAAGTTTAGGGCATAAATCCCAACAAGAGAGGAGTCGGATAATGACCGACACCCTCGTCGGGTACCAGCTAGAGCGTAGGACGTTGAATTTGAAGAGGTCAACCAGCGTGTTGTTGCGACTGAGGTGGACCAGTACGCAATGTTAGAGCCATAGGTTCGGGGCCTGGATGAGAACATCGCAAGGATCTTGGACATATTCCATCGTCCAAACCCGATTGTGGAAGCTTTTAAGGGCGACACGAACCACCACCCTAAAGGGGCCAAGCTAAGAGAAAAGGCTGAAGCACCAACTCCACGGGGTTCTCTGTCGTTTATCCGAGACTAGGCCAAGGGTAGAACCCGACAGATGAAGGACAATGAGAGTCTCGGGTTTAACTTCAACGGTCGAAAGACAAACTGAAGTTGGGAGGAAATGACAGAAGGTCATACCAATCGGAGTTGTAGAGTTCGGTGTCCCAAATTGAAGACTCTAAATCCAAGACGCAGGTCGTACACGAGAGTCGAAGGTAGAGCGACAATCATATGCCTAGAACCAAACGACTACCAGGACAAAAGAGTGCTCGATCGGAGAAGACCGAATTGGGATCAGACCTTAGAGAGTTGATAAACAAGAAATGACGGGAGCTGGAGGTCGAGAGTAAACCATGGGCATGTTGGGGTTTGTGCCCTAAATCTCGTAGTTTGTAATTTTGTTCTAATTATTGTAATAAAGAGTTATTATTTCAATAAAAATTTATTGTTTATTATTTACGATATTACCCTTGTTTTAACCCTAAATCCAATAAACTAAACATCTAAGGTTGTAAAATGTCTCTTGAACTGAATGTAGTGAACATATAAAGGATCTTTGTTCGAGATACAACCTAAAGTTTCTATAGTAAGGGGATAAACTTTGGGTACCTTACTCTGGTAACACTATGGATGTGGCCCACTTTGTATATGATACAAACATTGTGATCCTAACGTTTTCGTGTGAGTGGGGATATCCTATGTAATGAGATTACATAAGACCAGACCGCGAAATAGTAACCACTAGATGTAACTCTGTTGACTAGCTAGGTTTCTATTTCACTAGGATAACCTAGACAACTTGATCTCAATCCTGAGCAGGTTACGAACATCTGTTTGTGAGGGATTGTTCTTTGACTAGTATGCGTGAGAGTGGCCAGATTCGCAGACTCAATATGCCTACCTTATTGGGGACAAGACCGAGTGAGTGGTTGGGGACTTAGCTTAGCAAGATGGAATTCACTCCTTCCCTCCTACTAGGGTAAGTAGATGAATGTTCTCTTAAGTGGTGTCTCCAGGACTTGAACAAAGGGTTCGACCCTCTCATTGGCCGGAGAGGGACTTCTCTTTGTTGGTAGAACCACAAACAAATTTTTCATTAGAGGAGCACTGGTACTTAAAGTACAAGATGTAACCAAGGGGTAAAACGGTAATTTGATCCAGCTGGTGTTACGAACATTCGTGAAGGATTGACTTGCTGTTATTGGTCAATATCCATGGACACAAAAATATATGTGCAGTGAGAAGAGTGCAGTTGCGGGACTTTAGTGGAGTGTTCCCGGAGTTAACGAATGTTGATTAGGAGGTTAATGAGATTAACCAAATAATTTCGTATCAATGGAGCTTCTGATCTGTAGGTCCATTAGGTCAACCTTCTAGCTCGTAAAGGGTTCTTAGTTCGTTTGAATTTGAAATGTTCAAATTCAGTAGGGAATAAATTTAATGTATGTAGATACGTTATAAAATAAAGTTTTGGAACTTTATATTATAAATTTAATGTGAATATGATTCATATTAAATTATATGAGAGAATTAAATATTTGAAAGAGTTCAAATATTAATTTAAATGTGAATGAGATTCATATTTGGAAAACTATAGGTTACAATTTAATGTGCATAAGATGTGCATTAAAACTATAGGTTAAGAGATTATAATTAAATAATAAAATTAAATATATGATGTTTAATTAATTAATTAAGGAGTTAATTAAATGCATTAATTAAATATGATTTAATTAATGATTATTTATATAATATGATTTAATATGATTAAATTAATATTATTATTATTATTTAATTAATTAAAATGGGAAACGTGTGTGAGACACGTTTCCCACTACCCTTCAATCTCTCCCACTCCCATCGATAAGTATGGGAGGGAGGGGAGAGTTAGATTAATTGATCATTCTGGGCAATTGGTGAATTGTTGTAAGAAAATTGTCTCTCTAAAAAATTTGCTTTCCAAAAATTGGAATACCTTCCCACCAAGATTGATCAATAGACCTCCGAGGATAGAAGGTTTTCCTCGTGTTGTTGTCCTTGTGGAGAAGAAAGAACAGAGGAGAAGAACGTTACTGTGTTGCTGTACAAAAGGAGCAAGGAGTTGCAGGGAAACTACAAAGGTAATTTATCTTTCCTTCTTAGTTTAATCTTTTTACAACATATGTTTGCATGTTTTTGTTCCATGCCTAATTAGATTTAGATTGCTTATTCTCTGCTTTTGCCCAATGTACTAGTATTTGAAGTAAACCAAAATAACCAAGCAATTGATCCATAAAAACACGTTTCCGCTGCTCAAGGGGATTAGATCTCAATCAATTGGTATCAGAGCCAAGTTTGTTTTGTTTTGGTTGAAACAAATTTGCATTGGAAAGGTGGGATTTGCATATGGTTTGCTGTAAAATTGTTTAGGAAATTTTTGGCCTTAGTTTTAATTGTGATTTGATCAAACTAAATGTAAAGGTCCCAGCGTTTTGGGCAATAAAGTGCATAATCGAGTCTGTAATTGAGTTATGAGTCGTTCGTGACACGTTTGATGCAAATCGGATCAGTATCGCGGGAGAAATCATCATTGGAGGCCACTATTTTTCGAAGAAAACAGCGTTGCAACGCTGAGGAATGGCGTCGCAATACCGAAACCCCTATCGATACGGAAGTGCGAGGGGTCAGCAGCGTTGCAACGCTGCCCCTCAGCGTTGCAACGCTACCCCGATGCTAGGAGCGCGGGCATAAGGAGGCGGCGTTGCAATGCTCCCCTCAGCGTTGCAACGTTGTGGCATCAGCTTGAAGGAGTAGACTGGTTCATGGGCGGTTCGGGTCATGGTTGGTCTAGTTCGAGCGATTTGAGTCCGGTTCAAGGAGTTTTGGACCGGTTCTGTAATAGAATTAGTGTAATTTTATTATTTTTGCACTTTAGGATCCAAATTTTTCCAGTTTATTTTCCTTTATGAATGTCGTTTAGAATTTTTCCCACCTTAGGATAAGCATGTTCATGCATTTTTATTTTTGTATAAATGTTATATAAATATGGTAGAAATGCATGATTTAATTTATCCTTCATGAGTAATTAATTATAATTGTTATAATTATATTATATGGAAAATAAATTGCATGGAGCATGAAATTACTTAGTTTAAATAAATGTTATTTTATTTAAGTAATTTGCGTTATTCAATTAGTTAAATAATTTTTATAATTCCAATTTGTGATCGTTTGTTGGTTTTATAGTATAGTTCCTTATCATAGGTTAATTATTAAAATTTATAAAAGTTATAAATAAAGGGGTTGTAGAAACCATAACCTATAACAAAGAATTGCATGCAAACATAGAAACTTGGGTTAAATTAAATTAGTTTAAAATTGTTCAAAATTAATTTAGACCTAAGTTTAATTTCTAATAGGATTAGATATTAGTCTTACATAGTATTTTAAATAGTTTAAAATATAGTAGGACAATAGGACATTGGTTATAAGGGAACTCTAACGGTGAAGTTCAGTCTAAGGTTGGGGGTACTTAAGCTGACGGTTAACGGAACACCTCCTACCTGGGAACTGACCTGAAACTTGAATTGAATTAACCATAGTCTTGTTTTATATCTAGGTAATTAAAATGTTTATTCACCTAGACATAAGGTTAAAAGACCTAGTTATAATAGTTATAATAGGCATAGACTTAGATAGATTCTATTAGGCAGAATTCAACTAAGTTAAACCTACACCCTAATCTTAGGAACTTCAATGGGAGAAAACGAGATGTTCGCATCGAGTTTACTCTCACGTCCTCAAGAGTTCACACCGTGAGTTCCATGCTCGGCTACGTGGCGTCAATAGGGTGCCCCCTACGGTAAATGTTTGTGTGGTTCAATAACAAGGTGAATGAGGGAAGTATCCATAGTAAATGGGAGCAGGACGCGTGTCAACGTATCCTACGGTTTCCTCTATTAGGTCGCACCGTGAGATTTCTATAGTCCGCCTGCTAGGTTTGAAGGGAATGAAACTCCCGCAGCGGAAAATGACTTTGAATCGTCGTGGTGTTCGTTGTGAAAAACGTTTTCTTAAAACTGAACCTATCTCATAGATCGTAGGCTAAAAATGCAAAATAAGAAGGAAAAACTGTAAGATAGAGGCACTTACTTGTTGAAGAACGTTTCTTCAAGATCTCTTTCTCCGATCATGAACTCTTCGTACTCTCGATCTCTACGATCACGATCCCTCGAACCAAACGGATTGGACACCTCCAATTGATCTTCTCGGTTTTCTCGGTCGGTAGAGGGAGAGTAGTGGGACTCCCTTTGGTTTAGGGGTAGAGAGGAATTTGAGAGTGATTGAGAGATGAGGATTGAATTTTTTGGTGAGATTCCAAAAATTGACAAATTGTCTTACCAAAGCCTTCTCACAATGGCTTTATATAATGGTGATAGGTGGAGTTGAAATCTCCACCTATTTACCATTTTACCACAACCTTAGATTATGCAAATCATATTTGCATAACACATATAATAAAATATCTCATATCTTATTATACAAATCACATTTGTATAATTGTTGATTTTAAATTGAATCACATTAAATTTAATTTCTCTCAATCCAATTTCTCTAAATTAACATTAATTAATCAATTAGGCTACCCTATAGTTTATTATGAATCTCATTCACATTAAACTATTTATTATGTTAATCATATCTCATATAAATGACATAAATACCCTTTTAATGAATTTGAACACTTCAAATCTACATCAAACTGTAAACCCTCAATATATCAAGTTTGAGCCAACTAAGGGACCTAATGGAGCTACAGATGATGAGCTCCAATGATCCGAGACTAACCTGTCAAACTCTTTGACCCGGTTATTCAACATTCATTAGCTACGGTAACACTCCACTAAAGCCCGTAGTTGCGCTCCCATCACTGTACGACAAGTTGTGTCCATTGATATAACCAATTTCCGTGAGTCGACCCTTCATAGGTTGTTTGTAGACTGTTGGGATGTATGTCCTAATCTCATACTTGTTTGTAATATTCACTATTGAAATAAATAAGAGTTATTTCTTTCATCACATTGTGTCTCGCATTTTTACAAACTTTGTCTAATAAACTAAGCTCCAAGATCATTGAATTATAAGAGAACTAGAACTTGAACGGTGTGTAGTAGACACACAGGGAGGATCACGCTCGAGTAAATGACTCGAACGGTCTACAGTATATGGATAGGGTTGGAGACCTAATCCTGGATACGTTGTGGATGCGACCCACTTTGTATTTGATACAAACGAGGGGATCTGACTTGTTCATGTGGTTGAAATGCGAGTGGGGGCATCCTGTGCAATGAGATTGTACAAGACCGGACCGCGTGAATTATTAGACCCATCGATGTAACATTTGTTGTGATGGGACTAATAATTTCGTAGATGACCATTAGTGACTCGACATTAATCCTGAGCGTGTTACGGACTCCTGTCTGCGGGAGTCTGTCCTTTGACTAGTACGAGTGAGGGTGGTCACAGTTACTCGTCCAATATACCTATTTTCTCAGGGACAAGACCACGTGGGGAGCTGGGAACTTAACTACGCGAGATGAAATTCACTTGTTCCCGACTTTAGGGAAACTAGAGGGGTTGTTCCCTTAAGTGTTGTCTCCATGGCTTGGACAACGGGCACCAACCCTCTCACTGGCCCGAGAGAGGTGTTGTTTATGGTTGGACCATACAATGTTGTTGTTCATTAGAGGAGCAGTGGAGAATTAAGGAGCAAGAAGTAGACACAGGGATAAAACGTTAATTTGACCCAGCAGTGTCTACGAACAACCTGTGAAGCGTCGACTCATGGGCATTGGTTATATCAATGGACACAACTTGTCCTACAGTGACGGGAGTGCAGCTACGGGCTTTATTGGAGTGTTACCGTAGCTAATGAATGTTGATTAACCGGGTCGAAGAGTTTGACAGGTTAGTCTAGAATCATTGGAGCTCGTCACCTGTAGGTCCATTAGGTCCCTCGGTTGGCTCAAACTGGATACATAGAGGGTTTACAGTTTGGTAAGGATTTGAAGTGTTCAAATTCATTAAAAGAGTATTTATGTCATTTATATGAGATATGATTGACATGTTATATAGTTTAATGTGAATGAGATTCATAATAAACTATAGATTAGCCTAATTCCTTAATTAGGGCTAATTTGAAAAAATTGGATTGAGAGAAATTAAATTGAATGTGATTCAATTTAAAATCCACAATTATACAAATGTGATTTGTATATTGAGATATGAGATATCTTATTATATGTGGTTATGCAAATATGATTTGTATAACCTATGGTTGTTGTAAAATGGTAAATAGGTGGAGATTTCAACTCCATCTATCAC
This sequence comes from Trichosanthes cucumerina, assembly GCA_036507285.1. Classification (NCBI taxonomy): domain Eukaryota; kingdom Viridiplantae; phylum Streptophyta; class Magnoliopsida; order Cucurbitales; family Cucurbitaceae; genus Trichosanthes; species Trichosanthes cucumerina. The sequence continues at coordinate 37,955,060 of CM071839.1, forward strand.
CATTATATAAACTCCTTTGCAAGAAGGAGTGATATGCTTGTTGTTTTTAATTTTTTTGGAATCTCACCAAAAACAACACACAATCTCTCTCAAATCTTCTCCTCCCTTTCACCAAAAAGAATCCCACAACTCTCCTTCTACCTAAGGAGAACAAGCGAGAAGACTTTTCGAAAGTGTTCGGATCGTTCGTTTGTTCGAGGAGATCGTGATAGTTGAATTCGAGATCGCGAAGTGTTCGTGACCAGAGAAGGAAATCGCGAAAAATGGTTCTTCAACAAGTAAGTATATCTTGTTGTATTTTTCCTTCTTAAAGCATATTTAGCCTAGGATTTATATGATAAATTCGGTTTTAAGAAAACATTTTTCATAACGAAACCACGACGATTCAATCGTCTTTCCGCTACGGGAGTTTAATTCCCTTCAATTGGTAACAAGGCCAAACGTTGGCTTCTTCGTTGTGCAAATATTTTTCTTAAAATTAGGTGGGTTGTACTTCAATTCATGAGATGAAATTGTGGTTTGCGAAATTGGATTGTTTCGGTTTTTGCATTTTTTCTTTAGATTTATTTTCGTTCATTAGATCAATGTAAAGGCCCATATTTTTGGAGCAATTAGAAAATAAATCGAGTTTGTAAGTCCGAATCTTTGTCAGCAAGAGTTGCTGTGAAGAAATCGGAGCGAAAACGAGCGAGAAACGACGAAGAACAGCAAAAGTGTTTGTTGGCATCACAACGTTGTCCGTGCAGTACCAGGTTCATCTGCAGGTCAACATTGCAACACTAGGTGTAGCGTTGCAACGCTGAGGCGTTGGGCGCGCTGAGGACAACACTGCGTGTGTTGAGGGAAAGTTCGCAGACGGTTCGCGCGAAGACGTGGGAAGCAGCAGTTTCATCAATTCGTGGGATGTTATTTCATTTGCTTTTATTATTTTATTTTATTAATTTTTGTAAAATGTAATTTTCAATTAAATTTATTAATTAATATTAATATAATAGTTATATTAATGTTAATTAATTCATTTAATGTCCCTAAGTGCCAAAACCGGTCTAATTTTTGCTATTTATTTATTTTATGCATGAGATGTATGAAATATTTAATTCTATGTGCATATTGTATGCCATATAGATTTAAAACCCCACCTTAGGTTAAACATTTCATGCATCATTTTTATATTATAAGAGTTATAATATATAGTATGCATGATAGGTTTATATTATAAGAGTAATAATATAAAGTATACATGTTTTAATTTATTTAAATATAAGTGTTATATTTCTTAGATTAAAAGCATGCACTTGCATTTAATTCATGTGATGAATGTATGTTATAGTATAATGTTATTCATGTGATGAATGATCAAGCACTATGACATAGAATGCATGTAACCTAAGTTAATTATTAGTTTTAAAATGTTTAGAACTTGAATGATTAGACTTAGGTTTTCTAGTTCTAATAATATTAGAATTAGGAAATCAAATATGACCTTTGAATGGTGACTGATAAGTAGCTCTGTCTAAGGAAGGTTTTGTCTAAGGCTGAGGTATTTAAGATGACGCTTTGCAGAACACCCCTACCTGGGAACCGACATGGGAGTGAATTCGGTCCGGAGATTCTTAGGTTATATTATCGTGAGTGTCGTTAATTAAAAGTTAATGAATTTACTCACATAGACCTAAGTTAATAATATGATTATAAACTTAGGATAATTCAATATAAGAGTTATATTGATAGACTTAGGTAAATATTAGCCGATTTATCTAGGTCAATCTCAATTAATATAAAGTGCTGAGTAGGAGGAAATAAAGTGTATAAGATACATTTGATTTTCTGACCACAAATCTCCGTTAAAGACCACACCGTGAGATCCATACTCGGGCTCATGGCGCAAATGGGAGCGTCCCCATTTGGATGGTATTTGTATGGGTCAATATCAACATGGATGGAGAGAGTACTTATAGTAAGTGGGAGCGGGACCTGTGAAAATGGGACCCACGGTCTCTTCGATTCGATTCACACCGTGAGACCCCTATGATCCGCTGCTAGTTTGGCCTGGACCAAACAATCCCTTCGGAGGGCCTTGATCATGGGCGTCGGAACACCGTGAATTCTCGAAATGGATACAGTTTCCCTATTGGTTTTCCTTCTTGGTTCACCCTTCGGTGGCTATTGTTTACACGGATACTTGGAAACTTAAAGATTGAGGGCGACACTCACGAGATTCATTAAGAGTTAATGGATTCTGACCGAAAAATGGTAACTGGACGCCTAATGGAATAAGAGTTATTCTGGTATTAGGGTCTGGTCGAGAAAGTCTCGTCCTAGAGAAGGAGTGTTTCTGTTCACCCTTCGGTGGCGATCATTCTAAATCTTTGGGATATCATTGCAAATTTTTAATGATCTAGGGATCATAGGATAAATTTTTTTGCTAAAACTTGTTTGGATTTTAAAAATTTTTTTGCGAGACTGACACAAAGTTTTACTTGTTTTCAGCAAAATGTCTAGCTCAATAATAGCTTTACTTGCTTTCGAAAAATTAGTGGGAGATAATTTCCAAACTTGAAAAAACAATATAAACACGATTCTAGTAACTGACCACCTTAAGTTCGTGCTCACTGAGAAGTGTCCTAAGGTGTCGGGCTCGACCGCGTCACGAATTGTTCGCGATGCGTACGATAGATCGATCACAGCCAATGAGAAGGCCAAGATCTATATCATTGTCAGCTTGTCTAAAGTCTTGGCAAAGAAGCATGAGTTGATGGTCACCACGAAGGAGATCATGGAATCCTTGCAGGAAATGTTTGGACAACAGTCCTTTCGGGTCCGGCATGATTCGCTCAAACGCGTCTTCAACGCTCCTTTCGATAGGGACACGCGCGTTAAGGTAGCAGCGTTGCAACGTTGCCCTAGCGTTGCAACGCTGTCGATAGTTTCCATATTTACCATGCGTTTAGGGTACAGCGTTGCAACGTTGTCCCTAGCGTTGCAACGCTGCCCCATTGATGCCTATAAATACAACCTTATGATTCTTGCAAAAGAAAGCACAATTTGGTAGAGTTTTGCCCTAAATTCGAAATACACCTTGTAAGAAGAGAGAAAAGAGTGATTTTGGGAGCCAAAGCATTCGTGGAGATTCGAGATCGAAGACGGAGCTCGGGAGACGAAGGACCAAGCATCGACACCTAAGTTTATTTCTCTTTCTTTCAATTTGTAATAGCGTTCTAAGACGTTTTCTACTTGTTTAGTTTGTTTTTCATGTGATTTAGAGTAGTTAAACATTGTAGTAGGATTTGATTTATTTGTTATGACTTTATTACAATATATTGAAACATGTTTTGTTCTTAGTTTTGGCCATTCGCTCTGCACTCCTTAATTCGTTGATTCAACTGGACTCGAGAGATAAAGCTTGAATTAGAGCAAAATTGTCAAAACCCTTAGTAGTCTGGCACGAGAGTAACCTAGAATTCTTAGGGAAACACTTAAAGAAGTTACTTAATGCCATGCATGTTGTAGGTTCGTATGGAGACTATGAATTCTATTGCATGTGTGAGGCTCACTAAGAACCGAGAGGTTTTCTTGAGTAATTTACTTCTTGTTTATAAATTCATCTCATGAGGTCAATGCATGTGTAGTTAGGTTATTAACTTGTAAAATCACTTCCTTTAATTCTATCAATTCGTGTCTCCACATGTTTGTTTGTTTGGTTGTCTTATTCATCAAACACCTATCCATGTTTTGTTGTTTTAGCTAAATTTGAGAATTAGTATCTTAATACTTAATTAATCTAGAAACCCATTCCCGAGGACGATACTTGGACTCATAAATCACTATACTAAAATTTGACTCGTACACTGCGGTATTGCAATATTATTTTACGCAACAAGTTTTTGGCGCCGTTGCCGGGGAATGGCGATTATTTAGATTAATTGATATTAGGAGAAAATTTAAAATTTTAGACTAAAGCTTGTTTGTTTGTCTTTTCTTAATTGTTTTGTGTGATTGTTTGTTTCCTTAATTGTGTTATTTTAGTTTTGTGTGTTTTTGAGTCTTTGTTCCCTGTTTTGGTTGTGTTGATATTGTGTGAAGTCTTGTTGTGAAATTACTGATTTTTCAAGCATGACTTTGCATGATTTTTCTCCATCATTCTATTACTCCTCTCAGGACCCTAGTTTTGTGCATCATGATTTTTCTGAATACCATGTGTCTAATTTTTACCATTCTGTACCTGACATATATGAAAATTCACATGAGGGTAGTTATTTGGGCACTTGGAACCAGAATTTTTCGTACCTTAACCAACCCTTAGAAAAATCTTCTCTTATGGACCAATTGGCAGAATATACCTTAGAATTGAAATTTAAAAATTTGGTTCATAGTGAATTAGAGAGGTTGGATAGGTTAGAAACTGAGGTGGTAGGACTTTGGGAAATAGTACAGGATAGAGCTCAATATCTTAACCAGTTAGTAGTTTCCCTTAATGCCTTACAGAAACAATTTCTTATCCTTACCACTCAGGAGATGCCACCTAGGAGGATTTGTTTAGATGTTAGTGAGGATAGTTTGGGGGAGACTGAGGCACACCATGATCAGGTTAGTGAGGAAGACACTGGTGATACACTTAGTTCCACAGGGGAGATCCAAGTGATAAAGTTAGAGGCTGAGAAGTCTTCTTTCCTTTTATTCCCTGAGATTTCCTTTATTTTTGATAACCATTGGTCTTTCACTCGCGAGTCTTGCTTTGATTTCAATTCTTTTATTTTGATGAACAAAAACACCAAAAATAATTTTCTATCTGGGGCTCAAGAAAAGCAGGATAGCCTTTTAAACTTAGAAGGCTACATCGATTCGAGCAAGAAGGGCCCGAAGAAATATGAGCAATTTTATGTGCCCTGATGAGTCACCGTCTAGCTAAAGACATTAAAGAAAGCGCTTCTTGGGAGGCAACCCAAGTTTTATGTTTTATGTCTTTATTTTTTTATTATTATTTTATTTTCTAGTTATTGGTGTTTTTCTTTTTTAATCTAATTTCTTTCTTTTTGTTCCTCCAGGTGTATGCCCAAAGGGAGAGCTGCAGACTTGCACCCTTTTGATCCCGAGATCGAGAGGACTCAGGAGACTCTCTAAGGGAAGGAAGAGCGAGAAATTCAAGAAATGGCTGATCAGGAGCTCATCAATAACCCTAAACCTATCAGGGAGTATTTCCAACCTGTGTTTAATTCTGAGCAGGCTGGAATAGTCCATGCCCCCTATCAATGCTAATAACTTTGAACCGAAACAGCAGTGATACAAATGGTTAGGGAAGGTGCTTTCAGAGGCCTAGCCACCGAAGATCCTAACTCTCATCTTCAAAATTTTTGAAAATCTGTGGTACATTTAAAATGAATGGTATCTCTCTCTTGATAGTATTTCGCTACGTCTCTTTCCTTTTTCTTTCGGGGTAGAGCCAAAGAATGGCTAGGATCCCTTCCTCAGCAAGATCACTTCACGGGAGGAGTTGGCCCAAGCCTTCATGACCAAATTCTTTCCACTGTCAAACAAACCTGCAAGGTTAAGGACCGAGATAGGAACATTCAGCAAAGCAAGAGGGAGAGCGATTATTTGAGACACGGGAAAGGTACAAGGACATGCTCAGGAGGTGCCCACAGCATGGCTATCCAGATTGGCTCCAGGTACAATTTTTCTATAATGGGCTGGAAGGTAAGACCAGGACCATTCTGGATGCCACTGCTGGAGGGGCTTTCATGGCAAAGACTATGCCGAAGCACGTGCCCTCACGGAGGAAGTGTCAATCGCCCACTACAAAGTGGCCTACTGTGACAATGAGCAGATCTAAGCCGATGAGGTGGATTGTATCAAGCTGGATGAGGTAACTTCTCTTAGATCTCATATGGCATCTCTCACTCATGCCCTGAATAATTTTGCGGGATCACCACAAGCAGGATGTCCTCTCAATGCTCCCAACCCAATGGAGAATCCACTATGGAGCAATTGCACTACCTGAACAACTGAAGCAACACCTATGGAGGCAATCAGACTCAGAACAACCTCCCAACACATTACAATCCACGTTTGAGGTATCATAAAAATTTTTCCTATGCTAACAACAAAAATGTGTTGAATCCCCCTACAGGGCATGCTTCTACATCAGAGAGGAAACCATCTCGGAAGACACATTGCACTCCTTCATACCATTGAATCGTAAAGTCGGTCCAACCTACTGGAGAATGCGATCACCGATCTATCTGGTATTGTGACCCGATCATGGAGCGCAATAAAGAATATAGAGACCCAGATTTGCCAAATGAACACATTACTCCAGGCACTGCAAGCAAGGAAGGAAACACCTTGAGGGAGTACAGTCTAGCTAAAAGACGTTAAACAAAGCGCTTCTTGGCAGGCAACCCAAGCTTTACTTACTTTTGTTTTCCTGTCTTTAGCTTGCTTTAGTTGTTTTTGTTATTTTTCAATTCTTAGTTAGTTGTTGTTTTACTTCGTAGGTTGTGGAGATGCCCTTCTTCGTTGAAATCCATGCTCCCATTCAGAGGAACTCAAACACACATGCTTTGGCTATCCAAGGAACTCAGAAAGATCTCCATCACCCAGGACAGTATCGTTCACTTCTACCCTTATACTTACCTCATGCTTATTTCTACAAACATTGGGGACAATGGTTAGTTTATGTTTGGGGTGGGATGTTGTTTATTTATTATAAGCATCTCCGAGTATGTCTTTGAATTGGTGATTGTTCCTTTACATGAGTATGATCATGATAGCCTAGGATGAGATTTATTTGAAAATTTCTGTGATTCTGCTGAAACGTGAGAGCATGATATGAATTTGAGTTAATTTAAAAGTTTGCTTGAGTTTTCCTGCACTATTATACACATAGGTTGTGTTCTGTAGTTTTGAAATGCTTAGAACAAAGTTATTAGGCTTAGAAGTTTGATGTCACCGATAGGTCTCAAAACCGATTTGAGAGTTAAAGCACAGGATAGGGTGAATGACATTATAAAATGCATGAGTTTGTATAATATGTGCATTATGTGAAAAAGTTTATTTTTGTGTTTGTTTGTAAAAAAATCGTGAGGACAAAAAGAGCTACCTTCACTTTGTGATCGTTAGGCTACTCATTGAGCGAGTGCTCAGGTAAGGGTCCTGCAGTGGATGTGTGAAAGCTAGTGTCCTTGCACAAAAAAAAAAAAGAAGAAAGTAGAAAAAGTGGCATTAAAAGAGTGATTAAGTGCTGAGTAAAGTTGTTTATTTCTTGAATGTGGAGAGGCTCAAAGATTAGTAGTTAAGACCAGTGTAGGGGGAAGTTGAATGGAGAACCTAATAAAGTTGATCCGGGCTTAGTAAAAATGAAGGGAACATAGGCTAATCACACACACACGTAGGAACACTCAGGAAAAGTTTTAAATTACTTGTTGAAGTGTTATGTTTAAGTGTTTCCTGTGATTGCAAAATATTCTCTTAAATCTTTGAGGCTTGAATCAAATGTATGTTCAAGAACAATCTAATGTTTAACTCTGTTTTTGCTCGGGACTAGCAAAATTCTAAGTTTGGGGGTGTTTGATAGCACACAAAATGTGTTATCCTTAGGCTTAATTATTGCTAGTTTTATGATGATTTCATGGCTTTTACGTGGTTAATTTATTCAATTTCAGGTTAAGAGCTTAAACGGAGCTATTGGAGACAATTTGGATCACTCGGGATCAAAACAAGGCTATTTAGAACTAAATATAACATCAAATGGAAGAGAGAAGACCAAACCAAGCTGAAGACCCGAGGCGATGGCGTTGCAATGCCATATAGAGCGTTGCAATGCCGAACGTGCAGCCAAACAGCTTTAAAGATCATTGTCGATAGCGTTGCAACGCTGCTTTGCAGCGTCGCAACGCTAGATCGATAAGAGCACACGCATGAGAAGTCAAGACGAGGCGTTGTAACGCCGCTTGCAGCGTCGCAACGCCGATCGATCGGGACGACGCGCAGCGTTAAGGTAGCAGCGTTGCAACGCTGTCCCTAGCGTTGCAACGCTGCCGATAGTTTCCATATTTACCACGCGTTTAGGGTACACCGTTGCAACGCTGCTCTATTGATGCCTATAAATACAACCTTATGATTCTTGCAAAAGAGAGCACAGTTTGGTAGAGTTTTGCCCTAAATTCGAAATACACCTTGTAAGAAGAGAAAAAAGAGTGATTTTGGGAGCCAAAGCATTCGTGGAGGTTCGAGATCGAAGACGGGAGCTCGGAGACGAAGGACCGGCATCGACACCTAAGTTTATTTCTCTTTCTTTCAATTTGTAATAGCGTTCTAAGACGTTTTCTACTTGTTTAGTTTGTTTTTCATGTGATTTAGAGTAGCTAAACATTGTAGTAGGATTTGATTTATTTGTTATGACTTTATTACAATATATTGACGCATGTTTTGTTCTTATTTTTGGCCATTCGCTCTGCACTCCTTAATTCGTTGATTCAAGTGGACTCGAGAGATAAAGCTTGAATTAGAGCAAAATTGTCAAAATCCTTAGTAGTCTGGCACGAGAGTGACCTAGAATTCTTAGGGAAACACTTAAAGAAGTTACTTAATGCCATGCATGTTGTAGGTTCGTATGGAGACTATGAATTCTATTGCATGTGTGAGGCTCACTAAGAACCGAGAGGTTTTCTTGAGTAATTTACTTCTTGTTTATAAATTCATCTCATGAGGTCAATGCATCTGTAGTTAGGTTATTAACTTGTAAAATCACTTCCTTTAATTCTATCAATTCGTGTCTCCACATGTTTGTTTGTTTGGTTGTCTTATTCGTCAAACACCTATCCATGTTTTGTTGCTTTAGCTAAATTTGAGAATTAGTATCTTAATACTTAATTAATCTAGAAACCCATTCCCGAGGACGATACTTGGACTCATAAATCACTATACTAAAACTTGACCCATACACTGCGGTATTGCAATATTATTTTACGCAACAAGTTGTATAGCAAGTCTATATGTATTGTAGGTTATTTTGAGAGAACTATGTAGTTATGATGTGTGTACATTCTAGGTTGTGGTTGTGTAAACCATGGTTAGGTATGGTTTTGGTTGTGATGCTCATACCCGTTTCAGTTTTCAAAAGAATCTTATGTAGGGATACTCCTTACATAGATTTCGTAATTATCAATATTCTGTTGTGTTATGTTTAAAGTGTTTCTTATACAAGTATAGTATGTTTATCAGGTAAAACAGGGTCAACAGGTATGGTTAGAGAGGTGAACGATGTCTGTTGGCTTCACGTCGTCTGCCGTGCTAGGTTAGCAGGTAGTTTGGGAGGAGGTGTGACAGTAGGTGATTCAATTCTCACTTGGCTGGTGATGGTCTAATGATTAATTTGCCTTGAGAGCAAGCATCAAATGACAATTCATTAGATCGAAGAATCTTCTGGTTTTTTAATGGATGTCCATGTGCATTTTCAATAATTTTCTCATCATTATGGATCCTGGATGACCCAATCGATCATGCCAACACTAAATATTTATGGATTCGTGACTTTCTAGTTCATTGTTGCATAAATTTCAATTACTCGTATATGAGTATAATATAATCCAGAAGAAAAAGCAGACAGTGTTTCTAATATATGTTTTTCATGTGAAACAATGGATATGATATAGGGATACTCTATATTATTCTTACGATCAGTTTCAACATGATAACCATTATCACATATATCTTTGAAACTTAGTAAGTTTCTCTTTCATTTGCTAGAGAAAAAAACATTATTAATTGGAAATTTTGTTCCTCTCGGCAAGATAAAACTTTTTTCTCCAAAGCCTTCAATCAGGTTTGCAGAACAAGACATAGTATTGACTTTTGCTTCCAGCATTGTCAATTTAGAAAAATATTTTCTATTGGTAAGTATTATATGTGTAGTTGCACAGTCTGCTAGACATAGATTTTTATTGCTCATTTTTTAGTCACTCAACATATGATAATTGTTCATATTTCTTCATTAAACAAAAATAATTACAATAAGAGACACATAACTTAAAATACAAAAATTCAAAGCTAAAAAAAAATATAATGATAGATTTTAAACAAACATTAGTCCTGGACATTCTCAAAATCAAAAGAAGCATTTGTTAATCTATCAATTGTGTCAATTTTCTCTTTAGGAGAAATAAAGAAGTCTGTCACATCCAAATTTGTCATATTGGATGCCTCTCGATATTGTTGTTGCATGAGCATATTCGAGACATGATAAGTAGAAAATGTCTTCTCTAACATATCCACATCAGTAATGCTTTCTCCACATAATTTCAATTTTGAACTAATTTTGAACAATGCAGAGTTATACTCACTTACTGATTAAAATCTTGCAACCTCAAGTGCATCCAATCATAACGAGCTTTTGGAAGAATAACAGCTTTTTTATGATCATATCTTTCTTTCAAGTTCTTCCACAAGACGTAGGGATCTTTTATTGTTACATATTTCATTTTCAATACCTCGTGGAGATGATGACGAAAGAAAATCATGGCCTTCGTCTTTTCTTGACTAGATGTTGTATTTACTTCTTTAATGGTCTCTCCAAGATTGGTATCAAGCACCCATGACAAATAATTATTACCATTAATGTCAAAGGCCGTGAATTGTGGTTTTGTAAGATTTTTCATAGTAACACTATCAAAAGACATATTTATATTAGAAATTTAATATAAACCAAATATACAAATAATATTTAATTAAAAAAAAAAAACTTACCTTTAAGACCTACCTTCAATGGGAAAAATAATAGAGGCTCGTGTTGATAACGTGTTGTAAGAATTTGAGACAAAACTGGACACCAAAATTTTACCAAATGATATAATAATAATAAGAATATGTCTAATATGTATAAGAATATAAAAGGAATATATATATAAAATATATTATAATAAAATATAATAAAATAAGAGGAAAATAAAATTGAAAATGGGATATATATATATATAATATAAAAGAAAAGAAAATGGAATTATATTGAAAAATTAAATAAAGAAATAAAAATTAGAGAAGGGAAGTGGATGAAGAGAGAAAAGATAGGAGAGTTTCACACGCAATTGTGTATATAATTATCTATTTTCCATTTTGTTTATAATCCATAATAATTTATTTATTTTTTTTTTTAGTCCAACAAAAAAAATTATTAGTAAAATATCAAGGATATAATATTATATTAACACTAGGAAGTCTTAACTTACTTATAGAGGGAAAATTTCTTATTTGTTAATTTAAATATTTTTATTTTTTATTCTTCATAACTTTTCTATCATCAACACTTTTTTTATATTTTTATAAACATTTCTATAAAATTGAGTTCTCGTCTTATTTTTTATTTTTTATTTTAAATATTAGACTTGTTTTCTACTAATTTCTCTCTAATTTATATCTTTAAAAAAATTGAATTTGTATCCAAATTTCAAAAATAAAAAAAAATATTGAAAAGTACTTTTTATAGTTTTTAAACTTGACAGCATACGTAAAAAGTTAGATAGCAAAGTAAAGAAACTCATAGGTGGAAGTGTATTTATAAGTTTAGTTTTCCAAAACTAATACTTATGAAATGGCATCCAAGCTTTTAACATTACCATCCATGTCAAGTGTTAAAAACGGAAATAGTAGATAACGAAGAGTCATAGAAAAAAATCACACACAGTATTTACGTGGTTCACTAACGTAGTGTTAGTTACATTCACGGGTAGAGTGAGAGAGTAATTTTATCAACTGAGAAAATGAGAGAACAAAATTATCCAGGGAACAGATTAATTTCATATAGGAGTTTAGGGGGATCTCCGTACTTGGTCATTCGAACCGACAGATAACAGATTCAGGCATCTTTACATCACATTTAAAACTTTTGGTTATTAAATGCTTGATGATTAAATCGAACTTTTTTTTAAAAAAAAATAACGAATGATGTAAAAACTCAAAGAGTGAAGACCTGCACACAAAGAAAAATGAAGATAGAGTGAATGTGTGTTTGGGATTCTTTTGAACAAAGAAGTGTTTTTAAATAAAACGCTTTGGTTACAATATATGTAAGTTTTTTTCCATAAACATCTTAAGATTGTTTGTATTAACTCCATGAAGTTTAAAAAGTCTCTAGAGGGCGTTCGGATCGCAAAGTTGGGTTGAGTTATGCAGAGTTGTTTTGTTCTGTAAATCAGTGTTTTGTTTGCAGAGTTGAGTTATTATGTCAGGGGTATCTGATGCAGTTTTTTGTAAAGTGAATAACTCTGAGTTTTTGTTACTTTTTTCTTTACTTTTTTTGTTTCCACCAAATCAATTGCAAATATATTTGTCTACAATTTCAAAATTTCATTATGAGATCAATTACAAATTTACAATATATATTACCATTTGCAAGATATATGGGATATTTAGAACAATACTGAATATTGAGATTGATATCAATTTTTCTTCTCCCCTAAAAATCATTTTTATCTTATGTAAAGTGAAAGGTCTGAATTTTTTTGTGACTTTTTTTCCTTACTTTGTTTTCACAACAAATCAAATACAAACACATTTGTGTACAATTTCAAAACTCAATTATGTGATCAATTATAAAATTACAATATATATTATCATTTGCCAAATGTTTGTTAGGGGTATTTGCAAAAGTAATGGATATTGGGTTTGATATCAATATTTCTTTTCCAATAAAATTCATTATTTATAACTTTTACTCTTCAATATGAACTTTATTTTTTTTTTTATGCACATGTTCACCACTACTTTTTTATTTTAATTTAGGTAGGTCTTAATTTAATATTAATACTTTGCATATGAAGAGTATGGGTGTTCAAAAAACCCGATAACCCGAACAACCCGACCAACCCAACCCAACTCGACGGGTTGGGTTGGGTTGGGTTCAAATAAATTAAAATGTATGGGTTGGGTTGGTTCGTGGGTTCACCTAAAATTAATTTTTGTTGACCCGACTAACCCGAACTTATTATTAATTATAAAAATTATTTTTTTACCTACCATACAACTATATATACATGTATGTAATTTATTTTATTTAATTTCGTAATTATTTATTATTTAATAACTCTTAAAATATATTTTTTAAGTCGTTAGGGTGTAATTTTTCATAATATAAATTAAAACTAAGTGGCTAATTTTAATTCAATCTTTGAAAAACAAAGAGTTTTTGTTTTAAATGATGACGATTTATTTAGAAGTTTCTTGGGGTAATTGTAAATTTGTAATAGAATATTTAAGTTTTATGATTTTTATTTAGTAAAAACACATTTGGAGTTTTTTAATTCTTGAATTTTTTATATTTATATTAATTTTAGTTTTTCTTTAAATTTTAAATTAAAAAAAAAAAAAAAAAAGCTAACCCGATGACCCAACCCAACCCAACCCAACTTGGTTTGGTTTGGGTTGGGTTACCCTCATGAATAGGGTTATTTGGATTGGAATAATGACCAACTCGAAAATTCGGGTTGGTCCAAAAAACTAGCATAACCCGGCCCAACTCGGCTTATGTACACCCCTAATGAAGAGTGTTTATTTAAATTTGTCTAAACACATGCATTGGCTATGGACATCTTTAGAATGGAATAAATAGTTTACTTTGTGAAGATATTAAAAATATGTCAACATACTTAAATATTTTATGTCATATTGAAGTTGCATATCTACAAAATATTAGATATGTCATCAAGGTCTTAATAGCGTCGTTATGCTACTGGAATTTTCGGTGTAGGAAATGTTGCTTAGTAATGTCCCTAAGAAATTTTGAGTTTGAAAAATTAGGGTTGTTACAATTGGTATCAGAGCATGGGTCTTAGATTCTGCATACTCATCTACATCGTAGGCAACGATCCTTATAGCCTCTCGCAGGAAGTCTAGTTAAAGTTATTTGAGTTGCTTGTGTGTTGACACTTGTTATGCTATGATTTTGACTTCTTTGTTCTTGTGCAAATGTAGTTTAGAGTTTAAGTTTAGATTATGACTCGAAGATGTGACCATTATAAAGTTCTAGCAACTTTCGAGGACGAAAGTTTTTCTTAGATGGGTATATTGTTGCGCCCCGTAAAATTAGATGCCTTAATTGTATTTGTTTTAAATTTGAATCTTTAGATATTCAGAAGAAGATTAGAAAATGGTGTTTCAAAGTTTAAAAAAGGATTAGGATTTCTGTTTGTTTAGGATTTCTTTTTCTAAAATGATTAGAATTCCTTGTTCTAAAAGGATTAAGACTTTTTCGTGTCTATTTAAACTAGAGTATTAGCAACTTAAAGACACACTTCAAAACTCTCTTCATCTTCTTCTTTACTCCACTTTCTTCATCTCGCCGGATAGTCGTAGGGGAAGTCATCAGAGAGTCGTCGGACCATCGTCGGAGACTCGCCGGACCGTCATCAAAGACTCGTCGGATCGTCGTCGGAGACTCGCCGGACCGTCGTCGAAAAGTTGTCGGATCGCCACCGGAAAGTACCGTACGGTTGAGTTAATAACTCAACTCCATGAGGTTGGGTTATTAAGTCACCGGTTATAATTGTTGGTGAAACAAACAAGGAGTTGGGTTATTAACCCAACTCAACTCAACCCAACCCCATAAACCAAACACCCCCTAATAAAATTTTTAACTTTTAATTTTATACCTAACATGTTTTTGAATTTTTAATGTTTTTAGTACTCTAAACACATGATTTCACCGAAGGAAAGAAAAGATACATATGTAATAAACTTTGTATTATATTAATTTTTTGGATGTGGAATACAATCTCTAAGTATATATAACCCTCTGTTTCTCTCTCTTGTATGTGTGTCACTCGAGGGTTGAAGAGCTTGTTCTAGAGATTGGAGAATTGGAATAATCTTTAGTCTTTCGGAGTGTTTAAATACACTTGAAGTTTCAACACCTAGGGACTTGTCTTACAACATTAACACTAACTCCTTGTTTGGAACCCCAAAATTTGGGATTATTTCAAATCAGTTATGATTTGAAATCAGTTTCTACGTTTGGATGCCACAAAAATGTGAGTGAAATCGTTCATGATTTCAAATCTTCTTTTTTTCTTACAAAAAATCCATTTCAAATAGGTTGGATTTGGTGGGATTTTAAGTTTCAAACAATATGTTTCCAATTTTTCCTAAGAGTTGTACTTGGGTGCAGCCTGGGTTGCACCCATCTATGGTGCAACCCATTTTCCAACCACAAAAATTTCTTTTATAAATTTTTTTAAAAAAAAAAAAATTTTTTTTGTGGCTCTCCATTGGGTTGCATATTAGATGGGTGCAACCCAGGCTGCACCCAAGAATTTTTCTTTTGCCCAATCTAATACGATAGTTTCTTTCACGATAATTTTTTTCTATTCAACTTCATATTATCAATATTTCTGGTATATTCAAAACCAAAGTCAAAAGTAAATTCAAGGTTAGATTTTTAATTTATTTCTTCACTGTAATTTTCTATTTTAAAAAATTGATAACAATAATTTCAACTTTCTCATGAGAAAGTGTGTTTTTTTTTTATTTGGTCCCTTTTTATATATATTGATTCAATGGATTATTTTCCTATATATTTTTTTACTTTCGGGTTTTCATTCCTTGGGTTGAAGAAGAAATCAACGAAATTTTTTTTTTTAATTTTTTTCTCCATTGTTGCATAAAACAAATCAAATACCTGGATTTTGTTTAGATTGATTTCAATCTTTATATATATATAAATATTTAAATTAATACATTTGTAATTTTTTATTTTCATTTTTAACGATAATGATAACATTTATAAATTTTGCTAACAAGAGCATAGCTCAACTGGCATTAAGTATGACTTATGACTAAGAGGTCATGAGTTCGAATCCTCCCACCCCAATTGTTAATGTCCTAAAAAAAAACATTTATAAATTTTAATTTAATAAATTGACTTTTTTTTATTATTGGTATCAACCAAATCCTTAAGGGCATAATAGTACAATATTGTACTTTCTTTTCATTTCTCATGAGCATCCAAACAATAATTTTAATTTCAGTGATTTCAAATCAATTTGGTTTCAAACACAAATATGAATTTGAAATCATTTTCATCTTTTAAAATCCTAGAATTTGAAATCATTTCATACCAATTTCATCCGCCAAACAAAGCATAAACACTTCGAGGGTGTTCTAAATTCTCCCTGCGTTCCTTTTGAGAGTTAAATTTCTGAATCATTGGAATGGAGGGAAACTCTCTATTTATAGAGATTTCTAGGACATGTGGATTTGGACTTTAGTGGGTTTTGGGTCCAACCACTTGAACTTGAGCTTTGTTGGCTTTGGGTCTAGTTATTTGGATTTGGGTTTTTACTGAATTTGCTCAATTCCATATAACTCAATCATTTCGCTTATCTAATTTTATATAATCCAATTTGACTAAATTAAATTTAATTATTTAGTCAAATTGTCATAAGGGAGACATGTGACATTTTAATTTTTCGAACTTGCCAATTTTTTTGTCTTCAAATTAAATTTAGGACACGTGTCAGTTTATAATTGGTCCCAAATTTAATTATTTATAACTTTGTCATTGAGTTAGAATAATGACGTGACAATTGGGGATTGACCAAAATTTTTATGTCAGCAAGTACGTTTCTTAAACTTTTAAATTTCTGTTTAATATAAGGTTGGATCATTGGTTTTATTTAACATATGTTAAAATTTTCATAGATAGACACAAAATTGAATTTTGTACTAAATAAATTAGGACAAAAACTGTTGGTTTACTGTTTACTAGATTCATGAAAATTTTAAGTTGTTAAATAGGTCAAAGGCATATTAAATACAAAATTGTAAGTACAAGAACCTATAATGACCTTTCAAAACTTCAGTGGCGTCCTACTAACATAAAATTAAAAGTATAGAAATTTATCAGACACTTTTTAAAATTTAGAGACCGGTTATTCACCATCTTAAAAATTTTGAAGCTAAAGATGAAGTTTAGCCAAAGTCTTAATTACTAAATAAGTACTTAAAAAGAAAATTAATTAAATACTTCCTCTAGAAGTAGTTTAAGTTTTTTTTTTTTCTGTTTTTAAAATTTCTCAAACAACGTTTATTATCAAACTTGGTCAAAAGCGCTTTTTTTTCTTATTTAAAATTTCAACTAAACATTACAGATTTTTTTAAAAAAAGTACTTTTAATCATCAACACTAAAAAAATGCATAAAAAATGTAGGTCAAATACGCACTAAACATCAGGAATTTTCTTCCTTGGATTATTCAGAAGTCTTATAAAACTTTCTTTGCTCTCAAAAATCAGAAAAAAAAAAAAAAAAAAAGAAAAACTTCTCGGCGCTGAATGGGAGTCCTTGAAATTTAATATATATATATATATATATATATTTGAATTCTTCCTTGAAATGTTTTTAGTTGCACAGTACGTCATAACTAAAATATGTATCTTGGTTTCCACTATAAAAAAATATACCTATCTTTTTAAAACAATATAAATATCTATTTTCGAATAAGAGATCATTAATAATTATATGCAACATTACTTTTTCTGATAGTTACCATTTTCATTTTTCTCTGTCTTCTTTATTTAATTTCTTTTTTCTTTTTTCAAAAGAGAGAATATTTCTTTATTTAAATTTAGATGAAATGGTAAACCAAGATGACTGTTCGCTTTTCAAAATTTGGATAGGAAAACTCATCTGACCTTCCCATGATAACAACTATAATATTTATAATTGTTAGATAGTACTTGCACCATTACACGTTAAAAAAGTAATGTACGCGTAAAAGTTGAATATAGTTATTACGGGCATTTTTTATTAATATAGTTATTTTTTAAACTTTTTTTTAAAATATTGTTATTTTCAAACTATTTTTAAAAATATTGTTGTTTTTTACATCTGGCAGAGACGACCATCTAGATTCGGCAGATGGTCGTCTCTTCAAGAGACGACCAACATACACGTTGCGCGCATTCAGCAGATGGTCGTCTCTTGATGAGACGACCATCCTCCGCTTGTTTTATGGTCGTCTCTTGAAGAGACGACCACAACAGAAACCCAAATCTCCAAAATTCCAACTCCTCAATATTGCTCAATAGTGGGGTTGAAATATTAAGTTTTTTTTTTTAATTTCATTTCATGTTTCAAATTTGTTTAGGGTTATTAATTAATTTAATTTTTATTGTTGAATGAAGACATCTTATTTAGAAATAGAAAAATATAACATTAATTAAAAATAGTGTTTTGTTCACACATGAAAATGGAAAAAAAAAAACAGTCTAGCGATTTCTAGGGCGTCGATGGCGTCCTATTTATGCATCCTCGTCCTCTTCTGACTCCTGTCCTCCGGTTGTATGCAAATAATGATCATATTCTCCACGTCTACGCTCATGGCTCTGAGTATGTGACGACGACGATGGACCAGCCTCAGAAGCATAATGTGATGGGCTGGGAAAATAATGTGAACCAGGAGTCGGTATCATCGTCATCATCGTCGAAGAACCAATACCATCTTGAGTCTGAGTTGTGGGAGGTATGTCCTGTGTATCGTGATGAACCTCATCATTGAAGGGAATTAGAATCCCCGCGCAGAGGAAGACGATTGAATCGTCATGGTATCATCATGCAACGTGTTTATTAAAACAGATCTACCTATTAGATCTAGGCTAAACATGCTGAAAAAATGTACAACAAGAAAGTTAACTTACTTGTTGTAGATCGATTCAGCAACTTCTCCTCGCAGATCATGAACTCTTCGCGCTCCTCGATCTCCACGAACTCTTCCCACGAACGAATCCCGAACACTACCAAAATAGATCTTCTTGGTTGTTCTCTTTTGGAGAAGGAAGTTGGTGGGAACTTTGTGTTTTGGAAGAGGTGGAGAAATGAGAGAATTGAGAGAAAGCACTTTTGGATTCTTAGGTCAAAATCCAAAAATGACAACTTGGCTTACCAAACCCATCTTACAAAGGGTTTAAATAGTGGAATGATGAAGTTCACAACTTCACATAATTATCACTTTACCACAACCAAATGTTATGTAAATCTCATTCACATAATTATATAATATAAGATATCTCATATCTTATGTTGCAAATCTCATTTGCAATAATTGTGGATTTAATCAAATTGAATCACATTCAATTTATTTTCTCTCTATCAATTTCTCCAATTAGCCTTTAATTCAACAATTAGGCTAACATATAGTTTATTATGAATCTCATTCATATTAAACTATATATTATATCATCTATATGATATAATTACTCTTAAAGTGAAATTAAACACTTCAATTTCATACCAAAACTTTAACCCTTCTTTTATGCCAGATTGAGCCAACCAAGGGACCTAATGGACCTACTGGTGGCGGGCTCCAATGATCCGAGGTTAATCAGTCAAACTCTTTGACTCTGGTCAACCAATATTCATTAGCTACAAAGTGACACTCCACTAAAGCCCATTAGTGTACTCCCATCGGTGTAGAATATTACGTGTCCACCGATATAACCAATGCTCATGAGTCGACCCTTCACAGGTTGTTCATAGACACGGCTGGGTCAAATTACCGTTTTACCCCTTGTGTCTATATCTTGTTCCTTAAGTCCCCACTGCTCCTCTAATGAACAACATATTGTAATGGTCCAACCATACACAACACCCTTCTCGGGCCAGTGAGAAGGTGGGCGCCGTTGTCCAAGCTCGGAGACAAAGACTTAAGGGAACAACCCTCTAGTTTCCCTATAGGCGGGAACGGGTGAATTCCATCTTGCGTAATTAGGTTCCCAGCTCTCTACTTGGTTCTGTCCCTGAAAAGATAGGCATATTGGGCGAGTGACTGAGACCACCCTCACCCGTACTAATCAAAGGACGCACCACCGTGCAGCATGTGAGTCCGTAATACGCTCGTGGATTCGTGTCGAGTCACTAATGGTCATCTACGAATTTATTAGTCTTTTACTGTTAGCGGTGTTATATCAGTAAGTCTAATAATTCATGGTCCGGTCGTGTACAATCTCATTGTACAGGATGCCCCCACTCGCATGTCAACCACATCAATGAGTCAGATCACCTCGTTTGTATCTAATACAAAGCGGGCCGCATCCACAGTGTATCCGTGGATTAGGTCTCCAACCCCATCCTTATATCAGACCGTTTCGGGTCATTAACTCGAACGTGATCCTCCTTGTGTGTCAACTACACACCGTTCAAGTTCTAGTTTTCTCATATATTCAATGACCCTGGAGCTTAGTTTCTTGGAAAGGTTTAAAATATTTGCGAGACACAAAGTGAAGAAAATAATAACTCTTATTAATTTCAAAACAATATTTTACAAACACGAGATTAGGACAAAAATCCCAACAAACTCCCACTTGGACTAAGCTAGTGGAGAAGGTACATTTCCATAATGTATTTGAATTACAATAAAAATTACAATAAACTAGGGCATTGAATACCCGTTTACACATCTCCCACTTGCCCTAGTCAGGAAGCTCTCGAATACCTAGACTCTCTAGGTGACCCTCAAACACTTTAGCCGTGAGGGGCTTTGTAAATGGATCAGCTACATTGTGCTCCGATGCTATCTCGCGTGGATCGCCACGTCTCGCGGTGCACAATTTCCCGTATCAGATGATACTTGCGCTCAATGTGTTTACCTCTCTTATGGCTTCGAGGTTCACGTGAATTGGCTACTACACCACTGTTATCACAGAATAGCGTGAGTGGCAAGTTCATATTTGGAACAACTTCCAAGTCTGTCATGCACTTCCTTAGCCAAACAGCGGCTTTCTTTGCGCCTTCACAAGCCGCAACATACTCGCTTCCATAGTGGAATCAAGAATGCATCCTTGCTTGATGCTTCGCGGACTACTGACTCCTCCATTCAAAATGAAGGTCGATGACTCAAGTGGATTTCCTAGAATCCTTATCACCAAAATCGAATCTGTGTATCCCGTAAGGATCAAATCCCCACGCCCATACACTAAGTTGTAGTTCCTCGTTCTCCTAAGATACTTGAGGATTGTCTTTACGGTGCCCGGTGATCTAATCTCGGATTAGATCGATATCTCACCGACAATTCCGATCGCATATGAGATGTCGGGCCTTGTACACAACATGGCATACATCAGCTCCCTACAGTGAAGCATATGGAATACGTCTCATATCCTCAACATCTTGAGGAGTCTTAGGACACCGATCCTTAGACAAGTGAACCCCATGCCTAAAAGGCAAAGAAGCCCTTCTTGGAGTTCTCGCATCTTATATCTAGATAACATCTTGTCAATATAAGATGCCCGAGACAAGGCTAGTATTCTGCTCTTAGGTTAGGAATATCCGGATACCTAGAACATCTTGAGGTTCTCCCAAATCTTTCGTTTGGAATTGTGAAGCTAGCCATTTCTTAACGTCAAGAAGAAATTCTACCTCATTCCCAATGAGAAGAATATCGCCCACGACAACAACACCGTAAATGCGACGACAGCTTTGTCAACGATTTTCTTGTAGACACAAGGTTCGTCGACATTTTGATCAAAGCCATAAGATTTGATTACCTCATCAAACCTTATATTCCAAGACCTCGAAGCTTGTTTCGGTCCATAAATGGACTTATGAAGCTTGCAAACTTTTTGCTCTTGGCCTTGGGCAATGAACCCTTTGGGTTGTTCCATGTAGATGGTCTCGTCAAGTTTTCCATTCAGAAAGGCTATCTTGACATCCATCCGCCATACCCGTAGTCATAATACGTGGCGATGGCGTAGGATCCCGATCGACTTTACCATGGCAACAGTGAAAAGGTCTCTCATAGTCAACCCCTTCAACTGGTAAAACCTTTGCCACTAGTCGGGCTTTGTAGGTTTGCACCTTCCCATCTACGCCACGTTTACGCTTGTAGATCCATTTGCAACCAATAGGTTTTACCCCATCCGGTTGATCCACAAGCTCCCGCATTGCAATTGAAGTACATAGACTCCATTTCTTGGTCCATAGCTTTAATCCACTCGTCTTTATCAACATCAGCCATTGCCTGATTATAGGTCAATGGATCCTCACAGTCATCGTTAGCAGCGGCAACTAAGGTTTCAGCTAAACCCATATAGCGATCGGGCTGTCTCATAGTCCTCCCACTACGTCGAGGCATTCCCAACTCTTGGGAACGGATTTGACTAGACGTGCTAGGATCAATAACACTTGTTGATGTACTAGCCCCATCAACAACTCTTGCTGATGAACTGTCCATTTCATCCAATACAATTTTACTTCTTGGTACATGATCCCTGACGTGGTCTTCTTCTAGGAAAGTAGCGTTTGTCGATACAAGCACCCTATTTTCCCTAGGATCGTAAAATAGACCACCCCTAGTCTCTTTAGGGTAACCTACGAATAGGCACAATTTCGAACGAGGTTCCAACTTTTTCGGGTTTGACACCAACACATGGGCTGGGCATTTCCAAATCCTGAAGTGATGTAAACTGCCTTTACGTCCACTCCAGAACTCGAAAGGTGTTTCACAAACACTCTTCGAGGGAACATTGTTCAAAATGTAAACCGCAGTTTCTACTGCGTACACCCTAGAAAGAATCGGGGAGACGAGCATAGCTCATCATCGACCGAACCATGTCCAACAAGGTTCTGCTTTCTCCTCTCCGATACACCATTCTCATTGCGTGGCATATACAGTCTTGCCGAGAGTTGGGACGTAATTAGTGTTCTATCATATAGTCCTGGAATTCAGTGTCCATGTACTCTCCACCTCAATCCGATCGAAGTGTTTTAAGCGATTTACATAAGAGGTTCTCAACCTCAGTCTTATACTCCTTGAACTTTTCAAGAGTTTCAGACTTCTTATGCATTAGGTAAATATACCCATATCTGGAGTAATCGTCTATGAAAGACATAAAGTACTCATAACCGCCCCGAGCTTTAACATTCATCGGACCACAGAGGTCAGAATGTAGTAACTCAAGAGGCTCTTTGGCTCTATATCCTTTTCCGCTAAAAGGACGTTTGGTCATTTTGCCTTCAAGGCATGACTCACATACTGGTAAAGAGTTTTCTTCCAACTCGTTTAGAAGTCCACTCTTCACCAGTTTCTCAATCCTACTGAGATTAATGTGACCTAACTGTAGATGCCAAAGATGGGCATTTTCTTTTGGAGAAATTTTTGCTTTCTTAGTTCGTGTTTCCGCAGTTTTAAACAATTCAGTATTTAAAACACTTTTAACCGAATTGGGTTTTAAACGCGCATGATTATTTTCAAGTGAAGTTGAACAAATAACATTCCCTTTGAAAGAAATAAACGCTTTATTTAATTCAAATGAAACGGAAATAAAATGTTCAATTAGGCAGGAAATAGAAACAAGGTTTCTAGTAAACCCTGGAACTATGTACAATTGTCTAACAATAAGTACTTTCCGCCAAAATTCAGCTTCACTGCGCGATTGTCTGCGTGAGAGACAAGCTCCCGGATCCAACCCGTAGAGTCACCTCACCTCTCGCAATGGTGGCGCCAGAATCAATCCTCGAAAAGAAGAACAAACGTGGTTAGTGGCGCTGAATCCAATATCCGGAAGAGTCATTACTCTCCACTAAACATGTTTCTACCACAAGTAAATCACATTTACCTTGGTTTCTTCCTCTCGCCGTAAATTTGGGACAATTTCTCTTCCAATGTCCGCTTCTATTGCGGTGGAAATATTTTTCTTTCTCTGCAACTTCCTTGACCTTCTTGCCCTTCTGGGCGGCAGCTCGGTCAGTTTTACCCCTCTTCATCCTCTTCTTCCGCTTTGGGCGTGAAGGAGCAACAGTTTTGTCCTGCAGGTCGAACCCTCGTGATAAGACCGTGAGGCAACATTTGCCTCAGATTTCCGACCTGCTCGTGGACCCGAAAAATTGTACCTCATTGAGGAGGGTAGTCGAGTGTAGCTAATTTTGTTCATAACAAAGATTGCTACTTAAATCAAGGAAACTCTTGGAAGAGTCTCCATGATAAAACTGACTGACTTGACTCATCGATCGAACCCCCATTCATCTCAGCCAGATTAAAGCGGGTCATCATGTCTAGAACATGTTCACGGACAGACGACCCATCTTTCATCCGAGCGTTGAAAATGTATTTGAGCGAGTCATGTCGGACCTGAAAGGAATGTTGTCCAAACATTTCCTGCAAGGACTCCATGATTTCCTTAGCAGAAACCATCAGCTCATGCTTCTTTGCCAAAACATCAGACATGCTAGCAATTATATAGACTTTGGCCTTTTCATTGGCCCTGATCCATCGATCGTACGTATCGCGAACGACACGCGATGCGATCGAGCCCGACATCCGAGGACACTCCTCGGACAACACGAACTTTATGTCGTCGATCCACCAAAATTGTATCGATGTTGTTTTTCCACACGGTAATTATCTCCCACTAACTTATCGGAAGCAAGTAAAGCTATAATAGCGCTAGACATTTTTAGCTGAAATTTTAAGGAAAAACTTTGTATTAGTCTCGCAAAAAACCTTTTGAAAAACCAATATAAATTTTAGCAAAATGATTTCATGATCCCTAGGTCATTCATAGTTTTGCAATGATACCCTAAAGGTTTAGAATGATCGCCACCGAAGGGTGGTGAGCAGAACATTCCTCCTCTAGGACGAAACTTTCTCGATCGAACCCTAATCCTAATAACTCTTATTCCATTAGGCATCCAATTACCATTGTTGGTCGAATTCATTAACACTTAACGATTCTCGTGAGTGTCACCTCAATCTTTAAGTTTCCGAGTATCCGTCCAAACAATAGTCACCGAAGGGTGATCTAAGAAGGAAAACCAACAAGGAAAGCAGATCCCTTTGGGAATTCATCGTGTTCGACTCCTATGATCAAGCCCTCCGGAAGGGATTGTCCGGTCCGAGCCAAACTAGCAGGCAGATCATAGGTGTCTCACGGTGTGAATCGAAAGAAGAGACCGTGGGTCTCGATTTCACAAGTCCCGCTCCCACTCACTATAAGTACCCTCTCCATCCACGATAATATTGATCTATACAAATGCCATCCGAAGGGGGACGCTCCCATTTGCGCCACGAAGCCGAGTATAGATCTCACGGTGCGGACTTAACGGAGATTTGTGGTTGGAAATTCAAATGTATCTTATACACTATATTTCCTCTCACTCAGTACTTTAATTTTTAATAGGGATTGACCTAGATAATCGGCTAAAATTACCTAAGTCTACCAATATAACTCTTATATGGTATTTAGCCTAAGTCTATAATCACATTATTAACTTAGGTCTATGTGAGAAAATTAATTAACACTTAATTAACGGCGCTCACGTAAATATAATCTAAGAATCTCCGGATCGAATTCACTCCCAGGTCGGTTTCTAGGTAGGGGTGTTCCGCAGGCGTCAACTTAAATACCCCAGCCTTAGACAAAACCTTCCTTAGACAGAGTTACTAATCAGTCACCATTCAAAGATCATATTTGATTTCCTAAAATTCTAATCTTATTAGAAAATTAGAAAACCTAAGTCTAATTATTCAAGTTCTAAACACTTTAAAACTAATAATTAACTTAGGTTTGCATGCATTTCTATGTTATAGTGCTTGATCATTCAACACATGAATAAGTATATACTATAACATAATTACCATTCATCACATGAATATAAATGCATGAGCATACTTTAATCTAAAAATATAACACTTATATTAATTAAATTAAATATGCATTTAATTACATTATAACTCTTATAATACAACCTATCATCAAACTATATTATAACTCTTATAATATACATGATGCATGATTATGTTTAACCTAAGGTGGGATTTTAAATCTATATGACATACATTATGCACATAGAATTTAATTAAAATCATACATCTCATGCATAAAATAATTAAATAGCAAAATTGGACCGGTTTTTGGCAACTAGGGGCAATTATTTAATTAAATAAAATTAATATAACATTTATATTAATAATATTTAATAAAATAATTAATAAAATAAATTAAAAACGTTTTTATAAAAAAACACTGAAAAATTAATTAAAATAACGAATTAAAAACGCCCACGTCGCCTGCATTCAATCTGCAACGTCTACACAAGGTTGTAACGTCGTCGCCTTCGGGCGTTGGCGCGTCCTCAACGCAGCGGCGTTGTAACGTAACGCTACGCCAGCGTTGGCAACGCCATCTTCGCAGAGCCTAATACCGCGAGCACGGCGTTGAGACGTCGTTGGGCAGCGTCTCAACGCCATCGACAGACAACAACATCCTTGCTGTTTTCCGCCCAGTTTTTCGCCTGTTTCCGCTCCGATTTCTTCACGACAACTCTTGCCACGAACGACCCGGACTTACAGACTCGATTTACAACAAAATTGCCCAAAACCACGGGCCCTTACATTGATCTCATCAACATAATTGTAAATCTAATCTAGTGCCAAAAACCGAAAACATCCAATTTGCAAACCACACATTCATCTCATGAAAACATGGTAAAACACCCACCTAGATATTAATAAAACAGTGCATCGATGAAGAACCATTGAGATGGCTCTGATACCAGTTGAAGGGAATTAGAATCCACGCGCAGCGGAAGATGATTGAATCGTCATGGTATCATCATGCAACGTGTTTATTAAAATAGATCTACCTATTAGATCTAGGCTAAACATGTTGAAAAAATGTACAACAAGAAAGTTAACTTACTTGTTGTAGTTCGATTCAGCAACTTCTCCTCGCAGATCACGAACTCTTCGCGCTCCTCGATCTCCACGAACTCTTCCCACGAACGAATTCCAAACACTACCAAAATAGATCTTTTTGGTTGTTCTCTTTTGGAGAAGGAAGTCGGTGGGAACTTTGTGTTTTGGAAGAGGTGGAGAAATGAGAGAATTGAGAGAAAGCACTTTTGGATTCTTAGGTCAAAATCCAAAAATGACAATTTGGCTTACCAAACCCATCTTACAAAGGGTTTAAATAGTGGAATGATGAAGTTCACAACTTCACATAATTACCACTTTACCACAACCATATGTTATGTAAATCTCATTCACATAATTATATAATAGAAGATATCTCATATCTTATGTTGCAAATCTCATTTGCAATAATTGTGGATTTAATTACATTGAATCACGTTCAATTTATTTTCTCTTTATCAATTTCTCCAATTAGCCTTTAATTCAACAATTAGGCTAACATAT
Source organism: Trichosanthes cucumerina (assembly GCA_036507285.1). Lineage (NCBI taxonomy): Eukaryota > Viridiplantae > Streptophyta > Magnoliopsida > Cucurbitales > Cucurbitaceae > Trichosanthes > Trichosanthes cucumerina. The sequence continues at coordinate 37,982,234 of CM071839.1, forward strand.
AGTTTATTATGAATCTCATTCATATTAAACTATATATTATATCTTCTATATGATATAATTACTCTTAAAGTGAAATTGAACACTTCAATTTCATACCAAAACTTTAACCCTTCTTTTATGCCAGATTGAGTCAACCAAGGGACCTAATGGACCTACAGTGACGGGCTCCAATGATCTGAGGTTAATCAGTCAAACTCTTTGACTCGGTCAACCAATATTCATTAGCTACAGTGACACTCCATTATAACCAATGCTCATGAGTCGACCCTTCACAGGTTGTTCATAGACACGGCTGGGTCAAATTACCGTTTTACCCCTGTGTCTATATCTTGTTCCTTAAGTCCCCACTGCTCCTCTAATGAACAACATATTGTGATGGTCCAACCATACACAACACCCTTCTCGGGCCAGTGAGAAGGTGGGTGCCCGTTGTCCAAGCCCTGGAGACAGCACTTAAGGGAACAACCCCTCTAGTTTCCCTATAGGCGGGAAGGAGTGAATTCCATCTCGTGTAATTAGGTTCTCAGCTCTCTACCTGGTTCTGTCCCTGAAAAGATAGGCATATTGGGCGAGTGATTGAGACCACCCTCACCCGTACTAATCAAAGGACAGACCCCGGCAGACAGGAGTCCGTAATACGCTCAGGATTCAGGTCGAGTTACTAATGGTCATCTACGAATTTATTAGTCTTTTACTGTTAGCGGTGTTATATCAGTAAGTCTAATAATTCATGGTCCGGTCTTGTACAATCTCATTGTACAGGATGCCCCCACTCGCATGTCAACCACATGAACGAGTCAGATCACCTCGTTTGTATCTAATACAAAGCGGGCCGCATCCACAGTGTATCCAAGATTAGGTCTCCAACCCCATCCTTATATCAGAGACCGTTTCGGGTCATTAACTCGAACGTGATCCTCCTTGTGTGTCAACTACACACCGTTCAAGTTCTAGTTTTCTCATATATTCAATGACCCTTGAGCTTAGTTTATTGGAAAGGTTTAAAATATTTGCGAGACACAAAGTGAAGAAAATAATAACTCTTATTAATTTCAAAACAATATTTTACAAACACGAGATTAGGATAAAAATCCCAACAATCATGACCCTGAACCTCCTGTACACCAACATTTGCTTGATGACCTCTATGATGCCTTCTTTGCCTAGGATCGGGCGGAGGAGCTATAGGGATGCTATACATATGATGAATCTGGTCCATATTCCGTTCTCCACTATCGCACAAATTCAAAATCCCTAGATCTTGTGTAAGAGATCGAATTTGTCTAAAGCACGACCTCTGCAAATGACATGAAAAATATACAATATTTGTAAATGAATATATAATTAACAGACATTTGTAAGTAGACAATATTTCTAAATGTACCGCTTCACTAAATGATGCTCCCTCTCGCGTGAGAAATCGTCGAGTAATATTCTGATACCAGTCATTGTAGTCTGGGGTTGTAGATCCATAGGCATCAACTGGAGAAGCAATGACTATAGATTGACGACGTGAATGCCAACTGGCTACATATGATGCTAGCGCGATCGCCCAATCACTTTGTCTAAGGTCAATCTCGTGCAATTTTGGTCTCGTTCGCAAGCTTCAGGGATACCTTGTTTCATCCCAAATCGCTCAAGACTCGATTTGGCGGATGCCACTCAATAACATGGAAACAAATCAGTGGGTTTACTGTTCGCCAAATATCTTCACCATTTCTATATATTTCAGGCAATGTGGCTATTATATCTTTGTATGGCTCCCATATAATCTGAAAATTCAAAATATAATCTAAAATTCAAAATATGAATTTTGAAACGAAATAAAGTACATAAAATAAGCTAGGGACCAAAACACACATACTAGGTCAGTTTTATAAGATCGAACATATATCTATATTGAACTGAGAACATGTGTAGAGACTGTGTGACACAAAATTGGTCTCTCCATCTACAATAATATTTAAAAATTATTTCTCATAATAGTAATTGTCTAAATTAATTAAATAAAGTTTAGAAAAAAATGTAAGTTAGTACATACCGAGAACCAAGTGCACGTCCAACCAATGCAGCATCATTCATGTGGTGACACTGGGGAGCCATTGATGGAAAACGTTCCCAACCCCATAATTGGAGAAGAATCATAGACCCAGCAATCTCACGAGCATCTAGTCGGCTCGCCTTGCATAGCTGTCTATACAACCAGGATAGACATGCTCCACCCCAAGCATACCTCCCTGCATTCTCAAAGTCCGCAAGCAGAGGCAGGAACATAAGGTGCACCTTATCTCTAGACTTGTCACAGAACAAGTTCCCACCAAATAATCAGAAATGTATGCCCTGCAGCATACCTAGCTATTGTGGCATTATCTCGCATTGTTGTCCAACCTCGAAATTGTGAAGCTAACCAGGGTAAGCTTAGCCTGGATCCTCTGATCTGATTAGGGCCTGGAGTCACCCCAAGTAGTAGTTCACATGTCTGACTCCAATTATACCTCAAGGTTCTAGTGACAGGTTCGCCGTCAACTGGCAACCCAAGCAGAACTGCCACGTCCTGTAAAGTAATGGTGCATTCCCCGCCAGACACATGGAATGTATGGGTTTTCGATCTCCACCTCTCTACTAATGCAGTAATGAAGTGCCAGTCCAACTGAATGAAACCCAATCTGGCCACCCCTTCCAATCCTATTGCACGTAAATGAGGGAGTATGTGTCGATGTAGTGGGATGGTCCGAGATACAACTGCTTCCCTACGTCGACAATGTAACTCTTCTACGTTCTGATCGTTCCAAACAAGTTGCGATCGATGTGTTTCTTGTGCATACAAAACTGATGGATCAAGCAGACCTGGATTGATATTTATGACCTACAATAAACATAGTATATTAATTGAAATTATCCATCTCTCATAATAACATGAACAAACAACATATATTTATTAATTGCAAATGGAACTGAAAAGCACAAAAATTCCAATTGTCTATTTAATTATAATAGAAAAAATAAAATTGCAACTATCTATTAAATTACAATAGAAAAGCACAAAATTGCAATTGTCTATTAAATTACAATAGAAAAAACAAAATTGCTATTGTCTGTTAAATTACAATAGAAAAAATAAAATTACAACTGTCTATTAAATTACAATAAACATAGTATATTAATTGCAATCTTCTATTAAATTACAATAGAAAAATAAAATTACGAAGGTGCTTCCCTCCGTCTCGAAGGACAACCCCTTCGATTATGACCCAATTGATTGCACAACCCACATCGTTGTTGAGTACTTGGCTCTCTCCAATCCATCTCATTGTGGTAGCGCGAACTCTTTGGTCTACCAACTTCTCTCAACAACTTTGGATCAGCATATAAAACAGGCATGTTAGTGGGTGTTATCCAATAATCTTCATGTGGAATTGGTTGAAATTGAGGACTATAACATTCCTTATATGTAGTGAGTTTGTAAGTGTCCTCAATAAAATCTTCAAAATTCAACTTCAGATGCGAACAAACAGCCATAAAATGAGAGCATGGGATGTCATACGATTGCCACTTATTGCATGAACAATAATGAGTTGAGTCGTTTTCACCCCTAACTAACCTCAATGATTGAATATTCCCGCCTTTAGCATTGAAGTAATGGAGTCCAGTTTTGACATGGAAGACACCGGTTTCTCGATCATAAGATACCACTATATGCTTAGTGGATCGTGAAGCCCACCTCATAATCTTATCTAACGCATATCTGATATACATTTCATTAGTTGGAGCGTTTAATAATGTTATGATAATAATTAAAAAATAAATTATATATACCTGGTATATTTCTCTCTTTGTTCGACAACAGTTCTTATTTCTTCTCTTATTTTCTCAAAATACTCTACACATTTGTAGAAAGTAAGTTGTGCAAGTGCAGTGATCGGCAACATACGCCCTCCTTTAAGAACTCCATTCACACTCTCTGCCAAGTTAGTGGTCATCCACCCATATCTAAACCCTCCGTCGTGTGATTGAGTCCATTTGTCTAGACTAATGTTACTGAAAAAACTCATACAATTTCCATTCAGTGACTTGATTTGTTCAACAACTTTATTGTACTTACGGATTTGGTGTTGACAACCAGCACGATATACCAAATTTCTCAAATTTCGACACTTATATTTTGCATTAAAATTGCTGGCAATGTGTCGTAGACAAAATCGGTGATGAGAATTACCATCGACCCAACCATTCGCTGGAGAGTTAACAACAGAAATTATACCTCCATGCCTATCTGAAATCAAACATATATCTTTCTGTGGAAAAATCTGACGAAGGTGTTTCAAAAACCAACCCCATGTTTCCCGACACTCTTCGTCCACCACAAAGAAATGCAAGTGGAAGCAATTTGCCATTGGAGTCAATCTGTGAGCAATTAATACCTTTCCTCTATATTTTCCATATAGATGGGTTCCATCTACTTGGATTATTGGTCGACATTTTTTGAAAGCCTCGATGCAAGGGCCAAACGACCAAAAAACTGAGGTAAGTATGGCATGCCCGGTATTTTCACTGTAATATTTAACTTTCCACTCTACACGTGTACCTAGATTTGTATTCTTCACCATGTGCATCCACTTAGGCAAAAGCTTATATGAATCATCTCAATCACGAAAAATTCTTATCATAGCCTTCCGCTTTCCTTCCCATACCCTTTGGTATGGGACATGATAGCCCTATTTTTCTTTTATATCAATTTGCAATTGTGATACACTGATCGAAGGCTTATTTTTCACACTTTCACAAACTTCTATGGCAATCAATGTAGAATCCAATTGTACATGACTTTGATTTAACTCAGAATAAAACCAATTATGTTCCTCCTCATATTGGGTGATCTCAAAAAAACTATGTGATTTTTTTTTATAGCACGCAACCGCCATCTGCAACCATCCTCCCATTTTTGACATCTTACTGCCCATATCACAGGTGTTGATTCCACGACCTCATAAGGAGAGTGACACTTGATTGCAAAACACTTGACCAAATGTTGAAGGATCTCTTTATTGTTACAAATCAACCCTTTATATAGTAAGTTTCCTTCGACAACCACTGGTTCTCGGATGAGATCATGTTCCATAGTGTTTGCATCACTATCTAACTGGGTGAATGATTCTGAAGGAACACCATGTTCCCTGCCACTAAAATCTAACTCCTCAAACTCATCGTCTGTTTCTGTTCTGAAATCCTTATATCTATTGTCTACAACCATGTCCTCGACGTCACAAGGTGGGGCAACTGATTCAGGCTCAGGATCTATATATTGGCTTTGTTCAATGCAGGGATTAGGGGTTACTTCCAAATCATGAGGATCTATGATGCCTCGTTTCACAGTAATATATAAATGCACAAGAATCGGAATTGGCATCGCAATTGAGAACATTAAGTTCATTGCTTGATGGTTAGGAATTGGGATCGGTGTATATCTTATTGTTCCAGATAATGTTAACTCGGGGTGTCTATACACTATCTCTAATTGATTAGACATGACATCTACACCATGTGATAATCCTACCATCTCAACAAATTGTTCAAATATGACCCCACTGTTCACATTAATCGTAAAACCACCACATGCTTCTTGGTCATAATCAACACCGTCATTCGTAGACTGATTTTGGTGTAAAACAAATCCTAAACATTTGTCTCCCATTTCTAAATGTAAATCAAAAAATATAAATCAGCCTAACACAATAGTTTTTATCCGATCTTTACTTTATTTCATTATTAATTCTATTAAAAAAATACTAAATTAAAATCAAATCAAATTTAAAAACAAAACAATTGACAAAATTATTTTTTTTTCCTAAATTAAAATTACACAAAATTATAAACTAATAATATCAAATAAATCAATCTTCTTCAATTTTTTCTTCCTAAATGAAATAATATCAAACAAAATTATTTTTTCCTGCTATATTAAAAATAAAATAAAAAAATCATAAACTAAAATCATCTAACAAAAAAAACTTAAAAATCATATCAAATCTTCTTCAAATTTTAACTAATAATATCATAAAATAGCAAGTCAAAACAAAACAAAATCATAAAATAAAATAATCTCACAAAAACTAACTCATCTACTCCACAATCATCCAATAGTGTGAAAAACATTTATAAATCTACAATATGCACAAGTTATGAAAAGAAAAAAGGGAAAAGTATGAAGAACACTTACGAATGGACAATATATGTGGAGATTGTGTAGTCCACGATCTTGTATCACAAAACGACAAACAATATGAGTAAAATCTGAGTGGGGTAGGAGATGGTGGGGTAGATTGTGAGTGGGGCACGAATGGGTTTTGAGAGGAAGAGAAAAAATGGGAAAGAGACAAATGAAATAAGGAAAATGGCGAGAGTTTTGAATCTGTTATGGTCGTCTCTTCAAGAGACGACCATCTTAAAAACGAATCTGTAGTTTGGTCGTCTCTTAAGAGACGACCATCTGCCAGGTGTAACAAAACAACAATATTTTTAAAAATAGTTTGAAAATAACAATATTTTAAAAAAAAAGTTTAAAAAATAACTATATTAATAAAAAATGCCCTAGTTATTACACATATGAAAAATGAAAAAATATACTTTAATATTGTTTTTTATTTTGATTGACATTATTTGATTACCCACTTGGTTTAAAACTTTAATTTAAACCAAAATATTTTTTTTTCTTTTTTTCATTTGTATAATTGGGTTAGTAGATTTCAAATTTTAATTTAAACCAATTTTTTTTTAAATTGTATTAATTATCTAGTAATTTAAAAAAATCTTTTTTGCAATGATCTTTTCCAATTCAAGGCTGGAATCATTAATTAGATAAGTGGTTCTCAATTTTCGAACTCTTCAAATTTATGAAAAACGTTTATAGGAGATTTATAGGCCAATTTATTTTTGTTTACAAAAGTTAACTGAATCGAGAACATTATTAATTAATAAATTAATTTAAACAAAAATATTATTTTTATTTTAAACCTTAATAATAATAATTAAGAAGTATTGAGTTTATTTTTTTTATCATAAAATAGCAAGATAGAAAATTCAATCTCCAATCAAATAGAACTCAAAAAAAAAAAAAAAATCTACCATCAAATAAAAAACTTTTAAAATATGACAAGTAATTGTTAGCATAATATTAAAAATTATAATGATATTATATTATCAATCCTTCATAAATCCTAACTTATCCAAAAAAAAAAACAAAAATAAAGAAAAAATAATGCAATTACATCAGGTTGTTTACCGTGTTCATCTACTTTTTTCCTTAGAACCAAAGTTATCATTTTTTTTCTCTCATTTTTTCTTAAATAACCAAGGTTTGCTTTCTTGTTCACCCTCGTCAATATTGTTGAGAATCACACATTGGAAAAGTAGAGAGAAACCTCATGATATATAAGATATATGAGCTACTTCTCTCATTTGCCAATTGGTTTTGAGATGAAACCCTATATAAACCCATTAAACCCAAATGGATATTCGGAGACACCATCTTGAGGGTTTCCCACATTGAAAAAGTGGAGAGTTATCAATCCTTTCTGAATCCTAACTTATGAAAAAAAAAAAACAATGCAATTACATTAGTGGTTCAACCCCTTTTTCTTTAAAACCAAAGCTGCCATTATTTTTATCAAGGTTTGTTTTGTTCTTCACCCTCTTCAATATGTAGATGGTGTGTCTTTGCAAAATTGAAAAGAGAAAAACAAAACTACAAAAACAGTAAATTACATTAAATACATCTCTTTATCATTTACCAAAAATAAAAAAACTACAAAAACTCGTAAGTGGTAAATTTTATTAAAATTTGTAAAAAAAAGAAATACCACAAAAATATAAATTAAATCACTCTCTCTTTATTTTCTTTTATGGAGGAGAGCTCATTCACTTGTCGACTTGGCGACTTCTAACATTATAGAAGTCTCTTCAATAATAAATTGTTTCAATTTTTAGAATTAAAAAATTAAAAACAAATGATGAGATTTATTGAAATGAAATTGCTTCCATTTTTAGAATTAAAAAAATTAAATACAAATGATGAAGTTTATTGAAAAAAAGAATTATACTTATAACTAATGCATGCCTTGAATGGGAGACAAAGATATGTACGGATACTAAAAGGTTAACTCTATATATATATTTAAAAGAGACTAACTATATAATTTTATCACTAACAATTAATTTAATTTATTTCTTAAAGTATATCACTAATCTTTTTAAAAATTTTAATTTTATTATTTATGTGAGTATCTCAAAATGTTAAAATTTCATTAATAAAGTAATGATATAATTTCATATCTAACTTCTTGACGTAAGAGCCGTTACGTAATATTTTCGTTGTCATTTCTTTCTTCGTTATTTTCAAACAACAGTACCCTTTGGCTTTTTCTACAAGTAAAGATAGAAGATCAAAGCAACGCCAGGTAGAAGAAACCCAAAGCCAAATACGGAGCCATGGATATTCTCTTCCTTTCCATTTCTCTATCTCTATTCTCTGTCCTTCTTGCCTTCACCTTTCTTCTTCGACCTCCCCGCCAAAACCTTCCACCAAGCCCACTTTTTTGTCTTCCAATTATAGGCCATCTCCATCTCATCAAACATCCAGTCCATCGAATCCTTCACAACCTCTCCCAAAAGTATGGTGATGTTTTCTCTCTTCGATTTGGTTCACGTCTCGTCGTAGTTGTATCATCTCCTTCCGTTGTCCAAGAATGCTTTACGAAGAACGATATTGTTCTTGCAAATCGACCATTTTTGGGCAGTGGAAAGCACTTAGCTTACAACCATACAACCATGGCGCTCGCCCCTTACGGCAAATATTGGCGAAACCTTCGTCGAATTGGCACCCTCGAGATCTTCTCCACGAGTCGACTAAATCTGTTCTTGGGAGTTCGAGAGTATGAAGTTAAGCGTTTGATGCGTAGATTATGTGGGAATTCGTTGGATGAATTCACGCTAGTGGAGCCGGAGTCTATGTTTTTAGATCTTATGTACAATGTTATTATGAGAATGATGGCTGGTAAGCAACTTTATGAAGATGGGAAGGGAAAATCGAGAGAATTTAGAGAGATGGTGACACAGATTATGGCTCATGGTGGGACAACAAATCCAGGAGACTTCATACCCATATGGAATTGGATTGATCCGAGTGGTTTCGAGAAGAAGATAATGAAGCTCGGACGCACAATGGATGAACTTCTCCAAGAATTGGTTGATGGGATAAGGAATCACAAAGGTGAAGGGAACAACACTATGATTGATCGTTTGCTACATTTGCAGAAAACTGAACCTGAAAATCACAGTGACCAAATTATCAAAGGCCTTATACAAGTATATCTCTCTCTCTCTATTAATTAATTACTCTCTTCTTTTTCATCTCTCTCTTTCTAAAAAGTGGTTATTTTGTGGCAGATCATATTAGTAGCAGGAATTGACACAACTGCAATAACTTTAGAATGGGCGCTCTCTCATCTACTCAACAACCTAGATGTGTTAGAGAAAGCAAAAGCTGAGATAGACAGTTTTGTTGGACAAGAGCGTTTGGTCAATGAAGCTGATTTGTCAAATTTGAATTATGTACAAGGAATCCTTAATGAGACTCTACGACTGAACCCAGCAGCTCCTTTGCTTGTCCCACATTGCCCTTTTGAAGATTGTAAAATTGGAGGTTATGATGTACCACGTGACACAATTGTATTGATTAATGCTTGGGCTATTCATAGAGATCCAAACCTATGGGAAGATGCCACCAGTTTTAAGCCTGAAAGACATATGAATCCGATTGGATCAGTTGATTCTTATAAACTATTGCCATTTGGATTGGGGAGGAGAGCATGCCCTGGAATGGAAATAGCTAAACGAGTGGCTACCTTGACTTTGGCATCGCTGATTCAATGTTTTGAGTGGAAAAGAGAGGGCATTTCATTGGTTGATATGAGTGAAGGGGAAGGGGTTACTATGCCGAAAGCTCAACCTTTGGTAGCCAAATGTAAACCTCGCCCTATCATGAAAGCTATTTTTACCGATGCAATTGATCACAATTATTTGAAAATGGACACTTCTGAAACTGGAAATACAATGCGAGTATGAATATTCTTCTCAGCACAATTTATTGAAGACTTGTACTTAATGTTCTGTATTTACTATACAATGAATTCGTCTACATCTATTAATATAGAATAAATTGTAGTTGTATTAAAACAATGTTTGTTTGTTTGTTTTTTTTTATTTCATCCCTGAATTTCATGAATTGTGGATGAGTTTGAATGTATATAAATAAAATGATTATGGTCTTAATATGTAAATGCATAGTTTGTTTTTATTTATTTGTTTAATTCATAACGACATGTGTTGTGAGAAATTCAAATTTATGACCTCTTAATTAAAGATATATATATATATATATCTTAACAAATTGAGTTATATCGAAATTGATTGGGGTATTCGTACTGATAATCCATTTTTCAATACATTAATAGCATTTGACCTGACATTTCAAAATAATGAAATATGACCTATTCTGACGTGGCAATGCGCGCAAAATGACTCATAACGGTAATATGAAGCGGTCTTTCTTGTTCACGCTCCAAGACGCTGTTTCACGCCTCGCTCCCGTTGTCTCGCTCGTTGTCTCTCTCACTCGCGCGCTCTCGCTCAAATAAATGGAAAAAAATATAAAGAAAAAATGACAAAAAAAGACAGAGAAAAGCTGAAGTAGCAGAGAGAGAGCGAGTCAGCGAGAGCGAGAGCGAGAGAGCTAGAGTGAGAGCGAGAGAACTATGTCTTATTTAATTACTATCATAAGCGAGAGCGAAAACGAGAGCGAGAACAAGACTTGAACGGAATGCACAGTACAAAAAGAGAGAGCGAGAGCGAGAGCAAGACTTGAACGAGAGCGAGAACGTGACTTCAACGAGAGCGAGAGCGAGAGAGCTAGAGTCAGTATGATGCCGTTACGGTAATTTGGACGGAATACACAGTACAAAAATGATCAAATATCATTAATTTCAGAATATGGGTCAAATCACATTAATGCATGTGAAAAGGAGTTTTCCATGCAAATTTCTCAAATTGATTGTCATGAGTTGATATAGAGATTTATAAAATATACCGTTCTAAATTACCAATACCTCCTGTAACTGTAACATTATAATAAACAAAAAAAAAATAGTGGCCATCATTGAAAAAGATGTAACGACCCTAAAATTTAGAGGCGAAACTACGTTAGGGAAGTTACTTCGCTTACACTTTTACAAAAATTTCGCAAAGATAACAAAGATAGCAAGGAGAAAACCAAAATTTTCCTGGAACCTAATAAACAGAAGAAACACTTCAAAGAAACAAGAATGCCCAACCCCCACCAAACTACAAACAGAAAATGGGTTGGGCTACATCCAGAGTTCCAAATCACGATCTCTTAGATATAACAATCATACAGCGGAAACAGAATCCAATAACTAAGAAGTACCAGTGAAAAACAAAGTGTCGCACGACATGACATTTAAAATACAACCAAAACGGGACAATGACGAATGACAACTCTAAGCTAGAGAAACGGGAAGGAAAAGGATTCCACAGCCTCAACAGGTCGTCGTCGTCATCGTCCGCCTCAGGCTTTCCTACCTGCAACCAAAAACAACAAAATAGACGGGTGAGTATAAAAAAAATACTCAGTAAGCAGCTCACTCACGTCCAAACAAACTAGCATGCAACCAAAACAAGTCTCGTGTTCTAAACTCACCCAACCCCAACATAGGTCTCACACTTAGCACGCTTCACCCTGAGCCCTCCTGCGGTAACAACTCGAGCGCTACCCTCGGTCTTAGAACTTTGGTTGACGATGCAATGAGAGAAAGCAACTCTCACGCCACTACACACTGGCATAGAGCAGAGTAGGTATGTATCCTACACGCCCTATGGGGAATCGCCCCTAAGCCAGCACGGGATCATGGAAAGCAACCACTCCCGATCTCAACGGGGATGCACCCCAGGCTCTCATAACACACTAGCATGGTACCGTGTGTGTGCGTGAACCAACACGCCCATTGGGGAATCACCCCTAAGCTAGTTCGGGATCATGGAAAGCAACCACTCCCGATCACAACGGGGACGCACTCCAAATTTGACCTCACGAGCCTATCATATATCGTCAACCTAGAGGTTCTTACCATTCAGCGTAGCTCGGGGTTTAGTGCTGTTAGGTATTACGCTTCATAAGGTCATTTAGGATTCTAACAAGACGTTCATAAAATCTCCGACCCAATCTCCAAGGGTCCCAAGTTCAACCAGCTTTTCACTTTTAGCCAACACCTCAAAGTACCTAAGTTCCACTTTCAGACCACACTTAGCTGGACGTCCCACTTGACCTTACCCCAAGCCCACACAGAAATTGCTCAGCTCCTAGCTTACGTCGGTGAACGCCTCCCTAACTAGCATTTCGACATAGCCTGCACTCCATCTCACGGGATGTTCGTAAGCTATGTCTCATTCCGAGTCTGCCGCCACACTCATAATGACTCACCACCAAGCGTTTTCATCTTTGATCTGTTGCCATAACTACCATGGCTCACCACGAAGACATCACGCGCCTTGGTCTATTGCCACACGCATGCGTGACTCACCACAAGGCATCATCGATGCACACATTCCATGCTAGTTTCTCACCACGCAAAATGATAGGATAACGTCACCTAATAAGGAGTAAGGCGGGGACTACTAGCTCGGGGTTCCATGTTACAAATCTCTTGACTTGGTCCTAAAACTATAATCGAAGGTACATGCTACCAATCCCATGAGCAATATAAGTTGCCTATCGATTACGAACCTCAACCACACGAGCGCGAACTCAAACACGGTGGGACCAACCCCATTAACTTACACAACAACACAAGGTTTCAATCCACAAGCTAAGCAATCCAACTCTCTCACTTATGAGCTCGTTTATTTAGATCGAGTTGGCCACATACATTAACTCTAGGATCCATGAACAACCACTTTCTTAAAAGTAACACACAAGGTCACCTAAAACAATTCCAAGGAAACGAATGGTCACTGGCCTGGGGCTCACCTTTAACACCTAACAAGTTAGTTAAAGCGATCCAAACAACTTTTACACGAACCGAAACTTAGGGCATTACACCCAACGATCACATTTGGCCCAAGCCTCGATGCAAAACATCGGTGTGCAACCTCGGACCCTTACAAGTATTGTCTCACGCTTAGGCGACCTTGAGCCCAACGCGCAGTAATCCTCTATTTGGTTTGGTCAACTACGCCGCCACACTCGCTCCACAAGGGATTATTCGTGATTCACCTCTTCCAACCACCTACCTCGAGGGGAAACCCGAGCCTAGAACCACCTATCAACTACATTAATCTCAGATCCACAATGATCAATCACACTTATCACGGTCAAGGGCTTTGAGTCTCACTCTTAACTTGAAGCCTTAAGCCCCTATTCCCATATACTGCTCGCTTAGTCCATTAGTGGTACAAACAATACCAACACAAACTCAAGCTCAACACATATATCACAACGTAGTTTTTCGTGCATTAAACACAAATTCACGAGCTACTACATTCGAACAAATCAAACAATAACTTTAAGGGGCTTAATCCAAAAGACTACTTACATAGGTAGTGGAGGTCTGAAATCCAGCCCCAGGTCCCACATGCCTCCATTACAAGTTTCGAGCCCCTAAATAACAAACAAATGTCCTAAAAAGTCAAATTCCAAGCACAAATCTCAAGCAAACTTGCTTAAATAATCAAACTAATGCATGGAGGCTTAAGATGGGATCGAGAAACGAAGTCGATTGGTTATACCTATCCAATGCATGGCGCGATGGCGCGGCGGCAATGATGAATCCGCGACCGGCGACGACAAAAATTTCCGGCGAGCGAGGCGGCGCTGGAGCATAGATCCAAATGCACACGACCCGATCTATTCAAAACCAACAACCAAATTAAGAGAACCGATCTAAAAGCGCTGAAATGATTGAACCAAAACTAAATGGTTTGGGGAAAACTTACGGCGAGCGCACCTCTCATGGCGGGCGGGCGAGAGAGCGGAAGCGGGCGCGTGGCGTGCGAGCCGGGGCAGAGGCGGGACGTGCGCGCGAGGCGCAGCGTCGGTGGCGAGGCGCGCGGTCGGGCGCCGCGAGTCCCGCGCAGGAGGCGGACGGCCTGGGCGCGGCGCGGTGGTTTGGCGGATCTTTGGCGCGGCGCGATCGATTGAAGAAGAAGAAGAGAAGAGGAAGAAGAAAAGGAAGAGAGGGGGGGGGGCGGCGCAAACGCAAGCCTTTCCTCTTTTTTTTTTTTTTTTTTTTTACACGGGCGTTACATCCTCCCCACCTTAAGAACTTTCGTCCTCGAAAGTGGCTAGTTCACAAACAGCTACGGGTAGTTCGTCCTCAACTTGCCCTCGCGCTCCTAGGTAGCCTCCTTAAGTTGCTGGTATTGCTACAAGACCTTGACAATGTCGATTTCTCTGTTTCTCAACACGTTTTTCTTCCGAGCTAGGATTTCCACAGGTCTTTCCTCGTAGCTCAAGTCCTGGTTGACCTGCAGTGGCTCAGAATCAACAACATGGAAAGCAACTGGCACTTAGCCTCGCAACGTCGACATGCGCGATTGCCAGAGATGGTGGCAAAGCTAACCAAAACACCGTCGGGCCAATCCGTTCCAAGATCTCGAAGGGCCCAATTAACCTAGGATTCAATTTTACATTCTTGTCAAACCTCAACACTCCTTTCATAGATATCCTTCAGAAAAGCGAAATCCTCAACCGCAAACTCCAGATCTTTGCACCTCTCATCGGCGTAACTCTTCTGCCTGCCTTGCGCTGTCATCAACCTTGTTTAGATCTCCGACACGACCTCGTTCGTGACTTGGACCAACTCGGTTCCCAAGAGCTTACACTCACCAAGCTCGTTCCAAAACACTAGGGATCTACATTCTTACCAACCAAGGCCTCAAAAAGGCGCCAAACCAATCGTTGTTTGGTAGTTGTGGTCACAGCAAACTCCATTAAATGAAGATGCATAACCCAACTACCTGTAAACTCCAAAGCTCAAGCTCGAAGCATGCCTTCTATGATTTGATTCAATCCTCTCGATCTGCTCGTTGCCACTACATGAGTCAGTCTTCCCTAGAAAGATTTGTGTCGTCCTAGTTAACTTGCCCACGACAACCCAAAACACTGTAAATCCTGTAACTGTTCAGGGAAGGCCAGAGATGAAATCTAACACCTTTTCCTTCCATTCCCACCACGGTACCCCCATGGGTTAAAATTCTCGATCTCGAGATCCTTCACTCGCTCAACCGTCTGTGATGTCTCATATTTCACGTCCTTGCGATCTACATACATCTGGATTTTCTTCAACGCAAACGTAGTGTCACAGACTTCCAAAGCAAAGCCCACAACACTAGTTCCAAGCTATGGATCGGATAATTCCGCTCACAGATCTTCAACTGGTGGGAGGCATAGGCAATAAACTTCCCCTTTTGCCTAAAAGTGCAACTCAAACCCTTCTTGGAGACATCACTGTACGCCACGAAAACTCCTAAACCAACAGGCACCAAGAGTACTGATCACCGAGATCAGCCTCTGCTTCAGAACCTAGAAACTCGTCTCACACGCGCCACTCCACACGAGAGCATTCTCCTTTCATGCCAACTAGGTGAGAGGTGTAGCCAAAATGGAGAGGTCTCTCATGAAGTGTCGGTAAAAACCAACTAGGGCCAAAACTGCAACCCTCGAAAACTGAGCTGAGTCGAGGCCATTCTGAAACCACTCCCACTTTTATCGAGCCTACTAGACTCTCCCTTAGGCAAATGTGCCCTAGAGAGGACACTTGATTCCACAAAAACTTGCACTTGGAGGACTTAGCGTACAACCTGTTCCTCCTCGAAGTAACCAAGACTTCCCTTAAACGGCTCTCGTATCCTTCACTCGACCTCGAGTGGGCAAGGATGCCATCAATAAACACAAGCACGAAGGCGTCCAATAACTCCTTAAACACTTTATTTGCCCGATCCACAAAGACAGTCAACGTTTGTCAAACTGAACGACGTCACGACAGATCGTGATGTCCAAACTTGGGTTTGATCGTTGTCTTCGGAATGTCCTACTTCCTTATTCTCGTCTTGCGATAGCTCGAGTGACAAACGATCTTGGAGAACTTTGTTGCTCCGTGCAACTGGGCCTCGGGTTCTTCTAACTCGGCAAAGGTAACTCGACATGGGGCTTCCGATAGGGGCGTGGTGACTGGCCCCAACATGATATTAGAATCCACCTCCCCGACTGGAGGTATACCAGGTGAACCCTTGAGAGATACATCCGCACACTGATCACTAGGACTATCGACACGTTCCCTGTCTCGTTTCTCAAGCCTGTCATACTTGTCAAGAAGGCCCAAGTTCCTTAGCCAACCATCCGGCTTACCTTTAGGGTCAACATCACCTTTGGAACCACATCGAAGCCAACCAATTCATACCTAGAATCACATCGAAGTCACTCACCTCCAAGACAAAAACAAGGCCACTTCCAACGAGCGACCAATCACTAAACGGACAAAACACGACCACGTGGCCAAGAATGGATCTACTACTAGACATTGTCAATGGCCTCTGCGACTGTGACCTCTGCGACCACCCCGACCACGCCTGTCGGTAGATGGCCTTCCACGAACCATTCACCTGAAATTTCAGCTAACAAGCAAACACCTCAGGACGACTCACTTTTAAGAGCAGGATCAGACGACTTCAACGCATAACAATGCAAGAACAGTAAGATGAGCAAACACATTAGTATCTACTTTACTAATTAGTTAACAGATATCAAACCTGGCAGCGACGAGACGACTTCCCTGTGAGAGGCTGTGAAGAACAGGATGCTCACGATGTGAGCGAGTCTACAAAATCTAGAACCTAAAGCTCTGATACCAACTGTAACGACCCTAAAATTTAGAGGCGAAACTACGTTAGGGAAGTTACTCGCTACACGTTTTACTAAATTCGGCAAAGATAACAAAGATAGCAAGGAGAAAACCAAAATTTTCCTGGAACCTAATAAACAGAAGAAACACTTCAAAGAAACAAGAATGCCCAACCCCCACCAAACTACAAACAGAAAATGGGTTGGGCTACATCCAGAGTTCCAAATCACGATCTCTTAGATATAACAATCATACAATGAAATGTAATCCAATAACTAAGAAGTACGGTGAAAAACAAAGTGTCGCACGACATGACATTTAAAATACAACCAAAACGGGACAATGACGAATGACAACTCTAAGCTAGAAAGCGGGAAGGAAAAGGATTCCACAAACCTCAACAGTGCGTCGTCGTCGTCATCGTCCGCCTCAGGCTTTCCTACCTGCAACCAAAAACAACAAAATAGACGGGTGAGTATAAAAAAAATACTCAGTAAGCAGCTCACTCACGTCCAAACAAACTAGCATGCAACCAAAACAAGTCTCGTGTTCTAAACTCACCCAACCCCAACATAGGTCTCACACTTAGCACGCTTCACCCTGAGCCCTCCTGCGGTAACAACTCGAGCGCTACCCTCGGTCTTAGAACTTTGGTTGACGATGCAATGAGAGAAAGCAACTCTCACGCCACTATACACTGGCATAGAGCAGAGTAGGTACGTATCCTACACGCCCTATGGGGAATCGCCCCTAAGCCAGCACGGGATCATGGAAAGCAACCACTCCCGATCTCAACGGGGATGCACCCCAGGCTCTCATAACACACTAGCATGGTACCGTGTGGTGCGTAACCAACACGCCCATTGGGGAATCACCCCTAAGCTAGTTCGGGATCATGGAAAGCAACCACTCCCGATCACAACGGGGACGCACCCCAGCCTCACGAGCCTATCATATATCGTCAACCTAGAGGTTCTTACCTGTTCAGGCGTAGCTCAGGGTTTAGTAAGTGTTAGGTATTACACTTCATAAGGTCATTTAGGATTCTAACAAGACGTTCATAAAATCTCCGACCCAATCTCCAAGGGTCCCAAGTTCAACCAGGCTTTTCACTTTTAGCCAACACCTCAAAGTACCTAAGTTCCACTTTCAGACCACACTTAGCTGGACGTCCGACTTGACCTTACCCCAAGCCCACACAGAAAATTGCTCAGCTCCTAGCTTACGTCGGTGAACGCCTCCCTAACTAGCATTCTGACATAGCCCAGACCCATCTCACAGGATGTTCGTAAGCTATGTCTCATTCCGAGTCTGTCGCCACACTCATAATGACTCACCTCGAAGCGTTTTCATCTTTGATCTGTTGCCATAACTACCATGGGACTCCTTACAAGTATTGTCTCACGCTTAGGCGACCTTGAGCCCAACGCAGTAATCCTCTATTTGGTTTGGTCAACTACGCTTCGCCACACTCGCTCCACAAGGGATTATTCGTGATTCACCTCTTCCAACCACCTACCTCGAGGGGAAACCCGAGCCTAGAACCACCTATCAACTACATTAATCTCAGATCCACAATGATCGATCACACTTATCACGGTCAAGGGCTTTGAGTCTCACTCTTAACTTGAAGCCTTAAGCCCCTATTCCCATACTAACTGCTTTCTTAGTCCATTAGTGGTACAAACAATACCAACACAAACTCAAGCTCAACACATATATCACAACGTAGTTTTTTCGTGCATTAAACACAAATTCACGAGCTACTACATTCGAACAAATCAAACAATAACTTTAAGGGGCTTAATCCAAAAGACTACTTACATAGGTAGTGGAGGTCTGAAATCCAGTCCCAGGTCCCACATGCCTCCATTACAAGTTTCGAGCCCCTAAATAACAAACAAATGTCCTAAAAAGTCAAATTCCAAGCACAAATCTCAAGCAAACTTGCTTAAATAATCAAACTAATGCATGGAGGCTTAAGATGGGATCGAGGAAACGAAGTCGACTGGTTATACCTATCCAATGGGCGGCGGCGGCAAGAATGAGAATCGGCGACCGCGACATTTACAAAATTTCCGGCGAGTGGCGGCGCTTGGAGCATAGATCCAAAATGCCCACGACCCGATCTATTCAAAACCAACAACCAAATTAAGAGAACCGATCTAAAAGCGCTCGAAATGATTGAACCAAAACTAAATGGTTTGGGGAAAAACTTACCGGCGAGCGCACCCTCATAACGGCGGCGGCGAGAGAGCGAGCGGCGGCGTGGGCGTTGCGAGCTGGGCGGCGGAGGCGGGACGTGCGCGCGAGGCGCAGCGTCGGTGGCGGGCGGAGAGGCGTGGGTCGGGCGCCGCGAGTCGGGCAGGAGGCGGGACACCGGCGCGCGCGCGGGCGTGGGCGGATCTTTGGCGTCTTGGCGGTCGATTGAAGAAGAAGAGGAGAAGAGGAAGAAGAAAAGGAAGAGAGAGAGGGGCGCGCACAACACAAGCCTTTCCTTTTTTTTTTTTTTTTTTTTTTTTTTTTTTTTTACACGGGCGTTACAAAAGAAGTCAAATTTGAGGACTTTACTCAAGACACTCCCTTTAATAATAATACTTTTACTGCTCAAAACAAAAGAGACGTGTTTAATTTAGTAGTAATAGGCATGTATTCTAAATCAATAGATTAGAAGTTTAAATTTTCACCCTAAAATTTTATTATACTAAAAAAAGAATACTTTCTGGTTTAATTTTTTTTTAAAAAATGTTTTCAATAAAAAATTATTTTGGTTATTGCACTTTATTAATTTAAATATGATTAGTGAAAAGAGCATAGCTCAAATTCCTCTATCGTTAAATGTTGTTGAACTAAAGATAAATAAATTGAAAGAGATTATATTAATTGTAAATGTTTTTTTTTTCTTTTACCATATTTGGAAGATGGTGGGGATTGATGATATATTAACAAGAGTATAACTCAACTGACATCAAGTATGACTTATGACCAAGAGATCATGAGTTAAGAGATTATGAGTTCGATTCCTCCCAATCCCAATTATTGATGTACTTAAAAAAAAATCATTTTTGTAATCATATATTTAAAAGCCGTTTTTGTACTCTTAACTTTGTTCAAATATGGTTTTTAAACTACTTATAAGTACTTAGGGCATGTTTGAGAGTGATTTTGGTCATCTGTCTTTGTTTATAAAATGAAAATTTTCTCTATCTAATGTTTTTATATTACGTATTTTATTTATTATCTTTTTTTCTTTTAATTTCGGTTTTAACTCTCTTCGATTTTTTTTGTTTCTCCCTATAATTGTCGTATCTCTACTTATCCCTAATTCTTACCTTTTTTTTTCCTCATTTTAGTTTTTCTTCCTAAAATTTTAATCATCTTGCCCATATTTTTTTTTTGTTTATCTCTCTATTTTTGAATTTTACTCTCTTTATTAAAATTCTGTCTCTGAATTTTTCGTCCCTTCCTTTAAAATTTTTATCCCTCCAAATATTAGAATAATTTATAACTAAATAGTTTTTAAACAAATTAATTATAATTAAATCACTTAGCTTAACACACTTTATGTTTAAGTTGTTTCCCAAATATGCGTTTTAAAAATCACTTAATTGAAAATCACTATTAAAAGTGTAGAACCAAACATGAAAATGATTATATGGAAATCACTTTTAATAAATCAATTATAGACAAATCAATTACACTAAAATCATTCACAAACATGCAGTTAATACTTATAAAAAAATAAATTTTTGTTTAAAAAATATCATTAAAAAAAGAAATTATTCCAAACCCACTATAAATGAGGTTGTTTTTTAATTCCTTTGGAATAAATAGATGATGTTATGAAACCTTTAGGAATGTTTGACTATAAACCCCCGCTAAGAAACAAGATTCAAAGAACTCAAACTCAAAAATCCTAAAATCAATGAGCCAAGAAAAATATAAAATCGAATTACTTTGAAATCTAACAACTCGAATCAAGAAAGAATAATCCTAGTTTGAGATTCGAATCATTATCCAAATAAGATACATCTAATCCATCAAGCTTAAAAGATTCTAAACATATGACTATAATACATATAATTACAAATAAGAAACATTTTGACTTAAAGCTCCCGTGAAGCTTTTTTTATAACATTTCCAAATCTCAAATCTTATTATTGTTAATGGAATGATTGCAAATCTCATGCTCACCAATACCAATCATGACTATCCAGAGTAATTGAAATTCCACTTTAAAGTAATTGGAAACACTAGTTCCACTAATAATGTTTGACTTGTCTAATGTAACACGAGTTGCATTTGACTTTATTAGATTTAATGCAACTTCAATCACTGGAACTAAAATTCAATAAAATGTTTTTCGACTTCAACTCAACTGTAACAACCCTAAAATTCAGACGAACCTACGTTAAGGAAGTTACTCCGTCACACCGTTCGCGCCGAAATTTCGGCAGCATAACGACATAACAAGGAGAAAACCGAAATTTTTCCTGGAACCTAACAAACAAAAAAACACTTCAAGAAGTTTCAAATAATGCCCAACCCCCACCAAACTACAATCAGAGAATGGGTTGGGCTACAACCAGAGTTCCAAAGTACAATATCTTGGACAAACGAACACTCAGCAGAGGGACAACTCAACCAGAATGAAAATTACTAACTAAGAAGTACAAGAGACAACATAGCGTTGCGCGACCAAACAAATAAAACAGGAACTAAACCATGACCATTTCAAACGAAACTCTAAGCTAAAGGAAAATAAGAAGGAACATGGTCTCACAGCCTCGTCGGGTCGTCATCGTCGTCGACCGCCTCATGGTTTCTTACCTGCAACAAAAAACAACAAAGTAGATGGGTGAGTATAAAAATATTCAGTAAGCAGCTCACTCACGTCCAAACAAATCAACATCCAATCAACCAGACTCGTCTTTTACACTCACTCAACCCCAACACAGGTCTCACACTTAGCACACTTCACCCTGAGCCCTTCTGCGGTAATAACTCGATCTCTACCTTCGGTCCTGGAACTTTGATTGACGATACAATGAGAGAAAGTAACTCTCACGCCACTACTCACTGACATAGAGCAGAGCAGGTACGTATCCTACACGCCCTATGGGGAATCGCCCCTAAACCAGCACGTGATAATGGAAAGCAACCACTCTCTAACGGGGACGTACCCCAGGCTCTCACAACGCAACACACTAGCATAGTGCAGTGAGGTACGTAACCAACACGCCCTATGGGGAATCACCCCTAAGCTAGCACGGGATAATGGAAAGCAACCACTCCCGAATCTCATCGGGGACGCACCCCAGTCTCACGAGCCTATCATATATCGTCAACCTAGAGGTTCCGACTCGATCAGGCACTCAGGGTTTAGTAAGTGCTGAGTTTTGCGCTATTTAGGATTCTAACAAGACATTCCTTAAACCCTCGACCCATTCTCAAGGGGTCCCAAAATCAACCAGGTTTTCACTTTTAGCCAACACCTCAAACTACCCAAATTCCAGTTTCAGACCACACTCAGTTAGACGTCCGACTTAGCCTTACCTTAAGCCCACACAGGTTTACTCAGTTCCTTGCTTCACGTCGGTAAACGCCTCCCTAACTAGCATTGTGCCATAGCCCAGACCTGCCCCGCAGGATGCTCGTAAGCTATGTCTCACTCCGAGTCTGTTGCCACACTCATAATGACTCACCTCGAATCATTCTCGTCTTTGGTCTGTTGCCATGACTACCATGGCTCACCACAAGACATTGTCAATACACATGCTCCATGCTAGTTTATCGCCACACAAGGCTATAGGATAACGTTACCTAAATAAGGAGTAAGGTAGGGACTACTAGCCTGAGGGGTTCCATAACACGACTCTCTTGACTTGGTACTAAGACCATAATCGAAGATACATTCTAACAATCCTGCGAACGCTACAAACTGCATATCGCTTATGTTCCTCAACCACACACGCATGAACTCAAACACGGTCGGAACCAATCCCTTTAACATACACGTCAACACAAGGTTTCAATCCACCAACCATGCAAACAAGCTCTCTCACTTATGAGTTCACTTCCTGAATCTAGTTGGCTACCTTCATCGATTCGAGAGTCCAAGAAATAACTACTTCCTTCAACAGTCAAACGCAAGCTCGCCTAACACAATTCGAAGGAAAAAAGTGACTACTAGCGTAGCCTAGGGCTCGCCTTTAACACCCAACCAAGTTAGTTATAGCGTTCCAAATAGCTCAAACACAAGCCGAAGTTTTAGGCGTGCACCCAAAGGTCACGTTTGCCCCAAACCACCGTAACCGAAACTTTAGTTGCAACCTCGAACCCTTAAATAAGAATAGCCTCACGCTTAGGCGACCATGGGCCCAACGCAGTAATCCTTTACTTAGCAACTACGCTTTGCCACACTCACCCATCTAGGGTTTACTCGTGGCTCACAAATTCCAACTACCATCCTCGAGGTGGGACCTGAGCATAGAGCCACCTTTCAACCACGTCAAACTTGGACTCACAACGTTCTCTCTCAGCTTAATACGATCAAAGGCTTAGGGTCTCACTCCTAACTTGAAGCCTTAGTCCCTACTCCAACATTAACTACTTTCTTAGTCCAATAGTGGTATAAGCGACACCAATACAAACCCGATCTCAACCATAGACATCATAACATGATTTTCGTGCATTAAACACAACTCATAGCTTACCACATTCAGACAAGATCAAATAATAATTTTAAGGGGTCTAATCCAAATAACTACTTACCTCAGCGTGGAAGTGCAACGGAAAATAGTCCTCGCTTGGGTAGCAGCTTAGCGCACCTACAAACACTGCAAACAATGCACAACCTCGATTAGGGCCCCACCTTGAGACTTTACCATAAGACACAAAACTGCACAAACTAGCTAAATTAAGTCGAAATGCCCTTTGATAACCGCACGAGAAACCAGCAGCCAACCCGACTCTAACACCTTTAAACACAAAAAGACAGTTTCAAGGTCGAGACTTACCCTCAGCCACGAGTCCGACGTCTAGAAGCAAACCGGATAACAAACGAGCGAACCCTTCAAGCACGCCTCTCCTGTCGGGCTCACAGACCTGAGCAAACCACAACGAAAAGCAATTAGAGAAAGAAACGAATATGAATCCGAGAGGGAGAGAAACAAAAACCGAGGAAGAGGGGAAGAGACGGTCAGAGGTGAGGAGGAAGACGACGGTTGGCGAGAGGGCGAGAGGCGAGGGGGACGGTATTTGGGCGAGTCGGCAGCGTGGTCAGGCGAGGGCGAAGCGGCGGGTGACGGCTGTGGGGGACGACGCTTGGGTGAGGCGAGTGAGGGCGAGGGGAAGAAGAAGGAGAGGGGGTCGCGAGGGCGATTTGTCGTCGGCGGCGTGGGAGGCAACCGGTCGAGTGGTTGCAGCACGAAAAGGAGAAGAGCAAGGGAGAGAGGGGGGGCGATCTGCTGCTCCTTCGATAAAACCCTTCCTCCTCCTCCTTCTTCTTTTTTTTTTTTTTTTTTAACTTAACGTCTAAATGAATAAAAAGATTTGCTTATTTAAAACAGTTTTCCTTTTTCTTTTTTTTTTTCTTTAATCCTTTTCCAAAACTTAATTTTTCTTTAATTAATACAAACTCATTCCAAACGTACAAAACATGCTTATACTTAACTCTTGAGAATTTAGAACTACCTTAAAAATTACCGGGCGTTACATCAACTTAGTTCTACAAATTTACAAGCTATAATTCATCCTGAGTTTGTCATAAATGATCAAGTGAGAGTGCATTAAATGAAAGTCTATTTTGTAGTTAACTTGGACAACACATAAGGTTGATTCTTGACGTCTTTCTGACCTGACTAAGTATTCATATGTGAGTTAAAAATTATTTTACGAGAATCTGAACCATTTAGGGTGTTTGGTAAAACTATTTTTTTTTAATTAATTTGTTGAAAAATACTTTTAAATTCCTTGTATTTGCCAAATCAATTCAATACCAGCTTTTCAAATTAACTTCTTGAACAAGCATGTGTTAAGGAGATTAATCCAGAGGTAAATAACATTAATGAAAATCCTGGTTGAGGTCTTCCAGAAGCATCGGCTAAACCGTGTTTGTCCTTTTCGGTGTTCCTTGTGTACCAATTGTTGCAGCCACGTTTCCTCTCTGTAACAAACATTGTACAAATATTCTTTTATTATTTCTCCTCCTTCTATTTAAAGGAGGCTCTGCTACAGTAATAATACATAGTGAAAATCATTGCCATCAAACTCTGATTCATATTTACAAGCTTGGTATCGGAGCCTTACTTCGATCATGGAGAATCCATCCCTAAATGCTTCCTCTACAGATGCCTCTGTGCTCAATAACTCAGTCTTTATCCCTTCAGCAAATACAACAAATATACCCTTTGTAATCCCTCCTTTGAACCAGCTTCTCAACCAAATCACTTTCATCAAAATGGACAGGAATAATTTTCTTTTATGACAAAACATAGCCCTACCAATTCTTAAGAGCTGCAACCTATTCGGTTTCTTAACTGGAGAACGACCTTGACCACCAAAATTCCTGGCTGCTGAAGTGGAATTAAGCGAAGAGGGTGCTGCAAGACTTCCAAAACTGAATCCAGATTTCACATCTTGGGTTGCTGTCACTACTACAAAATTTAGTATAGACTACACTTTAGACCATGCTTTTTTTAAAAACCATGGTCTAATATTGTAGAGCTTGAACTAACCATGGTGTAAAATGTATACACCCATTTAAAGACTACATTTAATAAAAACCATGGTTTAAGAATATGCTATAGTCTACATGTTTTAAAAACCGTGGTGTAAATATTATCTTTACACACTATGGTCAATAAAAACCTTGGTCTATAGAACTAAAAACTATGGTTTAAATATTGAATTTACACCATGGTCAATAAAACTCATCGTCTAAAAGCATGCTATAGACTACAAGTTTTTACAACCGTGGTGTAAATATTATCTTTACATTATGTCAATAAAAACCATAGTCCAAATGAATGTTATAGACTACATGTATATAAAATCATGGTCTAAATATTGAATTTAGACAATGTTTAATAAAATCCATGGTCTAAATGAAGGGAATCGAATCCCATGCGGAAGCGAACAATCGTCGTTACTCTCGATTGTATTACATAGAAAATGCTCAAAGCAGAATACTGAGCTGAGCATGCATTTGAAAGCATAAAAAGAGAATTGAGGTTATCTTTGAAGACCAAATCTTCACGTAATTCCCTCGTCGTTAAGGACCTCTTCTTCCTTTATGATCGAATACACGAACACCACCAAAAAGCCTTCTCGGTTGTTCTCTAAGAGAGGGAGAGAGGTGGGATCTCTTTATTGGGATTAGAGATTAGGGTATTGTTTTGATTTATTCCAAAAACTCATACATTGACAATTTAAACAACATAAGCAAATCTATATTAATTAAGCATGGATTAAGCAATTAATAACATGTTGTACACTATACTAAAAGGAAATTAGAAAGACATTACCTTTGTAGTCTCACGTTCTCAAAAACTCCTTGCTTTTGCAAAAACACAGTACAACAACACCAACCAAGTTTTCCTCTGTATAGGACACTACCACGAGAGAAAACCTTCTATCCTCTGAGTTCTACTTAGACAAGTTCCTTGGTGGGAAGGAATCCAACTTTTTGGAAGAGAAAGAGATTTTGTGTATTATAGAGAATTTAAACAATTCACCTAATTGCTTATGTGTTCATCATCCCTCCACTCTTCTCACCAGGAGAAGAATAAGGAATAGCAAGCTAACTTCCCACTCCTTATCGAGAGAGAATTGGGGAGTGGTGGGAACGTGTCATCGTGACACGTTCCCAATTAATTAATTAATAATCAATTAATATAATAAAAATTAATTATATTAATATTTATTTAATTAAATCATATTTAATTAAAACATCTAAATATCATATATTTAATTGAGAATAAATCATATTTAATTATGTTTACCTTCTAAACTATAGTTTTAATGCACATCATATGCACATTAAATTTTAACATATAGTTTTTAAATATGAATCTCATTCACATTTAAATTAATATTTGAACCCTTTCAAATATTTAATTCTCTCGTATAATTTAATAAGAATCATATTCAAATTAAATTTATAATATAAAGTTCAAAAATTTTATATTATAATCTTTATACAATAATGTTTACTCCCTAATTGAATTTGAACATTTCAAATTGAATATATCTAAGAACCCTTTACGAGCTAGAAGGTGGACCTAATGAACCTACAGATCAGAAGCTCCAACGATAAGAGATTATTCGGTTAATCTTATTAACTTCCTAATAAACATTCGTTAACTGCAGGAATACTCCACTAAAGTCCTGCAATTGCACTCTTCTCACTGCATATATATTTCTGTGTCCACGGATATTGACCAATAACAACAGGTCAATCCTTCACGAATGTTCGTAATACCAGTTGGGTCAAATTACCGTTTTACCCATGGGTTACATGTTTTACCTTAAGTTCCAGTGCTCCTCTTATGAACTATTTGTTTGTGGGCCTACCAACAAACAAAAGTACCTTTCGGGCCAATGGGAGGATCAAACCCTTTGTTCAAGTCCCAGAGACACCACTTAAGGGAACATTCATCTACTTACCCTAATAGGCGGGAAATAGTGAATTCCATCTTGTTAGGTTAAGTCCTCAGCTGCCTGTTCGATTTTGTCTCGAAGAAGGTAGGCGTATTGAGTCGGCGAATTTGGTCATTCTCACCCATACTAGTCAAAGGACAATCCCTCGCAAACAGGAGCTCGTAACCTATTCAGGACTGAGATCAAGTTGCCTAGGTAATCTTAGTGAAATAGAAACCTAACTAGTAAACGGAGTTACAGCTAGTGGTTACTATTTCGTGGTCCGGTCTTATGCAATCTCATCACATAGGATATCTCCACTCACATGTCATCTACACGAACACGTTAAGATCACTGTGTTTGTATCATATACAAAGTGGGTCATATTCATAGTATTATCAGGGTAAGGTACTCAAGCGTTATCCTGTTACTATAGACCCGTTAGGTTGTATCTCGAACTGAGATCTTTATATGTACACTACATTCAGTTGAAGAGACATATTACAACCTTGGATATTAGTTTATTGGATTTTAGTTAATAAAAGGGCAATATCGTAAATAATGAACCATAACTCTTTATTAATAATAATAACTCTTTATTATATTAATTAGAACATTATTTACAAACTACGAGTTTTAGGGCACAAATCCCAACAAACTCCCACTTGAACTAAAACTCCAGTGGGGTACATTACAATCTAAAACAGTGGTTACAGAGATACAAAATACAATAAACTAGGGAATCCATTTGCCCAATTACATATCTGTCACTTGCCCTAGATTATCCTATGCACATGTGTCGTAGACCTAGACTCTCCAGATGACCCTCAAATGCTTTAGTCGTGAGAGTCTTCGTAAATGGATCAACTCTATTATGCCCCAAAGCGATCTTCGTGACTATCACGTCTCCTCGTTGCACTATCTCCCGAATGAGATGATACTTCCTCTCGATGTGCTTCCCTCGCTTGTGGCTAAGGCCTATCTCTCATCTTTCAGGCAGGTTGAATGGAGTTGCAGTCGGTATTGGAAACGTGTTTAGTTCTTTGATCCATTATGTGGCGCGAAATCCATCATTGGCTAAACAATCATTTGGTTATGCCATTTTGGGCTTTGCTCTGACTCTTTCTTTCACTATATCATAAACGGATCTTCCCCTCCACACCAATCACGAGTTTTTCTCCAGTCGGGTTGCTCACGCAGCAGATCTCTCTCTCTCTAGATATTTAAAGATAAAGAGAGATGTGAAAGTAATAGCCTTATGCTATGGGTTGTTTGAGGACAGGTTAAGGCAGGGCCCTCTGGGCTTGCTTCTCATGAGATTGGGTGAGGGAATCGGAAAGGGGTTGGCTACGAGGTTCCTTTAATTGACTATCGCACCACTGTTGTCACAGTATAAGCTGATGGGAAATTCCATATGTGGAACAACTTCCATAATTTTGAATGAGGTTCCAATTTTTTTTGGGTTTGTCCCTATCACGTGTGCTGCACAACCCCAAATCCTGAAGTGTTGTAATCTAGGTTTACGCCCCTTCCATAACTCAAAATGCGTTTCGGAAACGCTTTTTGATGGAACCGTGTTCAGGATTTGAACGCAGTCTCTACTGTGTAACCCCAAAACGAGCCAGGCAATTGAGCATAGTTGATCATAGATCGAACCATGTCTAACAAGGTTATGTTTCTCCTTTCAGATACACAATTTTGTTGTGGTGTATTAGGTGTTGAGAGTTGAGATTAGATTCCATGTTCTATCCAATAGTCCTGGAATCTCAAGTTCATATACTCCCCACCTCGATCAGATAAAAGTGTCTTAATGGTTTTCCCTAATGCATTCTCAACCTCAGGCTTGTACTCTTTGAACTTTTCAAGAGCCTCGGACTTATGATGCATTGAGTATAGACAACCATACCTCGAATAACCATCTATAAAAGAGATGAAATATATGTACCCTCATCGAGCTTTAACATCCATCAAATCACAAAGATCCGAATGTATAAGCTCTAAGGGCTTTTTGGCTCTATAACCTTTTCCATTAGAAGGTCGCTTAGTCATTTTTTCTTCCAAGCATGATTCACAAGGAGGCAAAGAATCATCTTCTAACTTGTTTAGAAGTCCATCCTTAGTTAATCTCTCAATCCGATTGAGATTTATATGACCAAGTCTTAGATGTCAAAGATAGGTATTATTTTGCAGAGAAACTTTTTGCCTTTCACTTCGAGTATTTGTAGTTTTAAACATCTCATGATTTAAAATTGCTTTAGTTTGGTTCAGTTTAAGTACATATAAGCTGTTTTCTAATTTAGCAGAATAGATATTGACACCTTCTTTTGTATTGAACACTTCATTGGATAAAAAGGAAATACAATAATTATGTTCAAATAGACAAAAGATAGAAATTAAGTTTTTCTTGATTTTAGGAACTATATAGAAATTTTTCGAAAATAAAAATCTATCTCTAAAGAATAGCTTTAGATCTCTCACTACACGAGTTGAGACGACGTCTACCGTTTCGACCCTAAGCATCATCTGACCCTCATCCAGCTCCTTGAAGGAACTAGTTTCCTATAAAGAAGAGCAAGCGTGGTTAGTGGTTGTTGAATCAAGTATTCAGGTAAAGTCATCACTTTCCACAGAGCATGTTTCGAGAATAAGTAAATCACATTTATCTTTCTTCTCTTTGAGCTCAACAAGGTACTTTGAGAAGTTTCGCTTCCAGTGCCCGTCTGTGTGTGCAGTGGAAATACTTTGCTTTGTCTACAACTTTGGCCTTTGAAGGGATTGGAATTCTCGCAGCAGAAGACGTTGTGAAACGTCGTTGTTTCGTTGTGCAATTCATTTCTTAAAATTCAATTAAACTACTTTAATTCAATGCTAAACATGCATAATAGCAAGAGAAAATAGTAGGTAAAGATCTACGAACCTCTTGAAGAACTCTTCTTCAACATTTTCCCCTTCTCGATCTCGATCCCTCTCGAATCAATGATCTCTACAATCTCCATCCTCGAACCGAACAACAAGACACTTCCAAAGGGTCTTCTCCGTTGTTCTCGGGAGGTTGAGGGAGAGTTGTGGGTCTCCTTTTGGTTTTGGGTTTTGAGAGAAATCTAGAGGAATTGAGAGAGAATTAGACTTGCTCTCTTTGGATGAAAATCCAAAAAATTGTAAAAAGTCTCACCAAAGGCTTCTTGCAAGCATTTTTTGTTGGGGGTTGTGCCCTAAAACTCGTAATTTGTAATTATGTTCTAATTATTGTAATAAAGTGTTATTATTTCAATAAAGAGTTATTGTTCGTTATTTACGATATTGCCCCTTTTTTAACCCTAAGTCCAATAAACTAAACATCTAAGGTTGTAAAATGTCTCTTTAACTGAATGTAGTGTACATATAAAGAATCTCAGATCGAGATCCAGCCTAAAGGGTCTATAGTAATGGGATAAGGTTTGAGTACTTTGCCCTGGTAACACTATGGATGTGGTCCACTTTGTATAAGATACAAATACTGTGATCCTAAGGTGTTCGTGTAGATGACATGTGAGTGAGAATATCCTATGTAATGAGATTACATAAGACTGGACCGTGAAATAGTAACTACTAGATGTAACTCCGTTGACTAGTTAGGTTTCTATTCAACTAGGATGACCTAGGCAACTTGATCTCAATCTTGAGCAGGTTATGAACTCCTGTTCGCAAATGATTATCCTTTGACTAGTATGAGTGAGAGTGGCCAGATTCAGCGACTCAATATGCCTACCTTCTTGGGGTCAACACCAAGTGAGCAGCTGGAGACTTAGCCTAGCAAGATGGAATTCACTCCTTCCCACCTACTACGGTAAGTAGAGGAATGTTCCCTTAAGTGGTGTCTCCGGGACTTGAACAAAGGGTCCGACCCTCTCATTGGCCCAAGAGGGACTCTGTTTGTTGGTAGGACCACAAACAAATTATTCATTAGAGGAGCACTGGTACTTAAGGTACAAGATGTAACCTAGGGGTAAAACGGTAATTTGACCCAGCTGGTGTTACGAACATTCGTGAAGGATTGACTTGCTATTATTGGTCAATATCCGTGGATACAGAAATATATCTGCAGTGAGAAGAGTGCAGCTGTGGGACTATAGTGGAGTGTTCCTGCAGTTAACGAATGTTGATTAGGACGTGAGATTGACCGAGTAATCTCGTATCGTTGGAGCTTCTGATCTGTAGGTCCATTAGGTCCACCTTCTAGCTCGTAAAGGGATCTTAGATCGTTTGAATTTGAAATGTTCAAATTCATTAGGGAATAAATTTAATGTATATAGATACGATATAAATATTTGGTTTTGGAACTATATATTATAAATTTAATGTGAATATGATTCATATTAAATTATACGAGAGAATTAAATATTTGAAAGAGTTCAAATACAAATGTGAATGTGATTCATATTTAAAACTACAGGTTAAAATTTAATGTCCATAAGATGTGCATTAAAACTATAGGTTAGAAGGATAATTGATTAAATGTGATTTAATCAAAATTAAATATATGATATTTAATTTATAATTAATTAAATATGATTTGATTAATTAATTATATTATTTAATTAATAATTTGATTATTTATTTTATAATATGATAAATAAAAGAAAATGGGAACGTGTGGCACGTTTTCCACTTCCCTCCAACTCCCCATCGATAGGGAGTGAGAGAAGTTTTTCACTCTGACTAGTTTTTCTTCCCCTTGTGAGAGGAAATCGATCGAAAAAAAATTGATGCAATTTTTGGAATTGCTCTCTCAAGAACTCTCTCACTCAATTCTCATTTTTTCCAATTGTTGGATTCCTTCCCACAAACAAATTGATCAAAAGCATCTAGAGAATAGGAGGTTTTCCTGTTGGTAGTGTCCTGTTGTAAAAGTAGAGAAACTTGGTGTTCCTGTATTGCTGAGTTGCTGGATTCTTTTGGAGCAAGGAGTTGCTGTGAAACTACAAAGGTATTATGAATCCCTTTTCTAGTTTATTTTAAATTTTACAGCACGTTTGCATGATAATCCATGTCTAATTAGATTAGAATGCATGTTTATCTCTGTATCATTTACCAATGAATGGGTATTTCATTTTCAACCAAAACAAACTTGCAATTATGATTTTAATCACGTTTCTGCTGCTCAAGGGGATCAAATCTCGATCAATTGGTATCAGAGCAATGTTAGTTTTGCTTTGGTTGAAAATAATTTGCATTAGTTAGGTGGGATTTGTTGGGATTTATGCCCTAAACTTGTGTAATTTTGATCAATTAAATAAAGTGTTGTTTGTTTTGATAAGATTACAGTCTTGCTTTAATAAATCCAATAAACTAAGCTCGAAGGTTATAACATTTATCTTGAAATCAATGTAGTGGACACTATTTGGGTTAAGTTCAAGATTATTGAAGGGAATGAAAATCTCCGTAGAGCGGAAGACGATCGAATCGTCATGGTATCATTACGCTACTTGAATTTTGTCAAAATGATCTAACTCTTAGATCTAGGCTAAACATGCAACAGAGGAAGAAATTTACAGAGAGAAGAATGTACTTACTTGTTGTAGAGAATTCTTCAAAAATCTTCCTTCATCACGAACACTTCGTGCCTCTCGATCTCAACGAACGCTTCCCTCGAACAGAATCCGAACACTATCAAAAGCCTTCTCGGTTCTTCTTCCTTTGGAAGAAGAAGAGTTGTGGGACTCTAGTGATTTGGAGAAGGAGGAGACTTGAGAGAAAAGTGTTGAGAGAAACTCTTCTTTTTGGATGAGAATCCAAAAAATGAGAGTGTTGCACCAAATCCTTCTTGCAAGAAGGGTTTAAATAGTGGGAATGATGGAGTTAAAATCTCAACATTATTACCACTTTACCACAACCATAGGTTATGCAAATCTCATTTGCATAACAACATAATATAAGATATCTCATATCTCATATTGCAAATCTCATTTGCAATAATTGTCGATTAATTAAATTGAATCACATCCAATTTAATTTCTCTCAATTAATTTCTCTAATTACCCCTAATTCAACAATTAGGCTAACCTATAGTTTATTATGAATCTCATTCATATTAAACTATACATTATATCATTCATACCGCATATAAATGACATAAATGCCCTTTAAGTGAAATTGAACACATCAATTTCATACCAAAACATTAACCCTTCTTTTAACCAAGATTGAGCCAACCGAAGGACCTAATGGATCTACAGTGACAGGCTCCAATGATCCGACATTAACCTGTCAAACTCTTTGACCCGATTAATCAACATTCATTAGCTAGGGTAACACTCCACCATTGCCCATAGCTCCACTCCCGTCAGTGCAGAATATTACGTGTCCACTGATATAACCAATGCCCATGAGCCGACCCTTCACAGGTTGTTCGTAGACACAATTGGGTCAAATTACCGTTTGACCCCTGTGTCTACCTCTTGATCTTTAAGTCCCCACTGCTCCTCAAATGAATAACATATTGTGATGGTCTAACCATACACAACACCCTTCTCGGGCCAGTGAGAAGGTGGGCGCCCGTTGTCCAAGCCCTGGAGACAACACTTAAGGAAACAACCCCTCTAGCTTCCCTAAAGGCGGGAATGAGTGAATTCTATCTCGCATAGTTAAGTTCCCAGCTCCCTACTTGGTCCTGTCCCTGAGAAGATAGGCATATTGGGCGAGTAACTGTGACCACCCTCACCCGTACAAGTCAAAGGACAGACCCCCGCAAACTGGAGTCCGTAACACGCTCGAGGATTGTGTCGAGTCACTAATGGTCATTCACGAAGTTATTAGTCCTCATCACAATCTGCGGTGTTAGATCAGTAGGTCTAATAATTCACGGTTCGGTCTTGTACAATCTCATTGCACAGGATGCCCTCACTCGCATGTCAACCACATGAACGAGTCAGATCACCTCGTTTGTATCTAATACAAAGCCGACCGCATCCACAGTTATCCAGGATTAGGTCTCCAACCTTATCATATACTGTAGACCGTTCGGGTCATTAACTCGAACGTGATCCTCCCTGTGTGTCCACTACACACCGTTCAAGTTCTAGTTCTCTCATAAATTCAATGACCCTGGAGCTTATTTTATTGGAAAAGTTTGTAAATATTGCGAGTCATAAAGTAATGAAATAAATAACTCTTATTAATTTCAAACAGTAATTTACAAACACGAGATTAGGACAAAAATCCCAACAAATTCCCACTTGGACTAAGCTAGTGGAGAAAATATATTTCTGAAATGTACATAAATTACAATGAAGTAATACAATAAACTAGGGCATTGAATACCCGTTTACATATCTCCCACTTGCCCTAGTCAGGAAGCTCTTGAAGACCTAGACTCTCTATGTGCCCTCAAACACCTTAGCCGTGAGGGGCTTTGTAAATGGATCAGCTACGTTGTGCTCCGAAGCTATCTGCGTGACTATCACATCTCCGCGGTGCACAATCTCCGCATCAGATGATACTTGCGCTCAATGTGTTTGCCTCTCTTATGGCTCCGAGACTCTCGTGAGTTGGCTACTGCACCACTGTTATCAAAGAACAGTGTGATCGACAAGTTCATATTTGGAACAACTTCCAAATCGGTCATGAACTTCCTAAGCCAAACAACTTCCTTTGCAGATTCATAAGCCGCGACATACTCCGCTTCCATAGTGGAATCGGCGATGCATCCCTGCTTGATGCTTCACCATACTACAACTCCTCCATTCAGAATGAAGGCTGACCCCGAAGTGGATTTCCGTGTATCCCGTAAGGATCAAATCCCCACTGCTATACACTAAGCTGTAGTTCCTCGTTCTCCTAAGATACTTGAGGATTGCCTTTACGACTGTCCAGTGATATAATCCTGGATTGGACTGATATCTATTGACGATTCTTACTGCATAACAGATGTCGGTCCTAGTACACAACATGACATACATCAGGCTCCCTACAGCCGAAGCATATAGAATCCGTCTCATATCCTCAACATCTTGAGGAGTCTTAGGACACTGATCCTTAGACAAGTTAACCCCATGCCTGAAGGCAGCAAGTCCTTCTTGGAGTTTTGCATCTTATATCTAGACAACATCTTGTCAATATTAGGCGCCTGAGACAAGGCTAGCGTGCTCGTTTCTTAGGTTCGGACAACGATACCTAGAACATACTGAGCTTCTCCCAAATCTTTCATTTGGAATTGTGAAGCTAGCCACTTCTTAACGTCAGTAAGAAATTCTACCTCATTCCCAATGAGAAGAATATCATCCACATACAACACTAAAAATGCGACAGTTTTGTCAATGATTTTCTTGTAGACACAAGGCTCGTCGACATTTTGATCAAAGCCATAAGATTTGATCGCCTCATCAAACCTTATATTCCAAGACCTCGAAGCTTGTTTCAGTCCATGAATGGACCTATGAAGCCGACAAACCTTGTGCTCTTTGCCTTGGGCAATGAACCCTTTGGGCTGGTCCATGTAGATGGTCTCATCAAGTTTGCCATTCAGAAAGGTTGTCTTGACATCCATTTGCCATACCTCATAGTCATAATACGCGACAATGGCAAGAAGAATCCTGATCGACTTTACCATGGCAAAAGGTGAAAAGGTCTCCTCATAGTCAACCCCTTCAACCTGGGTAAAACCCTTTGCCACTAGTCGGTCTTTGAAGGTCTGCACCTTCCCATCTATGCCACGTTTACACTTGTAGATCCATTTGCAACCAATAGGTTTTCCTGGTCCATAGCTTTAATCCATTCGTCTTTGTCAACATCAACCATTGCCTGATCATATGTCAATGGATCCTCACAGTCGTCATCATGAGCGACAACTGAGGTTTCAGCTAAACCCATGTAGCGATCAGGCTGTCTCACAACCCTCCCACTACGTCGAGGCATTCCCAACTGTTGGGAACGGATTTGACTAGACGTGCTAGGATCAACAACACTTGTTGACGTACTAGCCCCATCAGCAACTCTTGCTGATGTATTGCCCATTTCATTTAACACAATTTTACTCCTTGGTAAATGATCCCTGACGTGGTCTTTCTCTAGGAAAGTGGCGTTTGTCGACACAAGCACCCTATTTTCCTTAGGATCGTAAAATAGACCACCCCTAGTCTCTTTAGGGTAACCTACGAATAGGCATAGTTTCGAACGGGGTTCCAACTTTTTCGGGTTTGACACAAACACGTGGGCCCGACATCCCCAAATTCTGAAGTGATGTAAACTGCCTTTACGTCAACTCCAGAGTTCGAAAGTTGTTTCACAAACACTCTTCGACGGAACGTTGTTCAAAATATATACCGCAGTCTCCACTGCGTAACCCCAAAAAGAATCAAGGAGACAAGCATAGCTCATCATCTACCGAACCATGTCCAACAGGGTTCTGTTTCTCCTTTCTAATACACCATTTTGCTGTGGCATACCAGGTGCTGAGAGTTGGGACGTGATTCCGTGTTCTATCATATAGTCCTGGAATTCAGTGTCCATTTACTCTTCACCTCGATCCGATCGAAGGGGATTTTGTTTAGTTAGTAAGGGAGTAGGCAGGGGGGGAGTCAAAGGGTGGGAATAGATTGTAGTGAATTGTGGGAGTTTCTAAGGAAAGCTATCTTCTCAAAGTCAAATCTTCAAAAGGATGGAGTTCCAGCAAAACCCTTTCTAAGGATGAGGACGGTAGTTCGGGAGTTCGCTAAGCGATTTACCTAACAGGTTTTCAACCTCAGTCTTGTACTCCTTGAACATTTCAAGAGTTTCAGACTTCTTGTGCATTAGGTAAATATACCCATACTCGAGTAATCGTTTATGAAAGACACGAAGTACTCATAACCGCCCCGAGCTTTAACATTCATCAGACCATAGAGGTCAGAATGTACTAACTCAAGAGGCTCTTTGGTTCTATATCCTTTTTAACTAAAAGGACGTTTGGTCATTTTGCCCTCAAGGCATGACTCACACACCGGTAAAGAGCTTTCTTCCAACTCGTTTTGAAGTCCACTCTTCACTAGTTTCTCAATCCTATTGAGATTAATGTGGCCTAAACGTAGATGCCAAAGACGGGCATTTTTCTTAGGAGAAACTTTCGCTTTCTTATTTCGTGTTTCTGCAGTTGTAAACAATTCAGTATTCAAAACACTTTAGACCGAATTAGGTTTCAAAACATACAGATTATGCTCAAGTGAAGCTGAACAAATAACATTGCCTTTGAAAGAAATAAACGCTTTATTTAATTCAAAAGAAACACATATAGATTGTTCAATTAGGCAGGAAATGGAAACAAGATTTCTAGTAAACCCTGGTACAATGTACAAATTATCTAATAATAAGTACTTCCCGCCAAAGTGTAGCTTCACGGTGCCGATCACTGCAACAGAGACAAGCTCCCCGGATCCAAACTGTAGAGTCACCTCACCCTCTCGCAGCGGCTGCCAGGAATCAATCCCCTGGAAAGAAGAACAAACGTTTTTTAGTGGCGCCCGAATCTAATATCTAGGCAGAGTCACTACTCTCCACTAAACAGACTTCTGTCACAAGTAAATAACATTTACCTTGATTCTTCCTCTCGGCCAGGAATTTGGGATAGTTCCTCTTCCAGTGTCCGCCCCCATTGCAGTGGAAACACTTTCCTTTCTCTGCAACGTCCTTGACCTTCTTTTCCTTGTGGGCGACAGCTCGGTCAGTTTTACCCCTCTTCATCATCTTCTTCCCTTTCAGGCGTGAAGGAGCAACAGGTTTAGTCCCAGAGGTCGAACCCCCGTGATAGGACCTGTAGGCAACATTTGCCTTAGATTTCGATGCCTTGACCCTGTTTAAGGACTGGAAATTCTGTAGCTCATTGAGGAGGGTAATCGGAGTTTAGCTAATTTTGTTCATAACAGCATTGCTACGAAACTGAAGGAAATTCTTTGGAAGAGTCTCCAGAATAAAACTGACTTGGCTCGACTCGTCGATCGAAGCCCCGTTCATCTCAACCAGATTAAAGTGGTCATCATGTCTAGAACATGTTCACGGACAGACGACCCCTCTTTCATCAGTGCGTTGAAAACGTATTTGAGCGAGTCATGCCGGACCTAAAAGGACTGTTGTCCAAACATTTCCTGCAAGGACTCCATGGTCTCCTTGGTGGTGACCATCAACTCATGCTTCTTTGCCAATACATCAGACATGCTGGCAATGATATAGACCTTGGCCTTTTCACTGCTCCTAATCCATCAATTGTATGCATCGCGAACACTTCTCGACACAGTCGAGCCCGACATCTGAGGACACTCCTCAGAGAGCACGAACTTAATGTCGTCAGTTACCAAAATTGTGTTTATGTTGTTTTTCCAACTTTGGTAATTATCTCCTACTAGTTTATCGGACGCGAGTAGAGCTATAATTGCGCTAGACATGTTTTAGGTTGAAATATTAGAAAACTTTGTGTTAGTCTCGCAAAAACTTTTTAAAACAAATCAAGTTTTAGAAAAATTGTTTCATGATCCCTAGATCATTCAATATTTTGCAATGATATCCTAAAGGTTTAGAATGACCACCACCGAAGGGTGAACAGAAACACTCCTCCTCTAGGACGAGACTTTGTCAATCATACCCTAATCCCAGAATAACTCTTATTCAATTAGGCGTCAAATTACCATTGTTCGGTCCAATTCATTAACACTCAACGAATTCTATGAGTGTCACCCTCAATCTTTAAGTTTCCAATCATCCGTCTAAACAATAGCCACCGAAGGGTGAACCAAGAAGGAAAACCAACCAGGAAACTGTATCTCTTTCGGAAATTCACGGTGTTCTTACTCCCATGATTAGGCCTTCCGAAGGGATTGTCTGGTCCAGGCCAAACTAGCAGGCGGATCATAGGCGTCTCACGGTGTGAATCGAAAGAAGAGACCGTGGGTCCCGTTTTCACAAGTACCGCTCGCACTCACTATAAGTACTCTCTCCATCCACGATGATACTGACCTATACAAATGCCACCCGAAGGGGGATGCTCACATTTGCGCCACGAGGCCGAGTATAGATCTCACGGTGCGGACTTAATGGAGATTTGTTGTTGGAAATTCAAATGTATCTCATACACTTTATTTCCTCCCACTCAACACTTTAGTTTTAATAGGGATTGACCTAGATAAACCGGCTAAAATTTACCTAAGTCTACCAATATAACTCTTATATGGTATTTAACCTAAGTTTATAATCACATCATTACTTAGGTCTATGTGAGTAAATTAAAACACTTTTAATTAGCGACACTCACGATAAGTATAATCTAAGAATCTCCGGACCGAATTCACTCCCAGGTAGGGGTGTTCTGCAAGCGTCAACTTAAATACCCCAGCCTTAGACAAAGCCTTCATTAGGCAGAATTACTAATCAGTCTCCATTCATAGACTAAACTTTGATTTCCTAATTTCTAATCTCATTAGAAAATAGAAAACCCAAATCTAATTATTCAAGTTCTAAACTCTTTAAAACTAATAATTAACTTAGGTTGCATGCATTTCTATGTTATAGTGTTTGATCATTCATCACATGAATAACTATATACTATAACATAATATAATTCATCACATGGATATAAATGCATGAGCATACTTTAATCTAAAAAATATAACACTTATATTAATTAAATTAAACATGCATTTAATTATATTATAACTCTTATAATATAAATGATGCATGAAAATGTTTAACCTAAGGTGGGATTTTAAATCTATATGGCATACATTATGCACATAGAATTTACTTAAATCATACATCTCATGCATAAAGTAATTAAATAGAAAAAATGGATCGGTTTTGGTACCTAAGGGCAATTATTTAATTAAATAACATTAATATAACACTTATATTAACATTATTTAATAAAATAATTATATAAATAAATTAAAATACATTTTACATTTAAGAAATAAAGAAAATACGAAAATAAGCGCCCACTTCTTGAAATAAACTGCTCCCACTACGCGAAACTGCTTCTGCAATCGCTCCCACTAGGCGTGCGACGTTGCAACGCCGTGGACAGCCTTGCAACGCTGCCGCGTCCAGCGTCAAGATCAGTGTCCTCCACGCCGTGGCGTTGCAACGCTGCTCTGCAGTAGGGCCTCCGTCCGCAAGAATGGCGTTGAGACGCCCCAGAACAACGTCTCAAAGCCATCGACAGAACAACTAACTCCTTTGCTGTTCTTCGTCGATTTTCGCCCGTTTCCGCACCGATTTCTTCACAGCAACTCTTGCCACGAACAACTCGGACTTACAGACTCGATTTACAACAAAATGCCCAAAAACAACGGGCCCTTACATTGATCTAATCAACATAAATTGTAAATCTATTCTAGTGCCAAAACCGAAAACATCCAAATTCGCAAACCAACATTCATCTCATGAAGTTAAAGTAAATTACCCACCTATTTGAACAAAAAACAGTGCATAATGAAGAACCATCGAAATGGCTCTGATACCAATTGAAGAGAATGAAAATCCCCGCACAGCGGAAGACAATCGAATCGTCATGTATCATTATGCTACTTGAATTTTGTCAAAATGATCTAACTCTTAGATCTAGGCTAAACATGCAATAGAGGAAGAAATTTACAGCGAGAATAATGTACTTACTTGTTGTAGACAATTCTTCAAAAATCTTCCTTGATCACGAACACTTCGTGCCTCTCGATCTCAACAAACGCTTCCCTCGAAAAGAATCCGAACACTACCAAAAGCCTTCTCGGTTGTTCTTCCTTTGGTAGAAGGAGAGTTGTGGGACTCTAGTAATTTAGAGAGGGAGGAGACTTGAGAGAAAAGTGTTGAGACAAACTCTTCTTTTTGGGTGAGAATCCAAAAAATGAGAGTGTTGCACCAAATCCTTCTTGCAAGAAGGGTTTAAATAGTGGGAATGATGGAGTTAAAATCTCCACATTATTACCACTTTACCACAACCATAGGTTATGCAAATCTCATTTGCATAACAACATAATATAAGATATCTCATATCTCATGTTGCAAATCTCATTTGCAATAATTGTGGATTAATTAAATTGAATCACATCCAATTTAATTTCTCTCAATTAATTTCTCCAATTAGCCATAAATAAACAATTAGGCTAACCTATAGTTTATTATGAATCTCATTCACAATAAACTATATATTATATCGTTCATATCTCATATAAATGACATAAATGCCCTTTGAGTGAAATTGAACACTTCAATTTCATACCAAAACATTAACCATTCTTCTAACTTGATTAGAGCCAACCAGGGACCTAATGGACCTACAAAGATGATGAGCTCCAATGATCCAAGATTAACCTGTCAAACTCTTTGACCCGATTAATCAACATTCACTAGCTACGGTAACACTCCACTATAGCCCATAGCTGCACTCCCGTCAGTGTAAATATTACGTGTCCACTGATATAACCAATGCCCATGAGTCGACCCTTCACAGGTTGTTCGTAGACACAGCTGGGTCAAATTACCATTTTACCCCTGTGTCTACCTCTTGATCGTCCCCACTGCTCCTCTAATGAACAACATATTGTGATGGTCCAACCATACACAACACCCTTCTCCGGCCAGTGAGATGGTGGGCACCCGTTGTCCAAGCCCTGGAGACAACACTTAAGGAAACAACCCCTCTAGTTTTCCTAAAGGCGGGAACGAGTGAATTCTATCTCGCATAGTCAAGATCCCACCTCCCTACTTGGTCCTATCCCTGAGAAGATAGGCATATTGGGCGAGTAACTGTGACAACCCTCACCCGTACTAGTCAAAGGACAAACCCCGCAGATAGGAGTCTGTAGCACGCTCAGGATTCAGGTCGAGTCACTAATAGTTACCTACGAAGTTATTAGTCCTTACTGTCAACGGTGTTAGATCAGTAGGTCTAATAATTCACGGTCCGATTTTGTACAATCCCATTACACAGGATGCCCCCACTCGCATGTCAACCACATGAACGAGTCAGATCACCTCATTTGTATCTAATTGAAATCGCGCTGCATCCAAAGTGTACCCAGGATTTAGTCTCCAACCCTATCCATAGTAGACCGTTCGGGTCATTAACTCGAACGTGATCCTCCCTGTGTGTCCACTACACACCGTTCAAGTTCTAGTTCTCTCATAAATTCAATGACACTGGAGCTTAGTTTATTGGAAAAGTTTACAAATATTGCGAGACACAAAGTAATGAAATAAATAACTCTTATTAATTTCAAACAGTAATTAAACACGAGATTAGGACAAAAATCCCAACAATTATAACCTAAATGGTCTATGGTATAAGAATAAGGTTGGAAACCTCATTCTTGTAACACCATGGATGCGACCCATTTTGTAATTAGTACAAATGAGGTAATCAAACTCATTCATGTAGTTGACATGCGAGTGGGGGCATCCTGTATGAAGAGTTCATACAAAACTGGATCGCAAATTATTAGTCTAACCAGTGTAACACCGTTAACAAGATAAGACTAGTAATTTATAGATGGTCATTAGTGACTCGCCCTGAATCCTGAGTAAGTTAAGAACTTCTGCTGATAAGGGTTTGTTCTTAGACTAGTATGAGTGAGAGTAGCCTGTAGCCGACTCATTAAGCCTATCTTCTCGGGAACAGAACCTCGTAGGTAGCTGGGAACTTAACTGTGCAAGATGGAATTCACTCATTCCTACACTAAGGAATTAGATAGGTTGTTCCCTTAAGAACTGACTGCAGGTCTTGAAGAACGAGGCCCCACCCTCTATGAGGGTATGAGTCTAAGGTAGAACCTTAGACTTGTTGTTCATTAGAGGATCAATGGTGCTTAAGGAGCAAAGAGGTAATCACAGGTGTAAAACGGTAATCTGTCCCAACTGTGATTACGAACAACCTGTGAAGGGTCGACTCATGGGTAATGACTATATCAGTGGACACAATAATATCTATAGTGAGGAGAGTGCAGCTACAAGTCCATAGTGGAGTGACTTGTAGTAAATGAATATTGATTAACTGGATCAAAGAGTTTGATCAGTTAATCTCATATCATTGGAGCTCATGAACTGTAGGTCCATTAGATCCCTCCGTTGGCTCATATGGTAATATTGAGGGTATAAAGTTATGAGTGAAATTGAAGTGTTCAATTTCATACATGAGGTGTTATATCAATTATATAATTGATATTATATATAGTTTTATGTGAATTAGATTCATATATAAACTATATACTAAATAGAGAATAAAGGAGGGGTAGGATGGTCATTTCCATCCCATTCCCTTATATATATGGTTGCATGAGATGCAACTAGGTGAAGTCTTTTAAGAATAAAGGAATTAGAAGCTCTTTGTTGTGTTGTTTGAAAGGTTCCAAGACACACACAGCTCTCTCAAAATACCTCACCTCTCCTAAAGGGAACCCACCTTCCTCCCTCACCTAGAGAAGAACGAAGAAGATTCAGTGGTCGTGTCTTAGCACGTTGGAGTTCCTGTTGCTGAGATCGTGATCGTGGGAGAGATAAGCACTCGAAGAAAGGTTCTTCAAAGGTAATTTCTTGTTGTCCATTATATTTTACATGCTTGATCTAGTATTTTGTGTTCTTGAATTAATCGTTGT
Source organism: Trichosanthes cucumerina (assembly GCA_036507285.1). NCBI lineage: Eukaryota > Viridiplantae > Streptophyta > Magnoliopsida > Cucurbitales > Cucurbitaceae > Trichosanthes > Trichosanthes cucumerina. The sequence goes on from CM071839.1 coordinate 38,026,425, forward strand.
AACTAAATCAAGAGCGCGCGATTCGCAAACGCTTCTGCTTCGGGGACTACGATTCCCTTCAGGATTTGCATTTGGTTTGCTGTAAAACTAGCTTAGGAAAATTTTGGCCTTAGTTTCTTTTGATTTGATCAAATTATATGTAAAGGGCTCTGTGTTTTTGGGCAACTATGTACATAATCAAGTCTGTATTTGAGTTATGAGTCGTTCGGGACAAGTTTCGTGCAAATCGGATGAGTATCGAAGGAGAAATAGATGTTTGAAGCTGTTGTGTTGAAAGAAATCTACTGCTGCCAAAGCAACAACGTTGCAACTGATGGAGATCTGATCTCCTTGAGCAGCGGAAATGTGTTTGGGATCGTAATTTGCTTGATTGTTTTAATTGAAACAAAAACCAATACATTGAAACAAACATACAGAATAAACATGCTCTTTAATCTAATTAAACATTGAGGTTTTACATGCAAACATGCTTCAAATAATTTAGCAATTAAACTAATAAAGAGATAAAGGGATTACCTTTGTAGTTTCGCAGAACAACAACTCCTTGCTCCAATGTTCAGCAACTCAAGAACTTCAAAAGTTCTCTGTTTTTCACCAACTGAACACCACCAACAAAGAGCACCTTCTATGTCTCTGAGTTCTACTTAGACCTATCCTTTGTGGGAAGGATTCCAACAATTTGGAAGAATTGAGAATTACAGAGTGTGAGAGAGTTCTTGCTTAGAGAATCCAGTTTTTCCAAACTCATAAATCGATCAAGTTCATCTGTTGTCCAGCAGAAGAAGGTTAGAAAAGGGAATAACTTCCCCACTCACTATCGATGGGGAGTGGATGGAAGTGGAGAACGTGCCACACGTTCCTCTCCTTTTATTTAATTATAATATAATTAATTAATCAAATCTTATTTAATTAATTATAAATTAAATATCATATATTTAATTTAGATTAAATCATATTTAATCAGTTTTTCCCTCTAACCTATAGTTTTAATGCACATCTTATGCACATTAAACTTTAACCTATAGTTTTCAAATATGAATTACATTCATATTTGAATTTAACATTTGAACTATTTCAAATATTTAATTCTCTCACATAATTTTAATATGAATCATATCCACATTAAATTTATAATATATAGTTCCAAAACTATATAATATATCGTAGCAATATACATTCGTTTATTCCCTTATGAATTTGAACACTTCAAATTCAAACGATCTAAGAACCCTTTACAAGCTTGAAGGTGGACCTAATGGACCTACAGATTAGAAGCTCCAACGATACGAGATTGCTCGGTTAATCTCATTAACCTCCCAATCAACATTCGTTAACTGCGGGAACACTCCACTAAAGTTCCGCAGCTGCACTCTTCTCACCGCAAGTATATTTCTGTGTCCACGGATATTGACCAATAACTGCAAGTCAATCCTTCACGAATGTTCGTAACACCAGCTGGGTCAAATTACCGTTTTACCCCTAGTTTACATCTTGTGTCTTAAGTATCAATGCTCCTCTAATGAACAATTTGTTTGTGGTCCTACCAACAAACAGAGTCCCTCTCGGGCCAATGGGAGGGTCGGGCCCTTTGTTCAAGTCTCGAAGATACCACTTAGGGGAACATGCCTCTGCTTACACAAGTAGGCGGGAGGGAGTAAATTCCATCTAGTTAAGTTAAGTTCTCATATGCTCACTCGGTCTTGTACCCAAAAAGGTAGGCATATTGAGTTGGCGAATCTGACCACTCTCACTCATACTAGTCAAAGGACAATCCCTCGCGAACAGAAGTTCGTAACCTGCTTAGGATTGAGATCAAGTTGCCTAGGTCATCCTAGTGAAATAGAAACCTAACTAGTCAACAGAGTTACAGCTAGAGGTTACTATTTCGTGGTCTGATCTTATGTAATCTCATTACATAGGATAACCCCACTCACATGTCATCTACACGAACACATTAGGATCACAGTGTTTATATCAAATACAAAGTGGGCCACATCCATAGTTTTACCAGGGTAAGGTACCCAAAACTTATCCCCTAACTATAGACCTTTTAGGCTGTATCTTGAACTGAGATCCTTTATATGTACACTACATTCAATTAAAGATTCATATAACAACTTTTGATGTTTAATTTATTGGATTTAGGGTTTAAATAAAGGGAAACTCGTAGATAACGAACAAGAATTTTTATTGAAATAATAACACTTTATTACAATAATTAGAACATAATTACAAACTACAAGTTTTAGGGCACAAACCCCGACAAACTCCCACTTTTACTAAAACTATAGTGGGGTACATCTTAATCTAAAACAGTGCTTACAAGAGATAGGATTACAATAAACCATCCACATACCCCATTACATATCTCCCACTTGCCCTAGATTAGCCTATGTACATATCTCGTACACCCAGACTTTCTAGATGACCCTCGAACACTTTAGCCTTAAGCGATCTTCGTGACTGTCACATCTCCTCGTTGTTAGGATTTATGCCCTAAACTTGTGTAATTTTGATCAATTAAATAAAGTGTTATTTGTTTTGATAGAATTACAGTCTTGATTTATAAATCCAATAAACTAAGCTCCAAGGTTATAACTTTTATCTTGAACATCAGTGTAGTGGACACTATTTGGGTTGAGTTCAAGAATATAACCTAAATAGTCTATGGTATAAGAATAAGGTTGGAAACCTCATTCTAGTAACACCATGGATGCGTCTCACTTTGTAATTAGTACAAATGAGGTAATCCAACACATTCATGTAGTTGACATGCAAGTGGGGGCATCCTGTATGAAGAGTTCATACAAGACTGGATCACAAATTATTAGTCTAACCAGTGCAACACCGTTAACAGGATAAGACTAGTAATTTATAGATGGTCATTAGTGACTCGACCTGAATCCTAAGCAAGTTAAGAAGTCCTGCTTATAGGGGTTTGTCCTTAGACTAGTATGGTGAGAGTGGCCTGTAGCCGACTGAATAAGCCTACCTTCTCCGGGACAAAACCTCGTAGGTAGGTGGGAACTTAACTGTGCAAAATGGAATTCACTCATTCCTCTACTAAGGAATTAGATAGGTTGTTCCCTTAAGAACTGACTCCAGGTCATGAACAACGGGGCCTCACCCTCTATGAGGGTATGAGTCTAAGGTAGAACCTTAGACTTGTTGTTCATTAGAGGATAAGTGGTGCTTAAGGAGAAAAAAGGTAATCACAGGGGTAAAATGGTAATTTGACCCAGCTTCGATTACAAACAACCTGTGAAGGGTCGACTCATGGGTAATGACTATATCAGTGGACACAATATTATCTACAGTGAGGAGAGTGCAGCTACAAGTCTATAGTGGAGTGACTTATAGTTAATGAATATTGATTAACTTGATCAAAGAGTTTGATCAGTTAATCTCATATTATTGGAGCTCATAAACTGTAGGTCCATTAGATCCCTCCGTTGGCTCATATGGTAATATTGAGGGTATAAAGTTAGGAGTGAAATTGAAGTGTTCAATTTCATACATGAGGTGTTATATCAATTATATAATTGATATTATATATAGTTTTGTGTGAATTAGATTCATATATAAACTATATACTAAATAGAGAATAAAGGAGGGGTAGGATGGTCATTTCCATCTCATTCCCTTATATATATGGTTGCATGAGATGCAACTAGGTTAAGTCATTCTAAGGAATTACAAGCTCTCTCTTGTTGTGTTGTTGGAAGAGTTCCAAAGCACACATCTCTCTCAAAATTCCTCACCTCTCCTAAATGGAACCCATCTTCCTCCCTCACCTAGAGAACAACAGAGAAGATCCGGTGGTCGTGTCTTCGTACGTTGGAGTTCTTGTTGCTAAGATCCTGATCATGGGAGAGTGGAACACGTGAAGAAAGGTTCTTCAAAGATAATTATCTTATTGTCCATTCTGTTTTACATGCTTAATCTAGTAATATTTGTTCTTGAATTTATCGTTGTAACTAAATCAAGAGTGTGCGATTCGCAATCGCTTCTGCTGCGAGACTACGATTTCCTTCACTCGTTGCACTATTTCTCGTATCTGGTGATACTTCCTCTCGACGTGCTTACCTCGCTTGTGGCTGCTAGGTTCCTTTGAATTGGCTACCGCACCATTGTTGCCACAGTATAAGGTGACGGAAAATTCCATATTTGGAACACCTTCCAAATCAGTAAGGAATTTTCTTAGCCAAACAACCTCATTTTCTGCTTCACAAGCAGCGACATACTCAGCCTCCATCGTGGAGTCGGCGATGCATCCTTGCTTGATGCTTCGCCATACTATAGCTCCCCCGTTAAGGGTGAAAACTGATCCCGATGTGGATTTTTGAGAATTCTTATCTGTCTGAAAATTAGAATCAGTGTATCTAGTAAGGATCAAATCCTTAGACCCATACACTAGTATATAGTCCCTAGTTCTCCTAAGATACTTGAGGACATTTTTAACTATTGTCCAGTGGTCTAACCTTTGATTGGACTGGTACTTATTGACTATTCCCACTTCATAACAAATGTCTGACCTCGTGCACAACATAATATACATTAAGCTACCTACTGCAGAGGCATAGGAAATGTGTCTCATATCCTCAACTTCTTGAGGCGTCTTAGGACACTGTTCCTTTGACAGATGACCTCCATGCCTGAAGGGCAACAATCCCCACTTGGAATTCTGCATCGAATATCGGGACAACATTTTGTCGATATAAGATGCTTGATACAGTGCTAGCGTTCTGTTCTTGCGATTCCTGAAGATCTGAATCCCAATAACATATTGCGCCTCTCCCAAATCTTTCATTTGGAATTGGGTCGCCAGCCAATTCTTTATGTCAGTAAGGTATCCTACATCATTCCCAATGAGTAGGATATCATCCACATAAAGTACTAATAAAGCTACCTTGTCGTTTATGATCCTCTTGTAAACACAAGGCTCATCAACGTTTTGGTAAAAGCCATAAGACTTGATTGCAGTATCAAATCTTATATTCCAAGATCTAGACGCTTGTTTCAACTCATAAATTGATCGATTGAGCTTGCAAACTTTTTGCTCCTGACCTTGGGCTATGAACCCTTCGGGCTGAGACATATAGATGCTCTCGTCAAGATTACCATTCAAAAAGGCAGTCTTGATGTCCATTTGCCAAATTTCATAATCATAAAACGCGACTATGGACAAGAGTATCCTAATAGACTTCATAGCAACAGGGGAAAAAGTTTCTTCATAATCAACTCCTTTCCTTTGGGTAAAACCCTTTGTTACCAGTGTAGCCTTAAAAGTCTGTACCTTTCCGGCTGCATCTCTCTTTCTCTTGTAGATCCATTTACACTCTATGTGTTTAACCCGTTTAGGTTGGTCTACAAGTTCCCGTACTTAATTGAAGTCCATTGACTCCATTTCAAGGTCCATGGCTTTGATCCAATTGTCCTTGTCTACGTCATTGATCGCTTGTTTATAAGACAATGGATCTTCAACGCCGTTATCAGGTATGACAACTTGAGTTTCAACTAAACCCAAGTAGCAGTCAGGTTTGAAAATAACCCTCCCACTGCGTCGAGGCATTCCCAACGATTAAGAAGGACGAGACTGACTTGAGGTGCTGGCTTTTCCATCAACTCTTGATGAAGGTTAAGCTTGATCAACAACTCTTGTTGTTTCATGTGTAGCTTCATTTAGTACTAATTTACTATGCGGTTTGTGGTTCCTCATGTGATCTTCCTCCAAGAACGTGGCGTTTGTCGATACAATCACCTTGTTTTCTTGTGGGTTGAAGAAAACACCACCTATCGTTTCTTTGGGATAGCCAACAAATTGACACAATCTTGAACGAGGTTCCAGTTTCTTTGGGTTTGTCACGAGCACGTGTGCCGGACAACCCGAAATCCTGAAGTGTTGTGAACTAGGTTTACGCCTATTCCACAACTCAAAATGTGATTCTCAAATACTCTTTGATGGAACAGTGTTCAAGATTTGAACTGCAGTTTCTACTGCGTATCCCGAAAACGAGGCAGGAAATTGAGCATAGCTCATCATAGAACGAACCATGTCCAACAAGGTTCTATTTCTCCTTTCTGACACACCATTTTGCTGTGGTGTATTAGGTGTTGAGAGTTGAGATTTAATTCCATGTTCTATCATATAGTCTTGGAATCTCAAATCCATATGCTTTCCACCTCGATCGGATCGAAGCGTTTTAATGGTTTCCCTAATACATTCTCTACTTCAGCCTTATACTCTTTGAACTTTTCAAGAGCCTCAGACTTGTGATGCATTAGATATAGATAACCATACCTCGAATAATCATCTATGAAAGAGATGAAACATTCGTACCCTCCTCGAGCTTTGACATTCACCGGACCACAAAGATCCGAATGTACAAGTTCTAAGCTCTCTATGGCTCTGTAACCTTTTCCAGTAAAAGGTCGCTTGGTCATTTTACCTTCCAAGCAAGATTCACAAGGAGGTAAAGAATCATCTTCTAACTTATTTAGAAGTCCATTCATAGAGAGTCTCTCAATCCGGTTGAGATTAATATGACCAAGTCTAAGATGCCATAGATAGGTATTATTATTTGGAGAAATTCTTTGGCTTTTATTTTGAGTATTAACATTTTTAAATATCTCATGATTTAAAATTGTTTTGGTTTTATTAAGTTTAAGTACATACAAGCCGTTTTCTAACTTAGCACAATAAATATTTGTGACGACCATCATCACAGGTATTATTATTAATTTTATTTAACGCTCTTGTAAACGCCGTGTTTAGTTGGACTAGTGTTTTTAATCAAGCTCGGCGAGGTAGAAGCCGTAATTTTGTTTGTCTTACGTGATTTGTCTCTTTTAAGATGAGATTAGTTATGATAATTAAAGGGAAGGTAATTTAAGGGCGTTTTGGGGATTTAGGTCTAAATTAGGGTGATCTTGGACACATGACTTAACCTAATGCATGGTATATATTCATCATGAGAAATCCTAGCCTCCACACCTACTCTTCATTGTATCAAATCCAAACCCTAACCCTAAAAGGATACACATCTTCTTCTTCTCTTTGAATTTCAAAACCCTAACCCTAAAAAAAAAAAAAAAAAGTGCAAGCTTCTTCTTCTTCTCTTGCACTCCTTGCCCTAGCCGTAGCAGCCCCTCTTTTGCTGAGATTCTCCGCCGGCCATCACGAGACTTCACCGTCGAACTCGAGCTGAGAACCACGCCGCCGGAGCTACGAGCACGCACCTACAGTCGGAACCGCGCCTCACGCATCCGGCCGCAAGACTGATCGCGAGCCGCCATTGCAAGCCTGCGCAAGCATCGCCGCGAGTCCTCAGACGCCGGAGACGTTCCAGTCATCCAGCCGCCGGTCGTACCTGCTTCACCGAAGGCATCTCACGCCGGAGCTCTACGTGCGCCAGCTGCTCGTATCCACGGCCGAAGTGTTCCAGCCGTCGCCGATCGCTGAAGCCGCGCCCGAAGCCACCTGCACCGGCGGGACCCTCGAGCAGAAGAGATCCCCGAAGCCACCTGCACCGGCGGGACCCTCGAGCAGAAGAGATCCCCGAAGCCACCTGCACCGGCGGGACCCTCGAGCAGAAGAGATCCCGAGCCACGAACGCCTGCAGCACCGGACGGTAACACCTTTGCTATTCGCACGATTATTTTCGACTTCGAGCAGCAGCCACACCGAGCTCCAATCCGGCCAGCACGTTCACAGCAGCGAGTTATTGGTCGGTGAGCGTTTAATTTTAGTTTCGTGCTTAACTAGTAATATTGCGACCGATCGTTTAGATTAAACGTTCAATTGAGAATTTGAGTACAGGTTCGAATACGTCCTTGTAGGAACCGAACGTGGAACGGAGTTGGAAGTCGATCGTCAAGCAAACTAAGAATTACTGAGTTCTCGTGTTGAAACCAAGGTAAGCGGAGAGGATATCTTAATACGGTGGTTTAAGTATCGCACAATTAGGGTTTAAGTGTGAATATTTGGAGTTTAACTTCGGGAATGATGATGTGATTCAGGTTTCGTTAAAAGGAGAATAGGCAGGGAGTTCGATTAGATTATTGGAATAAAAATCGAAGCTTAAGGTAAGGGACCTCGTGCCGAACTTTTAAATGGGAGTAAAAATGATTTTCATGATTTTATGTGAAATAGTTCATATTTCTCCACATGAAAATCCACAGATATTATTTGAGAATACGTGATATTTTATGTGCAATATTTCGATGAATTATGTGAAAAGGAATTATTATTTTATGTGAAAGTATTCTCGTATGTTAAGTATAAAGATCCCATTATTTCATGTGAGAATAGGACAGTAGGGTGTATGAGAATGTTTCATGTGTATTATAAAAGTATGATTTATCACCCTGTCCATGAGAAAGTATGAATGATATGTTGAGGATGATATTTATGATATGTACATCATGATTATGTGACTGATGGGACCTTATGCATGATTTTGTATGTCACGAAATGAATTATTGAATAGTGTGGACATTGGTTATCCTAAGATCGCTGAAATGACTCAGGATGACCAGTCGGCCTCACAACTGAATGAATAGCCACGGATTAAAGACCTGGCAATTATATGTACAGCCACGGATTAAAGACCTGGCAATTATATGAACAGCCATGGATTAAAGACCTGGCAATCTTATGAACAGCCACGGATTAAAGACCTGGCAATTTTATGAACAGTCATGGATTAAAGGCCTGACATTTAAATATACAGCCATGGATTAAAGACCTGGCAACCTTAGAAAGTTTAATTCCCATCTATGTATGTTATGAATGAATTTAAAGATCATGATTGTATGGGTATGCATATCCCAAACCTCGGTAGCGAGGTTACTTACTGGGTATTGTTTATGCAATACTCACCCTTTCTTTTAAAAATGTTTTTCAGGTAAAGGGAAGGACGTGCAGGGCGTGTGACGGGAAAGCGTGAATTGGACCATGGGAAACCGGCATTGATTTCCGCATATTCATGATTTGAACTATTGTTGTCTTTATGTTTTCCTTTGAAGTTAAACCGATCGACCGTTTTTTTTTTTTAAAAGGCCAAGTCGATGTGATGTCTTTTAAATGATTTGAATGTTTTGTTTTTGTTTGGGATCCCTGGAACTATTTAATTCAAATGGAAATTTCCTTTAAGTTTCTTCTATTTCTCGGCCTATAAATGCATGCATGGGTAGTAATGTCCCTAGGGTTTTGGTCTTAGAAAAGTAGGGGCGTTATAGTTGGTATCAGAGCCCTAGGTTTAAGGGTTCTGTAGACTTGCTTACAGAGTAAGCACAGAGTAGTTCCCATGGTTTAACAACGCTTCGCCACCGCTGTGATGCGTTACGATGTTTTATTAAGAAAGTAAATGATTATGATATGATATAGTTTTATGCATACATAACCTTAAAAGCCCTAAGGGGTGATTCTATCTTATGATTTGAAAGTAAAGAAAACTGAGCTAGAAACTCTCTATATTGTAGTTTTGACATAATGCCACCTAGAGGCCGAGGGAGAGGTAGGGGACGTGGTAGGGGCCGGAGGACAAGGGTAAATGTTGACGCCTTGGTAGGAATTACCCCTGGATCAGGAAGAGATTACTCCACCCGTTCGAGACCTCCCCCAGGACCCGCCTGACCGTCAGGAGAATGTACCTGCAGTTGCCCCTGTGGCAGACCAGGGGAATGCAAATGTTATGACTATGATGGTGGAGGCCATGCAGAGCCTTGTGCGAGCCACAGTAGCCACCCAGCTGGCCCAAGCAAATCAGGGGCGAAACGACGCAACCACTCGAGTCCGTTACGAAGGACTTCGGAAGTATGATCCGAGATCTTTCAATGGGTCTTCCGGTGACCCCACCGTGGCGGAGTTGTGGTCGTCCTCCATTGAGACCATCTTCGATGATGAAGCGCCCCGAGGACCGAGGGTGTCTGTGCGACCTTCATGCCGAGGATGACGCGCACTTGTGGTGGGAGTCCGCCCAAGGAACCATCGTTACAGCAATGGGGAGGCGATTACTTGGAATCTATTCAAGGAAGCATTTTGGCGGAAATTCTATCCTGCTGCAGCTCGTTACAGGAAGCAGGCAGAATTCTTACAGCTGTGCCAGAACAGGAGAGCAGTGGAGATATATGAGAGGGAATTTACCCGTCTGTCCCGTTTGCCCCCGAGCTAGTGGATACGGAAGCAAAGAAGACCGAGCGCTTCATCATGGGGCTAGATGAGAATGTACGAGGCTTTATTCAAGCATTAGCACCTCCCGATTACGCCTGCAGTGAGAGTGGCGGAGGCGGTTGGAGTGCGAGCTCATCGCGCACAAACAGTGGTAGTTAACTCTGGGGCGGCCATGGCGAATCATAAGAGGAAGTGGGACCAGCCCCATTCCGACTCACAGCGCCCCAGCAGACACCGTGATAGACCAGGGCATTTCCGTACAAGTTCGATCGAAACCACCAATCAATGATCGAGTGGAATAACAGCGGAGAGATAGCCACAAAGTGCAAGGAATGTGGTAAATCAGACTGGGTAAAAATGTATGGCGATCGGAGCATGTTTCAAGTGTGGAAAGGAAGGGCACAGAGCTAATATTTGCCCGAATCAAGCCAAAGACTAGCCGACCCGCAGTTATGAGTAGTGGGCTGCTGTGAAAACCGACCATACAACAGGGGAGAGCCTATGCAAGCACCAATCGAGACATCTATGGCTCGGACTCGGTGGTTCTGTGTACACTTCCATTACTTGGGCACCTCGCCTTTGTACTATTTGATTACGGTTCTACGCACTCTTTTATTTCTCGCATCCTTTGTAAGTCAAGTTGAATTAGAACTAGAAACGATTCTGGTATGCTCTATCTGTATCCACTCCTGCGGGGATAAATTTGTTAGCCAATATGAAAGTCAAGGATGGTGGTGTGACCATCGCAGACCATGAGTTAGCAGTGAACCTAGTGGTTCTAGATATGTTTGATTTTGATGTAATATTGGGCATGGGTGGTTAGCGCAGAGAACCATGCTTGTATTGGATCAATTTCGGGAAGGAGGTAGTGTTCACTCCTCCTAACCAACCAGCTCTGAGTTGAGAGAGCACTATAGCAGGAAGTAGACCTAAGGTAATTACTGCCCTTAAGGCCAGAAAGTTATTGCATCGGGGAGCTTGGGGAGTCTTAGCCTGCATACTAGATGCAAGATGCACAGAGATCTCAGTGACATCAGTGCCAGTAGTGAATGAGTTTGCAGACGTTTTCCCCGAGGATCTCCCCGGAATACCTCCAGTCAGGGAGGTAGATTTTAACATCGGATTGGAATTGGGGACGACCCCGATATCCAAGGCCCTGCATGAATGGCACCAAGCAGAGTTGAAAGAGCTAAAAAAGTACGATTCACAGGACTTGTTAGACAAAGGGTTTATACGCCCGAGCGTTTCACCCTGGGGAGCACCAGTATTGTTCGTGAAAAGAAAGAGCGGATCCATGCGCCTGTGTATAGACTACCGGGAGTTGAATAAAGTTACAATCAAGAATAAATATCCTCTCCCCAGGATAGATGATTTGTTCGATCAGTTGCAAGGAGCGACAGTGTTTTCTAAGATCGATCTGAGATCAGGCTACCATCAGTTGAGGATCAGTGAGGGGGATATCCCTAAAACAGCATTCAGATCACGGTATGGGCATTACGAGTTCACAGTGATGCCGTTTGGCCTGACCAATGCTCCTGCCGCCTTCATGGACTTGATGAACCGTTTGTTCAAGGAGTTTCTTGATACGTTCGTGATTGTATTCATCGATGATATATTGATATACTCCAGGTGTGATGAAGAACATGAAATGCACCTGAGGAAAGTCTTACTCACACTGAGAGAGAATAAGTTGTATGCAAAATTCTCCAAGTGTGAATTTTGGCCTGCATGTATCTTTTCTAGGGCATGTGGTGTCCGGCGAAGTCGAGTCTCGTTGATCCAAAGCAAAAGTGGAGGCCGTCACACAGTGGCCTCGTCCGACCACAGTTACAGAGGTACGTAGTTTTCTGGGTCTTGCAGGATACTATAGGCGTTTCGTGCAGGATTTCTCCAAGATAGCTATGCCTATGACTCAGCTGACGCGTAAAGGAAACTCTTTTGTTTGGGATGATGCTTGTGAAGCGAGTTTCCAGGAACTCAAGCACAGATTAGTGTCGGCCCCGATTCTTCGATTCGAGGAACAGGAGCTTTGTGGTTTCTGATGATGCTTCCAAGAAAGGGTTGGGTGTATCGATGCAAAGACGCGGTAAAGTAATAGCTTATGCATCCCGACAATTGAAGACATACGAGAGGAACTATCCGACTCATGACTGGAACTAGCGGCGATAGTATTTGCGTTAAAGATCTGGAGACACTACCTGTATGGCGAGAAGATTGATTTTTACTGATCATAAAAGTCAAGTATCTGTTCACTCGAAGGAATTGAACATGAGGCAACGCAGATGGTTGGAATTGGTGAAAGATTATGACATTGACATACGGTACCATCCGGTAAGGCTAATGTAGTGGCGATGCCCTCGCGAGAAGCTTGATGCATACTGCCAAGACGAGTGATGAGAGGCAGTGCAGAGTTACAGTGAGAGTTTGCTCGAAATGAAATTGCGATCTTAGTAGGAAGGACCACGGCTCGATTAGCCCGATTAATGATGCGGTAGACTTTGAGGCAACGTATTATAGAGGCTCGGCAAGTGGACCCCGATTAGTGGAAAAACTCACTGCGGTAACTACTGGTGAGTTGTGAGTTTTCCCTATCCACAGATGGTGGATTACTATTTCAGGGACGTTTGTGTGTGCCAGACGAGGACAGGCTGAGAACTGAAATCTTGAACGAAGCCCATAACTCACCATTTTCTATGCATCCTGGCAGTACCAAGATGTACCGGGATCTGAAACAGTCGTTTTGGTGGTGCAACATGAAGCGCGATGTGGCCGAGTTTGTCAGCAAGTGTTTGACTTGTCAGCAGGTGAAGGCACCTAGGCAGAGGCCCGCAGGATTACTGCAACCACTACATGTGCCTCAGTGGAAATGGGAGGAGATCTCTATGGATTTTATAGTTGGATTGCCTAGGACTTTACGAGGTTACACGGTGATTTGGGTCATAGTGGACAGGTTAACAAAGTCAGCACATTTCATACCAGGGAAACCCACCTATTCTACAGATAAGTGGGCGCAGCTCTACCTGGAAGAGATAGTCCGTTTACATGGAATCCCAGTCAAGATTATCTCAGATAGGGATCCACGTTTCACCTCCAACCGGAGAAGTTTCTGAGAGAGCATTGGGTTCGCGATTGAACTTGAAGACGGCTTTTCATCCACGAGCGGATGGGATGAGGCGGAGCGTTAAATCGAGATATTAGAGGATATGTTGCGAGCTTGCACTTTAGATTTCCCAGGTAGTTGGGACACTCATTTGCATCTAATGGAGTTTGCTTATAACAACAGTTATCAGTCGACCATCGGAATGGCTCCATTTGAAGCTCTCTATGGGAAGCGTTGCAGAACTCCAGGATTCTGGGAGGAGGTTGGTGAACGTCAGTTGTTGGGTCCAGAGTAGTACGGAGCCACGAATGAGGCAATGCAAAAGATCGAGGGCACGAATGCAGATCGCCCAAGTCGGACAAAGAATTATGCCGACACGAGGCGAAGGACCTAGAATTCGATGTTGGGGACCACGTATTTCTTAAGGTGGCTCCAATGAAGGGAATTCTAAGGTTTGGCCGTAAAGGGAAGTTGAGTCCGCGATTCATCGGACCATTTGAGATTTTAGAGAGGATTGGTGCAGTAGCCTCTGATTAGCAACGCGCGCCTTCTCTTTCAATGGTTCATAACGTATTCCATGTCTCCATGTTGAGAAAGTACGCCCCGGATCGACTCATGTCATAGACTTGAACCATTGCAGATTAGCGTAAGAAGATCGAGTTATGGTGAGCGACCGAGTCATGGATCATCGCAAGAGATCGAAAGACCCTCCGTGAACCGTGAGATCGGCTTGGTTAAAGTATTGTGGCGAGAACCACCGCACGCGAAGAAGCTACTTGGGAGCGAGAAGAGGAAATACGCGCTAAATATCCCGAACTATTCCAGAGTAGGAACTTTCGAGGACGAAAGTTCTTAAGGAGGAAGATTGTGACGACCATCATCACGGTATTATTATTAATTTTATTTAACGCTCTTGTGGCGGCGTGTTTAGTTGGACTAGTGTTTTTAATCAAGCTCGGCGAGGTAGAAGCCGTAATTTTGTTTGTCTTACGTGATTTGTCTCTTTTAAGATGAGATTAGTTATGATAATTAAAGGGAAGGTAATTTAAGGGCGTTTTGGGGATTTAGGTCTAAATTAGGGTGATCTTGGACACATGACTTAACCTAATGCATGGTATATATTCATCATGAGAAATCCTAGCCTCCACACCTACTCTTCATTGTATCAAATCCAAACCCTAACCCTAAAAGGATACACATCTTCTTCTTCTCTTTGAATTTCAAAACCCTAACCTAAAAAAAAAAAAAAAAAGTGCAAGCTTCTTCTTCTTCTCTTGCACTCCTTGCCCTAGCCGTAGCAGCCCCTCTTTTGCTGAGATTCTCCGCCGGCCATCACGAGACTTCACCGTCGAACTCGAGCTGAGAACCACGCCGCCGGAGCTACGAGCACGCACCTCTGATCGGAGCCGCGCGCCTCACGCATCCGGCCGCAAGAAGATCGATCGCGAGCCGCCATTGCAAGCTGCGCGCAAGCATCGCGAAGTCCTCGGACGCCGAGACGCGTTCGATCATCCACCGCCGGTCGTCGCACCGCTTCACCGAAGGCATCTCACGCCGGAGCTCTACGTGCGCCAGCTGCTCGTATCCACGGCCGAAGTGTTCCAGCCGTCGCCGATCGCTGAAGCCGCGCCCGAAGCCACCTGCACCGGCGGGACCCTCGGCGAAGAGATCCCCGGCCACACCTGCGGCGGGACCCTCGAGCGAAGAGATCCCGAGCCACGAACGCTGCAAAGACCGGACGGTAACACCTTTGCTATTCGCACGATTATTTTCGACTTGACGGCCACCACACGAGAGCTCCAATCCGCCAAAGACGTCACGCAGAATGAGTTATTGGTCGGTGAGCGTTTAATTTTAGTTTCGTGCTTAACTAGTAATATTGCGACCGATCGTTTAGATTAAACGTTCAATTGAGAATTTGAGTACAGGTTCGAATACGTCCTTGTAGGAACCGAACGTGGAACGGAGTTGGAAGTCGATCGTCAAGCAAACTAAGAATTACTGAGTTCTCGTGTTGAAACCAAGGTAAGCGGAGAGGATATCTTAATACGGTGGTTTAAGTATCGCACAATTAGGGTTTAAGTGTGAATATTTGGAGTTTAACTTCTGGGAATGATGATGTGATTCGGAGTTTCGTTAAAAGGAGAATAGGCGGGGAGTTCGATTAGATTATTGGAATAAAAATCGAAGCTTAAGGTAAGGGACCTCGTCTTAGAACTTTTAAATGGGAGTAAAAATGATTTTCATGATTTTATGTGAAATAGTTCATATTTTTCCACATGAAAATCCACAGATATTATTTGAGAATACGTGATATTTTATGTGCAATATTTCGATGAATTATGTGAAAAGGAATTATTATTTTATGTGAAAGTATTCTCGTATGTTAAGTATAAAGATCCCATTATTTCATGTGAGAATAGGACAGTAGGGTGTATGAGAATGTTTCATGTGTATTATAAAAGTATGATTTATCACCCTGTCCATGAGAAAGTATGAATGATATGTTGAGGATGATATTTATGATATGTACATCATGATTATGTGACTGATGGGACCTTATGCATGATTTTGTATGTCACGAAATGAATTATTGAATAGTGTGGACATTGGTTATCCTAAGATCGCTGAAATGACTCAGGATGACCAGTCGGCCTCACAACTGAATGAATAGCCACGGATTAAAGACCTGGCAATTATATGTACAGCCACGGATTAAAGACCTGGCAATTGAATGTGTAGCCATGGATTAAAGACCTGGCAATTATATGAACAGCCATGGATTAAAGACCTGGCAATCTTATGAACAGCCACGGATTAAAGACCTGGCAATTTTATGAACAGTCATGGATTAAAGGCCTGACATTTAAATATACAGCCATGGATTAAAGACCTGGCAACCTTAGAAAGTTTAATTCCCATCTATGTATGTTATGAATGAATTTAAAGATCATGATTGTATGGGTATGCATATCCCAAACCTCGGTAGCGAGGTTACTTACTGGGTATTGTTTATGCAATACTCACCCTTTCTTTTAAAAATGTTTTTCAGGTAAAGGGAAGGACGTGCAGGGCGTGTGACGGGAAAGCGTGAATTGGACCATGGGAACCAGCATTGATTTCCGCATATTCATGATTTGAACTATTGTTGTCTTTATGTTTTCCTTTGAAGTTAAACTGACTGACCGTTTTCTTTTAAAAGGCCAAGCTGATGTGATGTCTTTTTAAATGATTTGAATGTTTTGTTTTTGTTTGGGATCCCTGGAACTATTTAATTCAAATGGAAATTTCCTTTAAGTTTCTTCTATTTCTCGGCCTATAAATGCATGCATGGGTAGTAATGTCCCTAGGGTTTTGGTCTTAGAAAAGTAGGGGCGTTATAATATTGACACCTTTCTTTGAAATGAACACTTCATTAAATGAAAAGATAATACAGTAGCCAAGTTCAATTAAACAAGAGATAGAAATTAAGTTCCTCTTAATTTTAGGAACTATATACAGATTTTCTAAAAATAAAAATCTATCTCTAAAAACGACTTGGCATCTCCCATCGCACGAAGCCGAGACGCAGCGTCTCCCGTTCCGACCTTAAGCGTCATCTCACCCTGTTCGAGCTCCTTGAAGGAACTAGTTTCCTGAAATGAAGATCAAACATGATTAGTGACTCCTGAATCAAGTATCCAGGTAAAATAATCATTTTCCACTAAATAAGTTTCAAGAACAAGTAAATCTAATTTACCTTTCTTCTCTTTGAGCTCAACAACGTATTTTGGGCAGTTTCGCTTCCAGTGCCCATCCACGTTGCAGTGAAAACATTTTCTTTATCTGCAACCTTGACTTTTTCCTTGCCTTTGTCAGCAGCAGGTGCCTTCCCTTTCCCTCCTATCTTTTTCTTTTGGGTCTTCTTAAGCCCAGAAGATGAACCCTTCTGGAACCTTCTAGAATAGGCAAACAGATTTGCCTCTTCATCAGTCCGTCCCTTATTCTTCATAAGAGACTGGAAAGTTTGTAGTTCATTAAGGAGAGTAGTCAGGTTATACTCTATCTTGTTCATCACCGCATTGTTGCGGACTTGTAGGAAACTGTTCGGAAAAGATTCCAGGATGAACGATACATGACTTTGCTCGTCAATGACTGCTTCGTTCATCTCAACCACGTTGAAGTGGACCATCAGATCGAGAACGTGTTGTCTCACCGATGACCCTCCTTCATACGGTTGTTATAAACGTATTTGAGGGATTCGTGCCAAATCTGTCTAGACGGTTGTCCAAACATATCCTGCAGAGAACTCATGATCTCACAAGCTAAGACCATGCTCTCGTGCTTTTTGGCCAGAACTTCAGAAACACTAGCCAAAATGTAGTCCTTGGCCTTATCATTGACCTTGATCCAATAGTTATAAGCCTCCTTAACAGATTGAGAAGCGTTACGAGCAGGGACCTGAGGACATTCCTCAGTCAGTACAAACCGTAGGTCGTCAACAACGAGAATCGTATTCAAGTTGGACTTCCATGTAGTAAAATTCTCACCAGTTAAACGATCGATTTTAAGTAAGGCTATTATTGAGGACGACATGCTGAAAATAAAAAATAGTTCTAATTAGTTATGCCTTTTAACCCATGATAAAACAAATAATATTTAGGAAAATTATTAAAGAACCCTAGTGTTTAAACTAAACCTAATGTTTAAATTAAACCTTTAATTTTGCAACGATACTTCAAGGGTTTATAACAAAAGCCTCCGTCGGGCGGTCAGTCATTCCTCCCTTGAATTGAGACTTTCTCAGCCAATTCTCACTACCGAAACATCTCATGTCCCAATGGTCCTTAGCTACCGTTTATTTGGTCAAACACTTGTTAACTAGCTTAACTCATCCCGTAAATGTGACCCTAACATTTTCGATCTAATAGGTTCGAGCCAACAGGCTACTATTAAGAAAGACAAATGTTGGCAAATTACCTAAGAGACCCTATCCATTTCTTAAGTTTGTGGTGTTTTGATCCCTATACTTAAGCCCTCCGTAGGGTTTGACTGTTCTAGGACAACCTAGCAAGCGGACTATAGAAATCTCACGGTGCGACCTAATGGAGGACACCGTAGGATACGTTGGCACGCGTCCTGCTTCTATTTACTATGGATACTTCCCTCATTCACCTTGGTATTGAACCATGCAACCACATACCATAGGGGGACACCCTATTGATGCCACGTAGCCGAGTATGGAACTCACGTTGTGAACTCTTGAGAACGTGAGAGTAAACTCGATGTGAACATCTCGTTTTCTCCCACTTAAGCTCCTAAAATTAGGGTATAGGTTTAACTTATTTGGATTATGGCTAAAAGAATCTAAGTCTATGCCTATTATAACTCTTATAACTAGCTCTTTCAAACTTATGTCTAGGTGAATAAACATTTTAATTACCTAGATATAAAATAGAACTAAGGTTAATTCAACTAAGGTTCCGGGTCAGTTCCCAAGTAGGAGGTGTTCCATTAACCGTAAGCTTAAGTACCCCCAGCCTTAGATAGAACTTCACCGGTAGAGTTACCTAATGACCAAAGTCCTAAAGTCCTACAATATTTTAAACTATTTAAAATACTATGTAAGACCAATTTCTAATCGTATTACAAATTAAAACTTAGGTTTGAATTAGTTTTAAACTATTTAAAACTAATTTAAATTTTAAACCAAGTTCTTATGTTTGCATGCATTTCTTTATTATAGGTTATGGTTTCTAAAACCCTTTTAATTTATAACTTTTATAAATTTAATAATTAACCTATGATAAAGAAACTATATTATAAATCCAACAATAATTTTTCAAATTGGAATTATAAAAAAAATATTCAACTAATTGAATAATAAAATTACTTAAATAAAATAACACTTATTTTAAACTAAGTAATTTCATGCTCCATGCAATTCATATTCATATAATCTTATTATAACACTTATAATTAATTACTCATGAAATATAAATTGATCATGCATTTTCAACCATATTAATATAACATTTATACAAATAAAATGCATGAACTGTTGGGTTTTACGTTCTAAAACTCGTGGTTTTGTAAACTGAATGTATATTCTATTTTGCAATAAAGTTGTTATTGAAATTTATTCAGTAAAAGTGTTATTGAGTAAAGTGAATTATGTATTATGTAACCTTAATCCAATAAAGAACCCTTGGCTATAAAATGAATACTTGAGATTTATGTGTGACATGAAAGTGGATCAAGTTCAAGTTATAGCAAGAACGGTCTATAGTATAAGGATAGGGTTGGGTACCTTATCCTGGGGATACTATGGACACGACCCACTTTATAGAGTACAAACGATGTGATCCTCAATCGTACATGTGGAGACATGTGAGTGGGGGCGCCCTATGTAATGAGTTTGCATAAGACTGGACCGCGAAATAGTCACTTAGACTTTATAACTCAATTTACTGTCTTAACTGACTATATTCATACGGTGACCTAGGTAACTCGATTTTAATCCTGAGCGTTCTATGGACTACTATTTATTCGGATTATCCTTAGATTTGCATGGGTGAGAATGGCTCGACCTTGCCGACTCAATAAGCCTCCCATTTCAGGGATAAAATCGGGTAGATAGCTGGGAACATAGTTCTGCAAGATGAAATTCACTCCTACTCGCTTTAGGGATTAGTAGAGAGGTTGTTCCCGTAAGTGCTGACTTCGGGTCTTGAATAAAAGGCCCACCCTCTCATTGGCCCGAGATGGATTTGGTTTGTTGGTTGGACCACAAACCAATTGTTCATTAGAGGATTAGTGGGACTTAAGGAACAAGAGATAATTACAGGGGTAAAACGGTAATTTTGACCTAGCTGCAATTACGAACGACCTGTGAAGGATCGACTTACTAATCATGGTTATATCGAGTGGACATAAATATATTTATAGTGAGGAGAGTGCAACAACTGGGCTTTAGTGGAATGTCCCGGTAGTTAACGAATGTTGATTAGCTAGGCTAAAAAGTTTGGTCGGTTATTCTCGTATCGTTGGAGCTCATGATCTGTAGGTCCATTAGGTCCTCCTTACTAGCTCGGACTAAGCCTTGTAACATTTTCAGAGAAAAGAATTTGAATTGTTCAAATTCGATTTTGGGAGAAATCGTTAATTATATGTGATATTTAACGAGTCATAACTTAATTATGAATTAAACTATGATTAATAGGAGGTGGATATATTTAAATATGATTTAACTATTGGATCGATTTATAACATAAATAAGGATTCATGTTCGGAAAATCGATTGGGATTAGGTAATTTATTTAATTTAATATTTGATATTAAATTAAATTAAAAAATTAATTAATTAAATTATTTTTGAAAATTATTTAATTAATTAAATTAATTTTAATTTAAAACAATTTAATATTTATTTTTTAATTAAAATTAAATGAAAATTAGTGGATTTTCATGGATTTTCCATAAAATCCAAATTGCAACTTGCCTAATCCCTCTCATCTTCAAATTCACCAAAATTGGCCGACTCTATCTTAAACCATCCTCATCATACTTGAGTTGTCACTCAAATGAAGCTTGATGAAGATTTATTTAATGGTGCTTTGAGGTAATTTGAGAGAATTTTGCAGAAAATTCTAAATTCCTGAATTAGTGACCTTTGAGGCCTTTTCTTCCAAATTCTCTCAACTTAGGATCCCACAATCCATTCTAAAGCTCGAGGATAGTAGGGAAGACTCTAACGGTTGTCCATGAAGTGTTTGTGTTGAAAACCATCCACCGGGTGAAGAGATTTTGATTTTCAAAATTGTGTTTTCTATCCCTCTATTTTTCCAACTTTGAGCATGCATTTTATTTTACAAAATTGATCAACTTAGAGTGTTCAAGATAAAAAATTGCTTCCGCTTTCTTAATCTAGACTCTTTCAATTGGTATCGGAGCAATTTTGAGTACTCAATTTGATCTATTTTGTTCTGTGGTGGGTATTTTTTGAAATACAATTTTTCTAGGCGTTTAAAGTGTTATTCTAGATTTGGCAATTAAATTGAGCATCAATTTGTGCTTTATTTTCAAATTTCTCAAGTGTGTTTGAACATTAATGTGTGTAGAATAAGCTGTAAAAATTTCAAGTCGATTGGAGTTTGGGAAGACCTTCAATTTGAAGAAAAAAGCTTGAGAGGTCACAAAAACTAGAAACAGAGGCGGTTGTAATTTTTTTTTTCAATTCTGATGCTCCAGCCCATGTTTTCAAAATTGGAAGATGAAGTTTACTTTTTGTTGACCGTTGACTTTTGACTTATGGTTCGGTTGATTTGACCGGTTCAACTATTTTGGGTCGGTTCAGATCGTTGTCGGTTCGGTTTGGGTGGTTTAAGACCGGTTCTGAATATCTCGAAGCCGGTTTTTTCATTTTGGGGGTTCATTTCATCAATTGGAGGCCCGACTCAGCCTTTTACAACCCGATTCAACCTTTTGAAGGTCCGGTTCACACATTTGCAAGCTAGTTCGACCCAATTCGAAGAGTTCGAAGTGGCTTGATGTTAATCATAGATTATTAATGTAATAATTTAGTAGTTTGCTTGCATTAGATGCCAAAACAAGTTCACTTTAGTGTGTTTAATTAATTATGTATTGTGAATGTATATTTTAATTAAAATCTCTGATTATATGTGCATAAAGTATGCCATATAGATTTTAAAATCCCACCGTACGAAGCATGCTCCATGCATTGAAAGTATGTTATAAGTGTTATAATATATTGTATGCATGTTAATTGGGTTTCAAAAGAATTAATATAAGAGTTATATTAATTTATGAAACAAATATTATATGTTTAATTATAATTATATAAGGGTTATATTAATTAAAAATTAAACATATAATTGCTATGCATTTATTCATGTGATGAATTTGTTATAAATGAATGTTTATTCATGTGATGAATGATGAAACAATTTATAACATAGAAATGCATGTAACCTAAGGTTAATTAATTAGTTTTAAAATGGTTTTAGAATTGGAATTAATTAGACCTTATGTTATCCAGTTCTAATAAGATTAGAAGTAGGAAACCAATAATTTATAAACTTTGATTAAAGAGGGACTCTGATTAAGGAAGGTTCTGGCTAGGTTGTGGTACTTAAGCTGACGGAAACGGAACACCCCTACCTGGGAACTAACCTGAGAGTGAATTTAATCCATAGGTTTATAAATTATGTTTCATGAGTGGCGTTTATTAAAAGTTAATAAATTAAACTCATAGACCTAGGTTTATTAAAAGGTTAATAGACTTAGGTAATTCCAGTATAATTGTTATATTGGTAGACTTAGGTCATATTGTTTTAGCCGGAATATGCCTAAGTAAAAGTATACCCAAACAGTTTAAAATACTTAGTGGGAGTGAAAAGGTATATATGATATATCAATTTCCTCTTACGCTCTCCACGAAATTCACACCGTGAGATTTATGCTCGGCCTCGTGATGTCAATAGGGCATCCCCATTCGGATGGTGTTTGCATAAATCAATAGTAAGGTGAATGGAGAAAGTATTTATAGTAAGTGAGCGAAGGAAGTGTGTCAACACATCCTACAGTCTCCTCCATTAGGTTGGACCGTGAGATTCCCATGTTGCACCTGCAGGTTGCCCGAAGTAGCACCATCCATTCGGAGGGATGTAACATGAGATTCTGAAAAACTCAAACTCCAGAAATGGATGGGGTTTTTTAGGTCCATTCCCAGCTTTGTCTCTCCAGTTCGGTAGCATTGTTGGGGCCGACCTGCGAGAGTCACGAAAATGGCGGGTCACACTTACAAGAATTGCTAAGTGTTAGTAAGTTCTTGACCAAAGTAGTGATAACTAGAATGATATAGGAATAAAAGTTATTCCGCTATTAGCATTTAGTCAAGAATGTCTTGGTTCAGTGAAGGAGTGATTGACTGCCCCTCGGTAGCGGTTGCTCTGACTCACTGAAGTATCGTTGCAAAAACAATAAAGAGTTTATGGGTACATTATTACTTTTTCTAAATTCTTAAATTGGATAGGTTACAAACAATTCACTAATAGAATTCATTCTTTTTTAGCATATTGAACTCTTTTATCCAGTTACTCGCCTTCAATAAACTCAACGGCGACAATTATGGAACCTGGAAATCAAACTTGAATACGATTCTTGTTCTTGATGATCTGAGGTTCGTCTTAACGGAGGAATGTCCTCCTCCTCCTAGCTGGACAGCAAACCGAATTGTTTGGGATGCTTATGACAGATGGATTAGGGCTAATGAGAAGGTCCGAGTCTACATCTTAGAAAGCATATCTGATGTGTTGTCTAAGAAACATGAGAGCATGGTCACCGCTTAGGAGATCATGAGATCATTACAGGCGATGTTCGGACGACCGTCCTCATCGGTCTATTATGATGCTCTCAAATAAGTTTACAACTCCCGTATGAAGGATGAAGCCTCTAATAGGGAACATGTCCTTGACATGATGGTCCACTTAAACGTGGCTGAAGTAAATGGGGCAGTCATAGATGAGAAAAGTCAAGTAACATTTATTATGAAATCTCTTCCGAAGAGTTTCCTGCCATTCCGTACCAATGCGTTGATGAATAAAATAGAGTATAATCTAACTACTCTTCTCAACGAGATTCAGACTTTTGAGTCCCTGATGAAATCAAAGGGAAAAGAGAGAGAGGCAAATGTTGTCACTTCGAAGAAGTTCCTTTCCAGTCTCTTATAAAGAATAAGGGACAGGCTGATGGAGAGGCAAATCTGTTTGCCTATTCTAGAAGATTCCAGAAGGGTTCATCCTCTGGTACTAAGTTTTGTAGTTCATCTTCTGGGCTTAAGAAGACCCGAAAGAAGAAGATAGGAAGGAAAGGGAAGGCATCTGCTGCTGATAAAGGCAAGGGAAGAATCAATGTTGCAGACAAAGGAAAGTGTTTCCACTACAACGTGGATGGGCACTGGAAGCGCAACTGCCCAAAATACCTTGCTGAGCTCAAAGAGAAGAAAAGTAAATTCGATTTATTTGTTCTTGAAACTTGCTTAGTGGAAAATGATGATTTTACCTTGATACTTGATTCAGGAGCCACTAATCACGTTTGCTCTTCTTTTCAGAAAACTAGTTCCTTCCAGCTCCACGTTTACTCTTCTTTTCAGAAAACTAGTTCCTTCAAGGAGCTCGAAGAGGGTGAAATGACGCTCAGGGTCGAAATGGGAGAAGTCATCTCAGATCGTGCAGTGGGAGATGCCAAGCTGTTTTTTAGAGATATATTTATCTTTTTAAAAAATCCGTATATAGTTCCTAAAATTAAGAGGAACTTAATTTGTATCTCTTGTTTAATTGATCTTTGCTACTGTATTATCTTTTCATTTAATGAAGCGTTCATTTCAAAAAAACGTGTCAATATTTGTTGTGCTAAGTTAGAAAACGACATGTATGTACTTAAACCGAATAGAACCAAAGTAATTTTAAATGATAAGATGTTTAAAACTGCTAATACTCAAAGTAAAAAGCAAAGAATTTCTCAAAATAATACCTATCTATGGCATCTTAGACTTGGTCATATAAATCTCAACCACATCAAGAGACTCTCTAAGAATGGACTTCTAAGACAGTTAGAAGACGATTCTTTACCTCCTTGCTAATCATGCTTGGAAGGTGAAATGACTAAGCGACCTTTTACTGGAAAAGGTTACAGAGCCATAGAGCCCTTAGAACTTATACATTCGAATCTTTGTGGTACGGTGAATGTTAAATCTCGAGGAGGGTACGAATATTTCATCTCTTTCATAGATGATTATTCGAGGTATGGTTATTTATACCTAATGCATCATAAGTCTGAGGCTCTTGAAAAGTTCAAAGAGTATAAGGATGAAGTAGAGAATGCATTAGGAAAACCCATTAAAACACTTCGATCCGATCGAGGTGGAGAGTATATGGATTTGAGATTCAAGTACTATTTGATAGAACATGGAATTAAATCTCAACTCTCAGCACTTAATACACCAAAACAAAATGGTGTGTTAGAAAGGAGAAATAAAACCTTGTTGGACATGGTTCGTTCTATGATTAGCTATGCTCAATTGCCTGCCTCGTTTTGGGGATATGTAGTAGAGACTACAGTTCAAATCTTGAACACTGTTTTATCAAAGATTATTTTAAAAACACCTTTTGAATTGTAGAAGGGGTGTAATGCTAGTTTACAACACTTTAGAATTTGGGGTTGTCCAACACACGTGCTAGTGACAAACCCAAAAAAACTGGAACCTCGCTCAAGATTATGCCAATTTGTTGGCTATCCCAAAAAACTGAGAGGTGGTCTTTTCTACGATCCACAAGAAAACAAGATGATTGTATCGATAAACGCCACTTTCTTGGAGGAAGATCACATGAGGAACCATAAACCATGTAGTAAATTAGTGCTAAATGAAGCTACAGATGAACAAACAACAGTTGTTGATCAAGTTAGACCTTCATCAAGAGTTGATGGAGAAGCCAACACCTCAAGTTAGTCTCGTCCTTCTCGATTGTTGGGAATGCCTTGATGCAGTGGGAGGGTTGTTTCCCAACCTGACCGCTATTTGGGTTTAGCTGAAACTGAAGTCGTCATACCTGCTGACGATGTAGAAGATCCATTGTCGTATAAACAAGCAATGAATTACGTAGACAAACACCAATGGATCAAAGCCATGGACCTTGAAATTGATTCAATGTACTTCAATTCAGTATGGGAACTTGTAGACCAACCTGAAGGGGTAAGACCCATAGGGTGTAAATGGATCTATAAGAGAAAGAGAGATGCAACTGGAAATGTACAGACGTTTAAGGCTAGACTTGTAGCAAAGAGTTTTACCCAAAGGGGAGGAGTTGACTATGAAGAAACTTTTTCCCCTATTGCTATGCTTAAGTATACTAGGATACTCTTGTCCATAGCCGCTTTTATGATTATTAAATTTTGCAAATGGACGTCAAGACTGCCTTTTTGAATGGTAATTTTGACGAGAGCATCGATATGTCTCAGCCCGAAGGGTTCATAACCAAAGGCAAGGAGCAAAAAGTTTGCAAGCTCAATCGATCCATTTATGGGTTGAAACAAGCATCCAGATCTTGGAATATAAGATTTGATACTGCTGGCTTTGACCAAAACGTTGATGAGCCATGCGTTTACAAGAGTATAATATTATGTTTGAATTTGAAATGTTCAAATTCATTAGGGAATAAATTTAATGTACATAGATACGATATAATATTATGTTTTGGAACTGTATATTATAAAAATTTAATGTGAATATGATTCATATTAAATTATATGAGAGAATTAAATATTTGAAAGAGTTCAAATACAAATGTGAATGTGATTCATATTTAAAACTATAGGTTAAAATTTAATGTGCATAAGATGTGCATTAAAACTATACGTTAGAGGGAAAATTGATTAAATTTGATTTAATCCAAATTAAATATATGATATTTAATTTACAATACATTAAATATGATTTTATTAATTAATTTTATTATTTAATTAATAATTTGATTATTTATTTTATAATATAATAATTAAAAGAAAAAGGGGAACGTGTCGCACGTTCCCCATTTTCCTCCAACTCCCCATCGATAGGGAGTGGGGAAAGTTTTTCACTCTGACTAGTTTTTCTTCTCCTGGTGAGAGGAAATCGATCGAAAAAAAAATTGATGCAATTTTTGGAATTGCTCTCTCAAGAACTTTCTCACTCAATTTCAATTTTTTCCAATTGTTGGATTCCTTCCCACAAAAGAATTGATCAAAAGCATCCAGAGAATAGGAGGTTTTCCTGTTGGTTGTGTCCTATTGTAAAAGAAGAGAAGCTTGGTGTTCCTGTATTGCTGAGTTGTTGGATTTTTTTTGGAGGAAGCAGTTGTTGTGAAATTGCAAAGGTATTTTGAATCCCTTTTCTAGTTTATTTTAATTTGTAAAGCACGTTTTCATGATTATCAATGTCTAATTAGATTAGTATGCTTGTTTATCTCTGTATCATTTACCAATGTATGGGTATTTGATTTTCAACCAAAACAAACTTGCAATTACGATTTTAAACACGTTTCCGCTGCTCAAGGGGATCAGATCTCCATCACTTTATATATTAGTGTGTAGTGGAGTTAAGACCTCCACCAAATCACCATTTTACCACAACCATATGATATGCAAATCATATTTGCATATCACATAATATAAGGTATCTCATAACTTGTTATACAAATCTCATTTGAATAATTGTGGAATTTTAAATTGAAACACATTCAATTTAATTTCTCTCAATTCAATTTCTCAAATTAGCACTGATTAATCAATTAGGCTATACTATAGTTTATTATGGATCTCATTCACATCAAACTACATATTATTTCATCTATATCACATATAAATGACATAAATACCAAAATAATGAATTTGAACACTTCAAATTCACACCAAACTGTAAACCATCAATTTGTCCAATTTGAGCCAACCGAGGGACCTAATGGACCTGCAGATGACGAGCTCCAATGATCCGAGATTAACCTGTCAAACTCTTGGACCCAGTTATTCAACATTCATTAGCTACGGTAACACTCCACTAAAGCCCGTAGTTGCACTCTCATCACTGTAGGACAAGTTGTGTCAATCGATATAACCAACGCCCGTGTGTTGACCCTTCACATGTTGTTCTTAGTCACAAGTGGGTCAAATTACCGTTTTACCTCTATGTCTACCCCTTGCTCCTTAAGTCTCACTTCTTCTCTAATGAACAAGTATGTTGCATGGTCCAACCATAAACAACAACCCTCTCGAGCCAGTGAGAGGGTGGGGCCCCATTGTTCAAGCCCTAGAGTCAGCACTTAAGAGAACAACCTCTCTAGTTTCCCTAATTCAGGAAGGAGTGAATTCCATCTCGCGTACTCAAGTTCCCAGCTCCGCACGTGGTTCTGTCCCTAAGAAGATAGGTATATTGGGCGAGTAACTGTGACCACCCTCACCCGTACTAGTCGAAGGACAGACCCCCGCATACAAGAGTCCGTAACACGCTCAGGATAAAGGTCGAGTCACTAATGGTCATCTACGAATTTATTAGTCCTATACTTTCAACGGTGTTACATAAGTAAGTCTAATAGTTCAAGGTTCGGTCTTGTACAATCTCATTGCAGGATGCCCCCACTTGCATGTCAACCACATGAACGAGTTTGATCACCTCGTTTGTATCTAATACAAAGCGGGTCACATTCACAACGTATCCAAGATTAGGTCTCCAACCCTATCCATACACTATAAACCGTTCGGGTCATTAACTCGAACGTGACCTGTGTGCCACTACACATCGTTCAAGTTCTATTTCTCTCATAATTCAATAACCTGGAACTTAGTTTATTGGATTATGTTTTTAAATATGCAAGACATAACTCTTATTTATCTCAATAAGGAATATTACAAAAACATACACAAGATTAAGAGATACATCTCAACAACCTTTCCCTTGCCCTTATCAGGAGCGGCAGGTGCTTTCCCTTTCCCTTCTTTCTTTTTCTTCTGGATCTTTTTAAGGCCAGAATAGGAGTTGTTAGACTTTGTTCCAAAGGATGAACCCTTCTAGAACTTTCTGGAATGGGAAAACAGATTTGTCTTTCCATCAACTTGTCCTTTATTCTTCATAATAAACTGGAGAGTCTGTACCTCGTTTAGGAGAGTAGTCAGGTTGTACTCTATCTTGTTCATCACCGCATTACAACAGAATTGAAGGAACTTTTCGAAAGATATTCCAGGATGAACGACACCTGACTTTGCTTGTCGATGACCACGTCGTTAATTTCTGCCACGTTGAAGTGGACCATCAGATCGAGAACATGTTCTCTCACTCAAGACCCCTCCTTCATACGAGAGTTATAAACGTACTTGAGGGATTCATGCCGATGTTGTCCAGACAGTTGTCCGAACATGTTCTGAAATGAACTCATGATCTCACGAGCTGAGACCATGGCCTCGTGCATTTTGGCTAGAACTTCAGAAACACTAGACAAAATATAGACCTTGGCCTTGTCATTAGCCTTGATCCAACGGTCATACTCCTTAGAAACTTGAGGAGTGTTTCGAGCAGGGACGTGAGGACACGCCTCAGCCAGTACAAACCGAAGGTCGTCAACAACAAGAATCGTATTTAGGTTGGACTTACACGTAGTATAATTTTCGCCAGTTGAACGTTATCTTTTGAGTAAGGCTATAATAAAAGACGACATACTGAAATTACAAAATAGTACTAATTAGTTATGCCTTTTAAAACACATTACAACCCAATCGATTTAAGCAAAATTATTATAGAACCCTAATGTTTAAATTAAACATTTTAATTTTTCAACGATACTTCAAGGGTGTAGAATAAAAGCCACCGTTGTGTGGTCAGTCACTTCTCCCCTGAATTGAGACTATCTCAACTAATTCCCACTACCAGAACATCTCATGTCCCAATGATTGTTAGTTACTGCTTGTTTGGTGAAGGACTTGTTAACTAACTTAACTTATCCCGTAAATGTGAACCTATCATTTTCAGATCCAATAGGCCTGAGCCAAGAGGCTACTATTAAGAAAGACAACTGTTGGCAAACAACCTAAGAGACCCTATCCATTTCAGGAGTTCGCAGTGTTCCGATCCCTATTGTCAGACCCTCCATAGGGATTGGCTGCTCCATGGCAACCAAGCAGGTAGACTTTAGAAATCTCATGGTGCGACCTAATAGAAGAGACCGTAGGATACGTTGACACACACTCTTCTCCCATTTACTACAGATACTTTCCTCATTCACCTTGGTATTAAACCATGCAAACACTTACTGTAGTGGGCACCCTATTGACGCCACGTAGCCGAGCATGGAAC
The DNA here is from genome assembly GCA_036507285.1 of Trichosanthes cucumerina. Classification (NCBI taxonomy): domain Eukaryota; kingdom Viridiplantae; phylum Streptophyta; class Magnoliopsida; order Cucurbitales; family Cucurbitaceae; genus Trichosanthes; species Trichosanthes cucumerina. Next base: position 38,056,575 of record CM071839.1, read on the forward strand.
TCACGGTGTGAACTCAAAGGCGTGATAGTAAACTCGATGCGAACATCTCGTTTTCTCCCACTGAAGTTCCTAAAGTTAGAGTATATGTTTAACATAGTCGGATTCTTGCTAAAAGAATATATCTAAGTCTATCCCTATTATAACTGCTATAACTAGGTCTTCTAAACTTATGTCTATGTGAATAAACATTTTAATTACCTAGATATAATGCATGCTAATTAACAGGACAATGGTTAATTCAACTCAGGCTCCAGGTCAGTTCCGAGATAGGAGGTGTTCCGTTAACCGTCAGCTTAAGTACCCCCAACCTTAGACAGAATATCATTGGTAGAGTTCCCTTATAACCAATGCCCTATTGTCGTACTATATTTGAAACTATTTAAAATACTACGTAAGACTAATTTCTAATCCTATTTGAAATTAAACTTAGGTCTAATTAATTTTAAACATTTTAAAACTAATTTCATCTTACCCAAGTTCCTATGTTTGCATGCATTTTTTTGTTATAGGTTATAGTTTCTAAAATTCATTAACTTTTATAAATTTGAATAATTAATCTATGAAAAAAAACTATATGAAATTCTCAACAATCGTATTCTAAATGGAATTACATTGGTATTCAACTCTTTGAATCATGCAAATTACCTAAATAATATAATGTTTTATATTAAACTAAGTAATTTCATGCTCCATGCTTCTCATTTTTCATAGAATTAAATTATAACATTTATAACTAATTACTCATGAAAAATAAACATGCATTTTCATCATTCTCATATAACAATTATATACATAAAACGCATGAACATGCTTATCCTAAGATGGGAATAATTCTAAATGACACTCATAAAGAAAAATAGTCGTTAAATCGAAAAATTTGGCCCCCTAAAGTGCAAAAAATTAATAAAATCACACTAATTTTATTACAAAAATGGTCCAAAAGTCATTGAACCTGAGCCAAACCACTCGAACCAAACCATCCACGACCCAAACCTCTTGAACCAATGTTAAACCAGTCTGCTCCAATCAGCCACTGCCACGACATTACAACGCCGAGGATAACGTTGCAACGTCGCCTCCCTCGCGCTCGCGTCCAACATCGGGCTAGTGTTGCAACTGTTGGATTTTATGTCCTAAAACTCGTGGTATTGTAAACTGAATGAATATTTTATTTTGCAATAATTTTGTTAAATAAATTTATTCAGTAAAGGTGTTATTGAATAAACCGAATTGTGTATTGTGTAACCCTAATCCAATAAAGAACCCTTGGCTATAGGATGAATACTTGAACTTTATGTGTGACATAAAAGTGGCAAGTTCAAGTTATAGCCAGAATGGTCTATAGTATAAGGATAGGGTTGGGTATCTTATCCTGGAGGCACTATGGGTGCGACCCACTTTGTAGAGTACAAACGATGTGATCCTACATCGTTCATGTGGAGACATGCGAGTGGGGGCGTCCTATGCAATGAGTTTGCATAAGACTGGACCGCGAAATAGTATCTTAAACTTTATAACTCCGTTTACTGTCTTAACTGACTATATTCATACGATAACCTAGGTAACTCGATCTTAATCCTTAGCGTTCTATGGACTCCTATTTATTCAGATTATCCTTAGATTTGCATGGGCGAGAGTGGCCCGAGATTGCCGACTCAATAAGCCATCCAGTTTAGAGAAAATCGGGTAGATAGCTGGGAACATAGTTCTGCAAGATGGAATTCACTCCTACCCATTTTAGGAATTAGTAGAGAGGTTGTTCCCTTAAGTGCTGACTTCAGGTCTTGAACAAAAGGTCCACCCCTCTCATTGGCCCAAGAGGGATTCGGTTTCCTTGTTGGACCACAAACCAATTGTTCATTAGAGTATCAGTGAGACTTAAGGAACAAGAGGTAATTACAGGGGTAAAATAGTAATTTTGACCCAGCTGTAATTACAAACGACCTGAGAAGGATCGACTTACTAATCATGGTTATATCGAGTGGATAGAAATATATCTACAGTGAGAAAAGTGCAGCCACTAGGCTTTAGTGGAGTGCCTCGGTGGTTAACGAATGTTGATTAGATAGGCTAAAGTGTTTTGGTCGGTTAATCTCGTATCGTTGGAGCTCATGATCTGTAGGTCTATTAGGTCCCTCTTACTAGCTCGGACTTAGCCTTGTAACATTTCGAGAGAAAAGAATTTGAATTGTTCAAATTCGGTTTTGGGAGAAATCGTTAATTATATGTGATATATTTAACGAGTCATAGCTTAATTATGAATTAAACTATGATTAAAAGGAGGTGGATATATTTAAATCATGGATCGGTTTATAGCATGAATAAGGATTCATGTTCGGAAAATCGATCGGGATCAGATAATTTATTTAATTTAATATTTGATATTAAATTAAATAAAAATTAATTTGTTAAATTAATTTTAATTAAAATGAATTTAATATTGATTTGTGAATTAAAATTAAAATGAAAAATGAAGGATTTTCATGATTTTCATGAAAATCAAGTTGGCAACTTGCCCAATCTCTCTCATCTTCAAATTCACCAAAATTGACCACCTCCATCTCAAACCATGCTCATCACACTTGAGTTCTCACTCAAATGAAGCTTGATGAAGCTTTATTTAAAGGTGTTTTGAGACAATTTTGCAGAAATTAAAAGAATTCTCGTTTTTTGACCTTTGAGGTATTTTCTTCAAAATTCTCTCAACCTATGGTCCCACAATCCGTTCCAAGGCCTGAGGATAGTAGGAAAGACTCTAACGGTTGTCCACAAAGTGCTCGTGTTGAAAACCATCCACCTAGTGAAGAGAATTTGATCTTCAAAGTTGAGTTTTCTATCCCTCTGTTTTTCCATCTTTGAGCATGCATTTTATTTTACAAAATTGATCAACTTTGAGTGTTCAAGATCTGAATTTGCTTCTGGTTTCTTAATCTAGACTGGTTCCGCAACGCCATGAAACGGCGTTGCAACACTGCTACCCCTCAGATGTCTTATTGATAGGGATCATTAACGTTGCAACGCTGAGGAATGGCATTGCAATGCCATATGGGGCGTTGCAGCGCTGCTTGTGTAGCAGCAGGCTTTGCCCTTCGAAAATAGGAGCTTTCTTCATCAAATTCTCACCCAAATCTCATCCGAATGGCATCAAAATTATCACGAACGATTCAATACTTTATTACATACTCAATTTTGCATTTAATTGCCAAAAACACAAGGGACTTTACATTAATTGATCAAATCAAATAGAAAACTACGACCAAAATTTTTCAAAACAGTTTCACAGCAAACCATATTCAATTCCCACCTAACCAATGCAATTTTGTTTCAACCAAAACAAAACAAGCATTTCTCTGATACCAATTGAAGGGAATCGAATCCCGATGTGCAACAGAAACGCGTAATAAGATCGTATTGTGATTGTTTGTTTTGGTTTATTCCAAAAATCCATACATTGATAATTTAAACATAGATAAGCAAATCTATATTAATGAAGCATGGAGTAAGCAATTAATAACATGTTGTACACTATATTAAAAGGAAATTAGAAAGACATTACCTTTGTAGTCTCACTTTCTCAGCAACTCTTTGCTTTTGCAAAAGCACTGTGCAACAACACCAACCAAGTTCTCTTCTGTATAAGATGCTACCATGAGAGAAAACCTTCTATCCTCTGAGTTCTACTTAGACTAGTTCCTTGGTGGAAAGGAATCTAACTTTTTGAAAGAGGAAGGGGTTTTGTGTATTAGAGAGAATTTCAACAATTCACCTAATTGCTTTTGTGTTCATCATCCTCCACTATTCTCACAAGGAAACGAAGAAGGAATAGCAGGATAACTCTTCACTCGATAGGGAATTGGGGAGTGGTGGGAACGTGTTATAGTGACACGTTTCCAATTAATTAATTAATAATCAATTAATATAATGAAAAAATTAATTATATTAATATTTATTTAATTAAATCATATTTAATTAAAACATTTAAATATCCTATATTTAATTGAGATTAAATCATATTTAATCATATTTACCCTCCAACCTATAGTTTTAATGCACATCATATGCACATCAAATTTTATAATATCGTTTTTAAATATAAATCTCATTCACATTTAAATAAATATTTGAACCCTTTCAAATATTTAATTCTCTCATATAATTTAATATGAATCATATTCAAATTAAATTTATAATATAAAATTCAAAAATTGGATTAATTTTCATGTACCTTTTACATTGTACTTGGATTCATTTAATGGATTTTTTAAATTATTGGGTCTTGATACTTTGTAATTTAATTTAAGATTTTTCAATTTAAGGAATTTGTTTATAGAAAAGGAATTTTTAAAGCAACTTCTTAAGCCCAAGGGCATTTTTGTTGATATTCGATGAAGATGGACATTTTCGTAATTTTAAAGAAAGTCAAATTAGGGGTTCAAAGAGTCAAATCTCTTTTCTAACCTTACGCATGTGGAGGCATCTTCCTCCTTCACGCAAACCTTCCCGTCGGCAACTATCTTCGATTTCTTCTTCTTTTGGTCATATTTTCCGGCGCCACCACTCACGACAAGAGATTGTCGCCCCAGAAATTCGCCTTCCTTGGATGACGGTTGCTAGTCAGACGAGGAGACGCACAGCTAACTGCTCAGTTTCTCTGCAAAACGGACGCCACCACTGATGACAGAAACCACTGCACGATCGTCTTGTTGTCCGAGCTCCACCATCGACAGTAACACGAACGACGTATCGCCCGCCATGCAGACAGGTCGGTCCTCCTATTGAACAGACGGCGCCACCTGGGTGTTTGTTTGCATAATGCCAAAGCGAACGACGAGGTTGTTATTGCACCCGATTCACGATTTTGGTTCAAGTTTTTGGGTGGTTTTCAACCAGTTTTCAAGTTTTGGTCACGAGTTCCGTGTAGATCGGGTCACAGGTTTTCCAATTGCATCGTCCACGCGCTGCCTCCTCAGGTCACGGGTCGTTGCACGCATCGCCATCTACCGCCGCTCGCCGGAGCTGATTCCATTTCGCCTGTTTTTATCCCTCGAGTCTATTTCAAGCCTCCGTTAGTGGTAATTCAACCTAATTATTTGTGAATTTCCAAAGATATGATTATTTATGTGTGTGGGTTAATTAAGAAAATTGGATTTGATTTAAGAGACTCGAGTATTGAACATGATTGAAAGAATTGTTGAGTCATAGATTCAATTATAGGATATCTCGGAGCTAAGGCTAAGGTAAGTGATTCTTACTAATTATTTTGAAAGAAGGAGGAAGTATGCTTTTGAACGATTTATTTACAAGATAAATTTTCAAGAATTGCCCCAAAGGATGATTTTCAATGATTTATTTTAGTAAAGAATATTCGAAGATCTTTTTTAGAAAAACATGATTTTAGAAAAGACTGATTTTAAGGGCTTCAGAGGACCCTAAATGATTAAATTTTAAGAGGGATTAGAGAAATATTTTATCTTCGAATTTGAAAGAATTCCAGATGATTTATGGGTTTGAGAGGACTCTGAGTAAAATGATTTTCAAAGGATTTAGAAAAGAATTTCATCTTGAAATTTGAGTGGATTCCAGGTGTTTTAAGGGTTTGAGAGGACCCGAACAAAAATAATTTTTAAGTATTTGAAAGAGAGTTCCGACACAGTTATTTATGACTACATACATTGAGAATTTTTCTGATGTTATTATGATGGATATGTGTTTTAATTATGAATGTTTATGATTATATGACTGTCATAAATTGTTCTATCATTATGAATATATATGTACATGTAATTGATGAATTGGACCTCATGCATATTGCTTGTTCATGAAAATGGTTTCGAAGGTTGTGGCAATTAATTAGAGTTTGAGAGGACTCCACAGAATTTAGGATTTGAGAGGATCCTAAATGATGTCACTAGAGTTTGAGAGGTCTCCACAGGACGTTGGGTTTGAGAGGACCCATACGAGTTAGAGGTTTGAGAGGACCCTAACTAGATGAAATGAGTTAATTCTCCACAATAAGCCGAAGAGAAAGAGATATATGATTTATGAAATAAGATTTAGGTCCCACTGAAGAAAGTTTTCTGCTTTTAAAGGTCATGTTGCATGTGTTTGCATTTTCTCACCCCCACTTACTGGGTATTATTTATAATACTCATCCATTTACCTTCGTTTTGTTTCGTCGTTTTTAAAATTTTTTCAGGTAGAGGCGAGGGCGTACTAGGCGAGTGACAAGGACGTGCTACGAAGGCCATGGGAACCAAGTCATGATTTCAACATACATGTTTTAGAAAGTATATCAAGTGATTTTGTTTTTCGCCTGAGTGGCATAAAGATTTATAAATTGAGGTCAATACATTTATGTTTTAAATGTTTTTTTTTTCGTGATCCGAAATTAAGTGATTTCTAATTATCAAGTTTTAATTATTTAATGTTATTTATGGCCTCAAATGCATGCATGTTTACTAATAATCCTAGTTAAAATAAGTCCGAAAAGTAGGGTCATTACAACATGAACGAGCTTGATCGCCTTGTTTGTATCAAATACAAACTGGGTCACATCCATAGTGTTTCCAAGATAAGGTTCCCAACCCAATCTATCTACTATAGATCATTCGTGTCTCTTACTTAAACTTGATCCTAGATGTGTATCAACCGCACACTGTTCAAGATCTTTTAAATGTGACCCTGGAGCTTAGTTTATTGGATTTAAGTTTGTAATTTGCGAGAATACACGATTGAAGGAAAAAATAACACTTTTATTCATTTCCTTAAATAATTACAAATACACGAGTTTAAGGCATAAATTCCAACAAAAACTCACTTGACCTAAAGCTAGTGGAGTACACACAACATTACAATAATGTTAATACAATAAACTAGGGCATTGAATACCCTTTCAAACAATACTCCCACTTGCCCTAGTCAGGCTCTAATGTGTAAACCTAGATATTCTAGGTGACCCTCGAACACCTTAGTTGTGAGAGTCTTTGAAAATGGATCAACAACGTTGTGCTCCGATGCTATCTTCGTGACAATGACGTCTCCTCGGTGCACAATGTTTCATATCAGGTGATACTTCCATTCGATGTGTTTTTCCTTTTATGACTATGAGGTTCCCTCGAGTTGGTCACTGCACCGATTTTATCACAACTCGAGGTTCATATTTGGAACAACTTCCAAATCACACATAAAGTTCCTCCGTCAAATTGCCTCTTTAGCCGCTTCACAAGCTGCTACATACTTAGCCTGCATAGTGTTGGGATGTATATCCTAATCTTGTACATATTTGTAATATTACTATTGAAATAAATAAGAGTTATTTTTTTAATCACTTTGTGTCTTGCATATTTACAAACTTTGTCCAATAAACTAAGCTACAGGGTCATTGAATTATGAGAGAACTGGAACATAAACGTTGTGTAGTGGACACAAAAGGAGGATCACATTCGAGTAAATGACTCGAACGATCTACAATATATGGATAGGGTTGGAGACCTAATCCTGGATACGTTGTGGATGCGACCCGCTTTGTATTAGTTACAAACGAGGTGATCTAACTCATCCATGTGGTTGACATTCGAGTGGGGGCATCCTGTGCAATGAGATTGTAGAAGACCAGACCGTGAATTATTAGACCTACTGATGTAACACCATTGAAAGTTTAGGACTAATAACTACGTAGAGGACAAATAGTGACTCGACCTTAACCCTAAGCGTGTTACGGACTCCTGTCTGCGGGGGTTTGTCCTTTGACTAGTACGGGTAAGGGTGGTCATAGTTACTCCCCCAATATGCCTATCTTCTTAGGGACAGAACCACGTGGGGAGCTGGGAACTTGACAACGCGAGATGGAATTCACTCGTTCCCAACATTAGGGAAACCAAAGGGGTTTTTACCTTAAGTGTTGTCTCCAGGCTTGGACAACGAGCACCCACCCTCTCACTGGTCCGAGAGGGGTGTTGTTTATGGTTGGACCAAACAACGTTATTGTTCATTAGAGAAGCAGTGGGAACTTAAGGAGCAAGAGGTAGACACAGGGGTAAAACGTTAATTCGACCCACAGTGTCTACGAACAACCTGTGAAGGGTCGACTCACGGGCATTGGCTATATCAATGGACACAACTTGTCCAAAAGTGATGGGAGTGCAACTACGGGTTTTAGTGGAGTGTTACCGTAACTAATGAATGTTAATGAACCGGGTCAAAGAGTTTGATAGGTTAGTCTCGGATCATTGGAGCTCGTCATTTGTAGGTCCATTAGTTCCCTCGGTTGGCTCAAACTGGATACATAGACGGTTTACAGTTTGGTGTTGATTTGAAGTGTTCAAATTCATTAAAAGAAGATTTATGCCATTTATATGAGATATGATTGACATATTATATAGTTTAATGTGAATGAGATTGATAATAAACTGTAGGTTAGCCTAATTGCTTAATTAGTACTAATTTAGAAATTGGATTGAGAGAAATTAAATTGAATGTGATTCAATTTAAAATTCACAATTATTCAAATGTGATTTGTATTATAAGGTATGAGATATCTATTATTTGTGGTTATGCAAATATTATTTGCGTAACCTAAGGTTGTGGCAAAATTGTAAATAGGTGGAGATTTCAACTCCACTTATCACCAATATATAATGCCTTTGTGAGAAGGCATTGATAAGTGATTCGTCATTTTGTTGATTTTCCATCCAAGATCACTCTCTCATTGTCTCAACTCTCTATCAAAGTTTCTCTCTACCCTAAACAAAAAGAGTCCCACCACTTTTCCTTTACCAAAGGAGAACAATCGAGAAGATCTTTCAGAGGTGTCTGATCATTCGTTGCTCGAAGAGTTCGTGATCATAGAGATCGAGAGCACGAAGAGTTCGTGACTGGAGAAGGAATTCTTGGAGAAGAGTTCTTCAACAAGTATGTAGGATTTCTTACCTTCTTTTTCTTCATTTTACAACATGTTTAGCCTAAATTCTATTGGATAGATTTAATTTTAAGAAAAATGATTTCGCAACTATTACCACGATGATTCGAAGTCGTTTCCGCTGCGGGAGTTTTATTCTCTTCACATAGTGGAGTCAGCGATGCATCCTTGCTTAATTCTTTGCCAGACTACTGCTCCTCCATTGAGAGTAAATACTAACCCCGATGTGGATCTCTTAGAATGCTTATCCATCTGGAAGTCAGAGTCCGTGTATCCTATAAGGATCAGATCCTTAGACCCATACACGAGCATATAGTCCCTCGTTCTCCTAAGATACCGCTGTCTAGTGATCTAATCCTAGATTTGATTGATACCTACTTACAATCCCTACTTCATAACAGATGTCGGGCCTTATCACAACATGACGTACATGAGGCTACCTACAGCTGATGCATAAGAGATTCGTCTCATGTCCTCAACTTCTTGAGGTTTCTTAGGACACTGTTTCTTAGACAAATGAACCCCATGCCTGAAAGGTAATAAACCCATCATGGAGTTCTGCGTCCTATATTGAATCAACATTTTGTCGATGTAGAATGCTTGAGACAAAGCCAGTGTTTTGTTCTTGCGATTCTGGACAATGTGGATCCAAAGAACAAATTGCGCTTCTCCCAAATCTTTCATTTGGAACTGCATAGCCAACCAACTTTTAATGTCAGTGAGGAATCCTACATCATTCCTAATGAGTAGTATATCATCCACGTATAACACTAGAAAAGCGACAATACTGTTGATTATCTTCCTTTATACACAAGGTTCATCAACATTTTGATAAAAGCCATAAAATTTGATAGCCTCATCAAACCTTATATTCCTAGACCTAGAGGCTTATTTCAACTCATAAATGGACCGTTTAAGCCTGCAAACATTTTGCTCATGGCCTTGTTTAATGAACCCTTTTGACTGATCCATGTAGATGTTTTCGTCATGTTTGTTGTTCAGAAAGGTTGTCTTGACATCCACTTGTCATACTTCAATAGTCATAATATATAGGAATGACAAAAAGGATTCAAATATAATTGATCATGGCAACAGGAGAAAAGGTTTCCTCATAGTCAATCCCTTCTCGTTGGGTGTAGCCCTTTGCCACAAGTCTAGCTTTGAAGGTCTGCACCTTCCCATCTACACAACGTTTTCTCTTGTAGATCCATTTACAACCTATAGGTTTAACCTCATTGGCTTGATCCATAAGATCCAAAATGGAAGTGATGTACATAAACTTCATTTCCTTGTCTATGGCTTTAATCAATTCGTCTTTGTCAATCTCATTCATTGCTTGATCATAAGACAATGGGTCCTTACAGTCATCATTAGGTGTGACAACTTAGGTTTCAGTCAAACCCATGTAACGGGCAGGTTGTGTAACAATCCTCCAACTACGTCGAGTCTCTCTCAACTGTTGAGATGGACAACTTTGACAAGACGAGCTAAGTCAACAACTTTTGTTGGTTTCCTAACAGTATTAGTAACTTTTACTGTCAAACTGTCTAACTCTTTTAACACGATTTTACTTTTAGGTTTGTGATCCCTAATGTGATCCTCCTCAAGGAAAGTGGCTTTGTCGATACAAGCACCCTATTTTCGTTAGGATAGAATAATAGACCACCTCTCGTTTCTTTAAGGTAGCCCACAAATCGGCATAATTTTGAACGAGGTTCCAATTTTATCGGATTTGTCACTAGCACATAGGTTGGACATCCCCAAATTTTGGAATGACATAAACTGCCTTTATGTCCTTTCGAAAGTTCCTAAGGTGTTTAAGAAACACTTTTCGAAGGAACGTTGCTCAAAATGTATACTACAATCTCTACTGCATAACTCCAAAACGAGTTAGGGAGATGAACATAACTCATCATCGACCGAATCATGCCTAACAAGGTTCTGTTTCACATTTTCGATACACCATTTTGGTGTGGCATACCAGGGGCTGAGAGTTGAGATTTTATTCCATGTTCTATCATATAGTCCTGCAATTCAAGGTTCATATACTCTCCACCTCGATCAGATTGAAGCATTTTGATGGATTTACCTAAAAGGTTCTCAACATTAGTTTTATATTCCTTGAACTTTTCAAGTGCCTCAGATTTGTGATTCATTAGGTAAATGTACCCATATCTTAAATAATCATCTATAAAAGGGATGAAGTATTCATACCCACCTCGGGTTTTAACACTCATGAGACCACAAAGATCTGAGTGTATAAACTCCAAAGTTTCTTTGGCTTTATAACCTTTTCCACCAAACGGTCGTTTGGTCATTTTGCCTTCAAGGCACGATTCACATATAGGTAGAGAACTTTCTTCTAACTCGCTTAGAAGTACGTTATTCACTAATCTTTCAATCCTATTGAGATTTATATGACCCAACCTTAGATACCAAAGATAAACATTTTTTTAAGAGAAACTTTTTACTTTTTATTAGTTTGCACATTTGCTGTTTTAAATAATTCAGTGTTTAAAACCATTTTAACTGAATTAGGCCTTGAAACATACAAATTATTCTCAAGTAGAGCTATACATATACCAATAACTTTCAAAGAAATAAACGATTTATTAAATTGAATAGAGATTGAAATATAATGTTTAATAACGCAAGAAATAGAAATAAAGTTTCTAGTAAATCTTGGAACCACATACACGTTATCTAATAACAGTGTTTTCTTGCCAAACAACAACTCTATCGTGCCCACTGTTATAGTTGAGACAAGATCCTCATTTTCAATTCTTAGTGTTATCTCCCCTTGCTACAGTTGTTGTCAGGAACTAGTTCCCTGAAAAGAAGAACAAACGTGGTCAGTGGCCCCTGAATCCAATATCCAGGTAGAATTGTCACTCTCCACGGACCATGTTTCAATAAAAAGAAAATCAAATTTAACTTCTTTCTTCTTATCGACCACGTATTTAGGTCAGTTACGCTTTTAGTGCGCAGCTACGTGTTGGGATTTTTGTCCTAATCTCGTGTTTGTAAATTACTGTTTGAAATTAATAAGAGTTATTTATTTCATTACTTTGTGTCTCGCAATATTTACAAACTTTTCCAATAAACAAAGCTCCAGGGTCATTGAATTTATGAGAGAATTAGAACTTGAACGGTGTGTAGTGGACACACATGGAGGATCACGTTCGAGTTAATGACTCGAACGGTCTACAGTAGACGATGCAGTAAACACTCTCGTCTATACTATAACAAACGCCTTCATAGGAGATCCAGCTCAATATCAAGCCAGATCAGCTGAAATTCTTCTAAATCTCAAATGTCCAACATTAGGAGATTTTAGATGGTACAAAGATATGTTCCTAAGCAAAGTCCTAATTAGAGCCGATTGCTCTTCCTCAATTTGGAAGGAACAATTCATCAAAGAACTTCCAAACTACTTTGCTGAAAGAGTCAAAATCGATTTAAATGCCAAATATGACGGAAAAATTCTTTGGGATAGTCTAACCTATGGAAATTTAACTTCATTCATAATAAGTGAAGGTATCCATCTATGCAATGAATCCAAAGTTCAAACAAAACTTAACAAAACCTTTTGTTCAAAAAAGGCAGAATTAGGAATTTTCGTGATCAATATGGATGTGGAAAAGTCCATCCACCCTCTGTGATCAGAAAAACTGCTATAAAAGATCTGAGAAAACATCAAGAAAGACAAAATTATCGTCCATATAGGTCATTCCAAAGAAAGAATTATAGAAAGCCATATAATTCTTATACTAAAAAACGACCCACTTATAAAGGTGGACATTCAAAAGAAAAGATTCAATGCTATAAATGTCGATCGCATGGACACTATGCAAATAAGTGTCCTATGAAAAAGAAGATCAATGAATTAGAAATTGATGATGAATTTAAACATCAACTTCTAAACATCATCCAATCTGATTCTGAAGAGTCAATCTATACTTATGATGAAGGTCAAATACTTGAATTACAAGAAGAAACTGATTCATATTCTGGCAGCGAATATGATGAGGAAGAATGTAACGCCCCTACTTTTCAATGACCAACTCCTAGGGACATTACTACACATGCATGCATTTATAGGCCGAGAGATAAAAGAACTTAAAGGAAATTTCCAATTAACATAAATAGTTCCAGGGATCCCAAAAAAACAAAACATTAAATTCAGTTAGAAACATCGATTTAGCTTGGCCTATTAAAAACGTAAAATAAGTTTAACTCCAAATAAAAACATAAAGACAACAACAGTTCGAAACAAGAATACGCGGAAATCATGCTGGTTCCCATGGTCTTAGTAACGCTCCTCCGTCACACGCCCTGCACGTCCTTTCCTTTACCTGTAAAACATTTTTAAAAGAAAAGGGTGAGTATTGCAAAACAATACCCAGTAAGTAACCTCGCTACCGAGGTTTGGGATATGCATACACATACAATCATGATCTTTAAACTCATTCGTAACATACATATACGGGACCTAAAACTTTCTAGTATTGTCAGGTCTTTAATCCATGACTGCTTATTTAGTTGTCAGGTCTTTAATCCATGACTGCTTATTTAGTTGTCAGGTCTTTAATCCATGATCGCTTATTTAGTTGTCGAGTCTTTAATCCATATTTGCTTATTTAATTGTCAGGTCTTTAATCCATGACTGCTCATTTAATTGTCAGGTCTTTAATCCATGACTGCTTATTTAATTGTGGGGCCGACTGGTCATCCTGAGTCATTTCGTTTTGAGTCCCTCACAGACCCCTGTACTTTGACCCATAGGTCTCTATTGCATGTTTGACCATGCACATAATAATCTCAGGATACCAATGTCCACACTATTCATTAATTCATTTCGTGGCATACAAAACATGCATGAGGTCCCATCATTCACATAATAATAGAGTACATGTCACAACATCATCATCGATATACCAAACATACTTTTCTCATGGACAGTTTGAAGATCATACTTTTGTAAGAAACATGAAACATTCTCATACAACTACTGTCCTATTCTCACATGAAATAATGGAATACTTATACCTAACATACGAGAATAATTTCACATAAAATACTGGTGCATTTCCACATGATACATCGAAGTATTTGCACATAAAATATTACGTATTCTCCCGATAATATCTGTATATTTTCATATGAAAGATATAAACTATTTCGCATGAAATCATGAAAATCATTTTCATTTAATCCCATTAAAAGTTCGGCACAAGGTCCCTTACCTCGAGCTTTGATCTCACTCTCTCCTTCTACTTCTTAAACTAACGGTCCTTTCCAATTGACCTCGATTCCGAATAACAAACTAAATATTGGTTTCTTTGTTCCGAAACTACTCGGGAATCTCGATCCTGAAATTCCGTTCGTTCCTGCAATAATCTCATAAGCATAATTTCATATAATTCAGATCTGAATAACCCTATAATCCAAAATCGAATAGGGTTTCGCGTGGCTCACCAAATTCACAAACTTGACCTCGAGTACTCTCGGTTGCGCGAAATAGTGATTAACGGTTCTTTGGTCGGATTCGGCCAGAGCCGATCTAGACGGTCTTTCGCTCGACCGCTCTCGGACGACCAGACTGGCTGGAGGATCACGGTACTGTCGACGGAAACGGCGCCTGCGAGGACAAATCACGATCGGCGGCGGCTGGGGCTTCAACGCGAGTGGCTAGGGTTTTCGCGCGAGTGGCTAGGGTTTTCGCGCGATCTCCGGCGTGGGCTGCAGACGGTTCGCGGGCGGATGCGGCGCGGCCGTTGCTCGCGATCGAGTGCCTCACCCTCGGCGGCTGTGCGTGACTCTCGGCTGAACGTGGCTGCGAAGGGGAGTTCTCGGACGTCTGGGCTCGTGGGTCTTCGCCGGTGAGGGCTGGCGATCGGCTGGGCAGGAACGAAAAACCCTCAGGCGGCGGCGTGCAGCTGATGTGGAGTCCGGCGCGATCTCAGACGTGAATGAGCTCCGTCCGTGGGTCTGCCGGATCGGCGTGAGGTTTGGTGTGACGGCTGGAACTACGAGCTTCGTCCTTGAATCCTGCCGGCGCGAGTGACTGGTCGGCGATCGAGGATCGGTTGAGGGCTAGGGTTCCGGTCGTGCAATCTACAAGAAGAAGGCAATTTCTTTCCTAGGGTTAGGGTTAGGGCAAAATAGGAGAAAGAGGAGGTGTTGGTGGCTAGGGTTAGGGTTTTCTTTGCATTTGTAGACTAATAAGGAGCTTAAATACTAGTCAATTAGGTCAAACCAAGTGCTAATTATCACCTTAATTTAGACATTTATCACTAAAATGCCATTGTCACTTCCTTTTTCTTTTAATCATTAACAAGGTGAATCCAATCTTAGGGAAAAAATAATAATTAACGATAGAACGTCAAATACAATTTTTAAATAGTACCTGTGGTGGCGGTCGTCACAATCTTCCCTCCTTAAGAACTTTCGTCCTCGAAAGTTCCTATTCTTGAAATAACTCTGGGTATTTAGCTCGTACTTCCTCTTCTCGTTCCCAGGTAGCTTCTTCCGTGCGGTGGTTTTGCCACAACACTTTAACTAAGCTGATCTCTCGGTTACGGAGGGTTTTTCGATCTCGTGCAATAATCTGTACCGGTCGTTCGCCATAACTCAGATCTCCTGTTAACTGCAATGGTTCGAAGTCTATGACATGAGTCGGGTCTGGAACGTACTTTCTCAACATGGAGACATGGAATACGTTATGAACCGCTGAAAGGGAAGGCGGCAGTGCTAATCTGTAGGCCACTGCACCAATCCTCTCTAAAATTTCAAATGGTCCGATGAATCGCGGACTCAACTTCCCTTTTCGGCCAAACCTTAGAATCCCCTTCATTGGGGCCACCTTAAGAAATACGTGGTCCCCAACATCGAATTCTAGGTCCCTTCGTCTCGTGTCGGCATAATTCTTTTGTCTGACTTGGGCGGTCTGCATTCGTGCCCTAATCTTTTGCATTGCCTCATTAGTGACCTGTACCAATTCTGGGCCCAACAACTGACGCTCACCAACTTCCTCCCAGAAAACGGGAGTTCTGCAACGTCTTCCATAGAGAGCTTCAAATGGAGCCATTCCGATGGTCGATTGTAATTGTTATTGTAAGCAAACTCCATCAAATGTAAATGAGTGTCCCAACTACACCGGGAAATCTAAAGTACAAGCTCGCAACATATCTTCCAATATCTGGTTTAAACGCTCTCCGTCTCGTCCATCCGTCTGCGTGGATGAAAAGGCAGATTGAAGTTCAGCTGCGAGCCTAACGCTCTGTAAACTCCCTCCGAAGTTGGAGGTGAAACGTGGATCCACATGCGAAATGATTTTGACTGGAATCCCATGCAACCAGGACTATCTCCTCTAGGTAAAGCTGCGCCCACTTATCTGTCGAATAGGTGGGGTTTCGGGTATGAAATGTCTTGACTTGGTTAATCTGGCCCACTATGACCCAAATCACCGAGTAACCTCGTAAAGTTCTAGGCGATCCGACTATGAAGTCCATTGAGATCTCCTCCCATTTCCACCGAGGTACATGTAAAGGTTGCAAAGCAAACCCGCGGTCTCTCGTCTCAGGTGCCTTCACTGCCGACAAGTCAAACACTTGGCGACAAACTCGCACGTCGCGCTTCATGTTGCACCACCAAACCGATTGTTTGAGATCTCGGTACATCTTGGTACTTGCCGGGATGCATAGAAAATGGTGAGTTATGGGCTTCACTCAATATTTATTTCGATTTGCTGCCGCTTCGCACACATAATCGACCTTGAAATAGTAATCCTCCATCCGTGGATAGGGCAAACTCGTCAACTCACTGTAGTTCTTGCGATGCGCTTTTCTACTAAGCGAGGGTCCACCGGTGAGCCTCAATGATACGTTGTCTCAAGGTCGGTTGTCTTTGTTAAGCGGGCTAAGCGAGCCGTGGTCTTTCCTACTAGTCTTTGCAATTTCGGCTCGAGCAAACTCGCACTGTAACTCTGCTTGCTGCATCTGTCACTCACTCGCTGTGAAGTATGTATGCATCGGCTTCTGCTTTGAGGGCATCGGCCACTACATTAGCCTTACAGGGATGGTATTGTATGTCAATGTCATAATCCTTCACCAATTCCAACAATCTGCGTTGCCTCATGTTCAATTCCTTACGGGTGAAGCAGTACTTGAGACTTTTATGATGCGTAAAAATCGAATTTTCTGCCATCATCTGAGTAGTGTCTCCGGATCTTTAATGCAAATACCACTCTCTTTGCTAGTTCCGGGTCATGAGTTGGATAGTTCCTCTCGTGCGTCTTCAATTGTCGGGATGCATACGCTATTACTTTACCGCGTCTTTGCATCGATTACACACACCAACCCTTTCTTAGAAGCATCCTTTGTAAACCATAAAGCTCCTGTTCCTCGAGAAGCTGTAAGAATCGGGGCCGACACTAATCGTGCTTGAGTTCGGAAACTCGCCTCACAAGCATCATCCCAAACAAATGAGTTTCCCTTACGCGTCGGTGAGTCATAGGCATGGCTATCTTGGCAAAATCTCGCGCAAACGCGTCTATAGTATCCTGCAAGACCCAGAAAACTACGTACCTCTGTAGCGGTGGTGGACGAGGCACCGTGTGACGGCCTCCACTTTCATTTGGATCAACAGAGACTCGGCCGGACACCACATGCCCTAAGAAGGATACTTGTGCGAGCGAATTCACACTTGGAAAATTTTGCATATAACTTATTCTCTCTCAACGTGAGTAACACTTTCCTCGGTGCATTTCATGCTCTTCATCACACGGAGTATATCGGTATATCATCGATGAATACAATCACGAGCGTATCAAGAAACTCCTTGAACAAGCGGTTCATCAAGTCCATGAAAGCGGCGGGGCGTTGGTCAAACCAAAGCGGCATCACCGTGTGAACTCGTAATGCCCATAACGTGATCTCGAATCTTTGTTTTAGGAATATCCCCTTCGCGATTCTCAATCGATGGTAGCGATCTCGGATCAATCTTAGAGAACAACGTTTCTCCTTGCGGTGATCGAACAAGTCATCTATTGCGGGAGAGGGTATTTATTCTTGATCGTAACTTTATTCAACTCCCTGTAATCTATACACAAAGCGCATGGATCCGTCTTTCTTTTCACGAACAATACAGTGCTCCCAGGTGAAAGCGGCAGGCGTATAAACCCTTTGTCTAGCAAGTCTTGTAAGCTACATTTTTAGTTCTTTCAACTCTGCAGGCGCCATTCTCATGCGGGGCCTTGGATATCGGGGTCGTCCCCAATTCCAATCCGATGTTAAAATCTACCTCCCGATTTGGAGGTATTCCGGGAGGTCCTCGGGAAGACGTCAGTAAACTCATTCACTCACGATACCGATGTCACCGAGATCTCTGTGCACCTTGCGTCTAGTATGCAAGCTAAGACGCCCCAAGCTCCCCCGATGCAATAACTTCACGGCCTTAAGGGCGATGAATTACCTTAGGCCTACTTCGCTATCGTGCCTCTGAACTCAGTAGTTGTGTTGGTCGGGAGGGTGAACACTACCTCCTTCCCGAAACAATCAATGCAAGCATGGTTCTGCGCTAACTTGATCCATGCCCAATATTACATCAAAATCAAACATGTCTAAGACTACTAGATTCACTTTGCTAACTCATGGTGCGATGGTCACACTACCATCCTTGACTTTCATATTGGCTAACAACTTTATTCCCCGCAGGAGTGGAGGCAGGCAGGGCATATCAGAAGCGTTCTAGTTCTAACTCAAACTTGACTTACAAAGGATGCGAGAAATAAAAGAGTGTAGAACAGAATCAAATAATACAAAGGCAAGGTGCCCAAGTAATGGAAGTGTACTGTAACCACCGAGTGCGAGCCATAGATATCCCCTACCGGTGCTTGCATAAGCTCTCCACGATGTAGAACCGGCTTCACAAAGAGCCCACTATTTATAACCGAGGTGGCTAGTCTTGGCTTGACTCGGCAAACTATTGGCTCTGTGCCCTTCTTTTTCCGCATGAAACACACACCGGTCAAGGCCAAACACTTACCCCAGTCTTTGCTTACCACATTCTTTGCACCGGCTGCTCTCTCTCATTGCTATTTCCGATCTGTTGACTTGTGGTTTCGGCCGGAACTGCATCACGAAAATGCCCTTGTCTATGCGGTGGTGTGCTTGGGACATTGTGAGTGGAATTGGGTGGTCCCACTTCCTCTTATGATCTGCTAAGGGCGCCGGGTTAACTACTACTGCTTTGTGCGATCTGTGCTGCACCCAAATCAATTCCGCCACTCTTACTGCGAGGCGTAATCGGGAGGTGCTAATGCTTGGATAAAGCCTCAAACGTTCTCATCCGGTCCCATAATGAAGCGCTCGGTCTTTTTGCCTCTGTATCTACCGGCTCGGGGAAAAGCGGGACAAACGGGTAAATTCCCTCTCATACACCTCCATCGCCCTCCCGGTTCGCGCACATTTGTAAGAAAATTCCGCCGCTTCACGTAACGCAGTGCAGCAGGTAAATTTCCGCGCGAGCGCTTCCTTGAGCAGATTCGTGTAATCGTTTCTCTCGCTAGCGACAATGGTTTCCCTGGCGGACTCCCACCATAAGTATGCGCGTCATCCTCGGCATAAAGGTAGCACATGACACCCTCTCGGTCCTCGAGGCGGTTCATCAATCGAAGATGGTCTCAATGGAGGCGACCACAACTTCGACCACGGTGGGGTCGCTGGAAGACCCATTGAAAGACCTAGGATCATACTTCACGAAGTCCTTCAGGTAACGAGACTCCAGAGTTGCATCGTTTCGCCCCTGATTTGCTTGGGCCAGCTGGGTGGCTACTGTAGCTCGCACCAGACTCTGCATAGCCTCCACCATCATAGTCATAACATTGGCGTTCCCTTGGTCTGCCACAGGGGCAACTGCAGGTACATTCTCCTGACGGTCAGGCTGGTCCTGGGGGAGGTCTCGAACGGGTGGAGTAACCTCTTCCTGATCTAGGGGTAATTCCGGTTGGACGTCAACGTGTTTCCTTGCCCTCCGGCCCCTACCACGTCCCCTACCTCTCCCTCGGCCTCTAGGTGGCATTTTGTCAATACTACAATATAGAGAGTTTCTAACTCAGTTTTCTTCACTCTCAAATCATAAGATAGGATCACCCCTTGGGGCTTTTAAGGTTATGTATATGCATAGAACAGTATCATATCATAATCATTTACTTTCTTAATAAAATATCAGAACGTACCTGGCGGTGACTGGAAAGCGTTGTTAAACCATGGGAACTACTCTGTGCTTACTCTGTAAGCAAGTCTACAGAACCCTTAAACCTAGGGCTCTGATACCAACTGTAACGCCCCTACTTTTCAATGACCAACTCCTAGGGACATTACTACACATGCATGCATTTATAGGCCGAGAGATAAAAGAACTTAAAGGAAATTTCCAATTAACATAAATAGTTCCAGGGATCCCAAAAAAACAAAACATTAAATTCAGTTAGAAACATCGATTTAGCTTGGCCTATTAAAAACGTAAAATAAGTTTAACTCCAAATAAAAACATAAAGACAACAACAGTTCGAAACAAGAATACGCGGAAATCATGCTGGTTCCCATGGTCTTAGTAACGCTCCTCCGTCACACGCCCTGCACGTCCTTTCCTTTACCTGTAAAACATTTTTAAAAGAAAAGGGTGAGTATTGCAAAACAATACCCAGTAAGTAACCTCGCTACCGAGGTTTGGGATATGCATACACATACAATCATGATCTTTAAACTCATTCGTAACATACATATACGGGACCTAAAACTTTCTAGTATTGTCAGGTCTTTAATCCATGACTGCTTATTTAGTTGTCAGGTCTTTAATCCATGACTGCTTATTTAGTTGTCAGGTCTTTAATCCATGACTGCTTATTTAGTTGTCAGGTCTTTAATCCATGACTGCTTATTTAATTGTCAGGTCTTTAATCCATGACTGCTCATTTAATTGTCAGGTCTTTAATCCATGACTGCTTATTTAATTGTGGGGCCGTGGTGGTCATCACGAGTCATTTCGTTTTGAGTCCTCACGGACTTCTGCACTTTGACCCATAGGTCTCTATTGCATGTTTGACCATGCACATAATAATCTCAGGATACCAATGTCCACACTATTCATTAATTCATTTCGTGGCATACAAAACATGCATGAGGTCCCATCATTCACATAATAATAGAGTACATGTCACAACATCATCATCGATATACCAAACATACTTTTCTCATGGACAGTTTGAAGATCATACTTTTGTAAGAAACATGAAACATTCTCATACAACTACTGTCCTATTCTCACATGAAATAATGGAATACTTATACCTAACATACGAGAATAATTTCACATAAAATACTGGTGCATTTCCACATGATACATCGAAGTATTTGCACATAAAATATTACGTATTCTCCCGATAATATCTGTATATTTTCATATGAAAGATATAAACTATTTCGCATGAAATCATGAAAATCATTTTCATTTAATCCCATTAAAAGTTCGGCACAAGGTCCCTTACCTCGAGCTTTGATCTCACTCTCTCCTTCTACTTCTTAAACTAACGGTCCTTTCCAATTGACCTCGATTCCGAATAACAAACTTAAATATTGGTTTCTTTGTTCCGAAACTACTCGGGAATCTCGATCCTGAAATTCCGTTCGTTCCTGCAATAATCTCATAAGCATAATTTCATATAATTCAGATCTGAATAACCCTATAATCCAAAATCGAATAGGGTTTCGCGTGGCTCACCAAATTCACAAACTTGACCTCGAGTACTCTCCGGTTGCGGCGAAATAGTGATTAACGGTTCTTTGGTCGGATTCGGCGTAAGTCGATCCGGGCGGTCGCTTTCGATCGCTCCGGACGACCACGCATACTTGTTGGAGGATCACGCATCGCCGACGGAAGCGGCGCGCCGCGAGGACAAATCACGATCGCGCGGCCGGGGCTTCAACGCGCGAGTGGCTAGGGTTTTCGCGCGATCTCGGCGTGGTGGGCGCGAGACGGTTCGCGGGCGGATGAGCGGACGGCTGTTGCTCGCGATCGAGTGCCTCACCCTCGGCGGCTGTGCGTGACTCTCGGCTGAACGTGGCTGCGAAGGGGAGTTCTCGGACGTCTGGGCTCGTGGGTCTTCGCCGGCGAGGGTCGCGATCGATCAGTGGCAGAACGAAAAACCCTCAGGCGGCGGCGTGCAGCTGATGTGGAGTCCGGCGCGATCTCAGACGTGAATGAGCTCCGTCCGTGGGTTCGCGGATCGGCGTGAGGTTTGGTGTGACGGTGGAACTACGAGCTTCGTCCTTGAATCCTGCCGCGCGAGTGGATCGCCTGGCGATCGAGGATCGGTTGAGGGCTAGGGTTCGGCGTGCAATCTACAAGAAGAAGGCAATTTCTTTCCTAGGGTTGGGTTAGGGCAAAATAGGAGAAAGAGGAGGTGTTGGTGGCTAGGGTTAGGGTTTTCTTTGCATTTGTAGACTAATAAGGAGCTTAAATACTAGTCAATTAGGTCAAATCAAGTGCTAATTATCACCTTAATTTAGACATTTATCACTAAAATGCCATTGTCACTTCCTTTTTCTTTTAATCATTAACAAGGTGAATCCAATCTTAGGGGAAAAATAATAATTAACGATAGAACGTCAAATACAATTTTTAAATAGTACCTGTGGTGGCGGTCGTCACAAAGAAAAAGAAGGCAAAAGAGTTTGTTCAGGATGCATATGTGTCCTAACCAAAGATCAAGAGACTCTACTTAACGTTGTTGATGAATAGACAACGTAGAACTCAAAAAATCAATTCTTCATAGCCTAAAAAGTTCAATACTCGAAAAGAAAGATCAAGGAGAAACTAGTGATTTCAAACCCTACGAATGGAAAAACGTTATCAAAAAATTCGAGGAACCAAAACCAATCACTATTCAAGATCTTCAAGCAGAAATTAATAACCTAAAAAGAGAAGTCAATAAATTAAGAAATGACACTGATCGTGAGATATTTCATCTCCGACTAGAAATGTCTCAAATGAAATCCCAAGATGAAGAAACTCCAAATGAAGAAGAAGAATCTTTCGTTTGAGCTATCTCAAGCATTCGATTTAAAAAATGGTACTCTTTAGTGACCCTAAAGATTCAAGACTTCAAAATCACTTTACGTGCCTTAATTGATTCAGGTGCAGATCAGAACTGCATTCAAGAAGGATTAATACCCTCAATTTATTTCGAAAAGACATCAGAAACACTGCGAGGTGCAAATAATCAATAATTAATGATTAATTACAAATTATCAAAAGTCCATGTTTGCAACGAAGGAGTCTGTTTTGTAAACTCCTTCTTGTTAGTCAAAGACCTAGGTCAAGAGTTGATTTTAGGGACGCCATTTCTTACTCAATTATACCCAATATCAATATCGGAAGAAGGAATAATATCCAATATATTAGGACAAGAAATAATATTTAAGTTTACGAGTCCAATAACCCGCCATGAAATCCATAATTTACAACAAACAACGATCCAAAAATCCATAAATATTATAGAGAGCAAACAAAAACAAATTCAATTCTTAAAGGAAGAAATCTCATATAAGAAAATAGATGATGAATTAAAAAGAAAAACAATACAGGACAAAATATCTATTTTCAAAACAAAATTAGAAAATGAGGTTTGTTCAAATCTTCCAAATGCCTTTTGGAAAAGAAAACAACATATAATCAATCTCCCTTATACCAAAGACTTCAATGAAGAAAAAATTCCAACAAAAGCTAGGCCAATTCAAATGAATTTCGAATTATTAACCCATTTGCAAGAAAGAAATAGACGATCTTCTACAAAAGGACTCATCGGATCGTCCAAAAGCCCCTTGGTCTTTGCGCGCGTTCTATGTCAATAATCGTGAGAAAAGGAACGAGAAGTTCCAAGATTAGTTATTAATTACAAACCACTCAACAAAGTCTTAGAATGGATAAGATATCCCATTCCAAATAAACAAGATTTACTTAAAAGAATTTTAAACTCAAAAATTTTCTCAAAATTTGATATGAAATCGAGATTCTGGCAAATACAAATTTCTGAAAAAGACCGATACAAAACCGCCTTCAATGTCCCTTTTGGCCAATATGAATGGAATGTTATGCCATTCGGATTAAAAAATGCTCCATCAGAATTTCAAAAAATTATGAACGATATATTCAACCCTTTTCAAGAATTTTCAATTGTTTATATCGACGGTGTCCTAATATTTTCTCAAAATATAGATCAATATTTTAACACCTCAATATATTTCTTGATATTATTAAACGAAATGGTTTAGTAGTATCACTCCCAAAAATAAAACTTTTTCAAACCCAAATCCGTTTTTTAGGTTTTGATATTCATTTGGGTTTAGTAAAACCAATACAAAGATCAATTGAATTCGCTTCAAATTTCCCTGATCAAATTTTAGATAAAACCCAATTGCAAAGATTTCTAGGATGTCTCAATTATGTTTCTGACTTTATTCAAAACCTAAGGCCTATTTGTAAGCCACTTTTTCAAAGGCTAAAAAAGAATCCAGAGCCATGGTCGGATAAGCATACAAATGCTGTCAAATCAATTAAAACTTTAGTCAAATCAATTCCATGTTTAAGTCTGATAAATCCAAAAGCAAATTTAATAGTGGAATCCGACGCATTCGACATAGGATATGGAGGAATCCTAAAACAGTGTATAGATAAGAACGAATCAATTATTCGATTTCATTCTGGAATATGGAATAGTACTCAAAAAAATTATTCAACAGTAAAAAAGGAGATTTTAGCAATAGTTTTATGTGTTCAAAAATTTCAAGGAGATTTAATTAATAAACATTTTACAATTAAAACAGATTCAAGAGCTTCTAAATTCGTTTTAGAAAAGGATGTTAAAAATCTAGTTTCAAAACAGATTTTTGCAAGATGGCAAGCTATCTTATCATGCTTTGATTTCCAAATCTTGCCTATAAAAGGAGTTCAAAACCCCCTTGCAGATTATCTCTCAAGGGAATTTCTCACAAAGAAAACTTCTTCTCTCTACTTTGCAAAGATGAGTGATCAGCGAGGCAAAGCCTCATCTTCAAAGGGCAAAAGCCCAACCTCTTCTTCAAACATTCCAGCTCCCATGAGCGCCGATCAATACGCAATGGATCTGGGTTTCACTCAGGTGAATCGCCCAAGAACCAGAAGCGCATCGATTCAAATAAGAGATTCAATGGAGTCATTAACTCCAACACCGAGGCCATCAGCCTCCCTTACTACTGCCGTTACACCAATGAGACCTTCCGTCTCACCTACTACTCCATCTTCATCTCAACAGGGATCTTCAATCCCTACAACCTTTGTTGAAGCCGTCAATCCTCCCAAAAGGTTTATCCCTGAACCTGAAATCAAAAACTATTTCGAAAAACCACTTCAAATTTCTGAGTCTATTGTCGAAGTTGAATTCGATGGTAGTTCAATTGTTGAAATTATTCAAAATATGTATCCCCAAGGATTCTATTTCCTACCGGAATCCTTGATCAAAACAAGGAAATATTATGAATTCATCTTTGTAGATTCAAAATCTGTCCAGATAACTCATATCCCGGACAAAAATGATTCTTCAAAAATTGCTTACTCAAAACTAAAAATTTTTAAAGTCTTAAACCCTACCAATTGGAATCAAAGTATCTTCACAGTAAAGAACACTTTCAAAACCATTCAATCCCCGGACATATACTGCACAGAGATTATGTTGAAGCTTGGTACAAAGTAATGTGGTACAAAAATTATGAGCATTCTTGGTTTATTCAATTCTGTCAAAATGCCGACAAAATAGATTACCCATTCTGGTTTATCAAATGGTGGATGACTTTCGGCCTATCAGAAGAAATCTTCCCAGTTCCTATTCAAGAATCATTCCATTATTTCTCGCAAACAATACACAAAAATGCATTCCCCCTCACAATGCGTTTTTGTTTATACTTTCAAACCCCTTGGATATTCTGTTGGAATTTCCAAATCAATACATACACCTACTACAAACAAATCGTAAAAGTTCTACAAATCAAATGGTGGGACAAGTACAACTTTTCTCACGCGGGAATCAAAGAAGTGAAGCAATGGTTTGCCGATAATGGCTACCTCCAAGACCTCTCAAAGAAGAAAAATGCAGAGTTCCTCAATTCCAAATCAAAGTCGCTTCATGTGCATTAGCACAAACAACAATGAAATGTATGATTTTCAAAAATTTTGAATCAAGTTACTTCAATAGCATCTTCGTCTTCTCCACAAAACTCAAGTAGAAGAAGGCGATGAATATGATATCAATGATCCATTTTTAGATTCTCAACCAATGTAAAAAAAACAAAAAAAGTGTTGTATAATAATATGTACATTATAATAAACTCCACAGCAGAACATAAGTAAAATGTCCGAATCTTGTAACAGAAGAAAATTATGAAAAATCACCATAAAGGACTGATGCGAAGGACTGTTGCGGTGTGTGGTCCCGGTAATAAATCTTGAGATGACTAATTAATCCGTTGGTCAGCATACCTTGCCTTCACGCCTGAAAAGTGATTGGACATGATATTCGAACCTATCAGATAAGGACAACAAATATCATCTTTATTAAAGTCACTTTAACGAAGAGATACGACAAAAGATGGTGGAGGAATAGTACTACGCATTATTGTAAGTGAATAGTAGAGTAAATTATTGTGCATTATTGTAAAGAATCGAATCTTTTACTTTTCGTACATTTTGTTTTTGTAATAACTTTATCTTTTGTCATATCAATCCAAATGTGGGTCTTGTCGCTTCGGATTGAGTCTTATCTTTTAGTTTTTTGCATTGTATTGTAATTTCAAATCCGGAGTCTATAAATGACTTTGATCTTGTAATCAAAGGGCATCGGAAAACTTTCGAGCATTCTTCAAAAGTTTGAAACACTTCCACGCCCTCTTAAGCCTTGTAAACGATCCTAATTCTCTTCGCGGTTTACCGAGGAGCAATAGTACTACGCATTATTGTAAGTGAATAGTAGAGTAAATTATTGTGCATTATTGTAAAGAATCGAATCTTTTACTTTTCGTACATTTTGTTTTTTGTAATAATTTTATCTTTTGTCATATCAATCCAGTCAGGGGTCTTGTCCTGTCGGATTGAGTCTTATCTTTTAGTTTTTTGCATTGTATTGTAATTTCAAATCCGGAGTCTATAAATGACTTCGATCTTGTAATCAAAGGGCATCGGAAAACTTTCGAGCTTTCTTCAAAAGTTTGAAACACTTCCACGCTCTCTTAAGCCTTGTAAACGATCCTAATTCTCTTCGCGGTTTACCGAGGAGCAATTGGTATCAGAACCTTTATTCAATAAAATTATCTTCTTTTACTCATCCTTTGCTAGAAAAGAAAAAATTTCCAATCTATTTTCCAAACTTTGAAAACTCATCAATTATATCTTGCGTCCGCTAGTCGACTGTAACGCCCCTACTTTTCTATAACTATAATTCCTAGGGACACTACTACACATGCATGCATTTATTTAGGCCAAAAGTACATAAAACAATATTTAAATTGTCATTGTAACAAAATTTTCTTTAGGGATCCCGAAGAAAAGTCAAAACATGGAAAAGAACATTTTAAACTTGGCCTACTTAGAATCCAGGAAATAAAATTTAAACTTCGAAATCATAAAACGACAACATCAATTATTAAGGAAAATAGGCTTCGGAAAACATGACTATCCCCATGGTTCTGACAACGCACCTCCGTCACTCGCCCCGTACGTCCTTGGCCTTACCTGAAAAATATTTTAAAATAAAAGGGTGAGTATTGTAATACAATACCCAGTAAGTGACCTCGCTACCGAGGTTTGGGACATGCACACACATACAATCATGACTTTTAAACCTGGACAAAATATTCATATGTGGGACCTAAAACTTTTTCGTATCAAACGTGACTATAATTCATGACTTCCTTTTACTTTGAATGGCAAATTGGTCACCCTGAGTCATTTCATTTTGAGTCCCTCACATACCCCTATAAGTATTTGAGTCCCTCATGACCCTATAAGTGTTTTGAGTCCCTCATGGACTCTGTATGGATTGAGTCCCTCACAGACCCCTATAAGTTTGACCCATAGGGTCTCTAATGCATGTTTGACCATGCATACAATGAATTCAGGAGACCAATTCCCACATCTTAGTTCAAATCATTTCATGGCATACATAACATGCATGAGGTCCCATCATCTAACGTGACTATAATGCACATATCATGAAGCAATGACACTGATATGCAACTTATACCTTTTCACAACATTTTGAAAATAGTAATTTTAAGCTTGATCGACTTCGTAGTTTCAATAACAGAAAACTTTCATATAAAATCATGAAATATTCTCACATAAAATACTAAACTACTCTCATATAAAATAATGAACTACTTTCGGAATATTCCCACATAAAATAATAGACTATATTCGCATAAAATACTGATATGCTCTCACATAAAATCATGAAACATTTCCATGTAAAATAACGAACTAATTTCACATAAAATAATGAAATTCGTTTTCTTTAATCCCATTCAGAAAAGTTCGGCACAAGGTCCCTTACCTTAGTTTAGATTCTAACTCCAAAACTTAACCCTAGTTCTTTGAATACGCTTCTTTTGTAGAACCTGTTTCACACATTAAACCCGAAATCATACTCCGAGCATACTCCAAATTCATAAACGTATAGGTACTTAATTTAAGTTCTTGAGGCTTCATGCCCCGCTTACCTCAAGCTCAACGTGTAGGCCTAATATTCCTTAGTTCGCCTTGATGTTTGGCCTTCAACTCCGCTCTAAACTTGGTCCCTAAAAGTTGTGTTCAAACGATAACTTAAGTCCTCAAATTAACGATTTAATCTCCAATAGATCAGTGTATAAATCTCTCCCAAATCCGGAATGTATCAAGCCGCTCACCTGACTGCAAGTTCAGCGGCTGTAAAACGATGATGGTCGGCGCTGCGGTCGAAGGTAGATCTGGACGGTGACGGCGAGGTTCACGAGCAGTTAGTGGCGCGGGATCTACGAGCAGTCGGCGGCGGCGCGATCCACGAGCTGCAGCAGCAGCAGCGGCGGCTGGAAGCGTTGAATCTGCTGGATGCGTGCGTCCGAGGCTTCGACGGCGACACTTCTCCGTTCGTGATCTCCGGCTTGACTGCGCAGCGTAGGCGCCGGGCGCCGCCGTTCGTCGTGGTGCGGACGGGCAAAAGCAGCAACAAGAAAAGGGGGGGTGGTCGGCTAGGGCAAATGAAGGAAGAGAAGATACCTAGGGTTAGGGTTTTCCTTTTCTCTATTTTTTTTTTGTTGTAAGACTAAGTAAGGATAAATATAGAAAACCTAGGTTATTTCCAAAAGTCCCAATTAGTCCTTGACTTAGGCACTATTTTCTAAAGTGCCATTGTCACTTCCTCTTCCTTTATTTAAATATGTAAATTCATCTAAAAGAAAACAATTCACTTAAAACCATCTAAAATTAAGGGTTAAATCTTACCGAGTATGATGAAAATTCTCAAATCCGACCCGACGTAAAGATTGTTAGAGCGTCAAATACAATAAACAATTAGTACCTGTGGTTGTGGTTGTCACAATCTTCCCTCCTTAAGAACTTTCGTCCTCGAAAGTTCCTATTCTTGGAATAGTTGTGGATATTTAGCTCGTACTTCTTCTTCTCGCTCCCAGGTAGCTTCTTCCGTGTGGTGATTTTGCCATAACACTTTAACTAAGTTGATCTCACGGTTACGGAGGGTCTTTTGATCTCTTGCAATAATCTGTACAGGTCGTTCGCCATAACTCAAATCTTCTGCTAACTGTAACGGTTCAAAGTCTATAACGTGGGTCGGGTCTGGAACGTATTTTCTCAACATGGAAACATGGAATACGTTATGAACTGCTGATAGGGAAGGCGACAATGCTAGCCTGTAGGCCACCACACCAACCCTCTCTAAAATCTCAAATGGCCCTATAAAGCGCGGACTCAATTTCCCTTTCCGACCAAACCTTAGAATCCCTTTCATTGGGGCCACCTTAAGGAATACGTGGTCCCAAACTCTGAATTCTAGGTCC
Organism: Trichosanthes cucumerina; assembly: GCA_036507285.1. NCBI lineage: Eukaryota > Viridiplantae > Streptophyta > Magnoliopsida > Cucurbitales > Cucurbitaceae > Trichosanthes > Trichosanthes cucumerina. Next base: position 38,086,632 of record CM071839.1, read on the forward strand.
CTTCGTCTCGAATCGGCATAACTCTTTGTTCGCTTTGGGGGTGCGCATTCGCACCTAATCTTTTGTATTGCACTATTAGTGACTGTACCAGTCTGGACCCAATAAGCGGCGTTCACCAACCTCCTAAAAACAGGGGTTCTGCAACGCTTTCCATAAAGAGCTTCGAATGGAGCCATTCCGATGGTCGCCTGATAACTGTTATTGTATGCAAACTCCATCAAATGCAAATGAGTGTCCCAACTACCTGGGAAATCTAAGGTGCAAGCTCGCAACATGTCTTCTAAAATTTGGTTCAAACGCTCTGTCTGCCCATCCGTCTGTGGATGAAAAGCTGTACTAAAGTTTAACTGTGAACCCAACGCTTTCTGTAAACTTCTCCAAAAATTGGAGGTGAAACGTGGATCCTCGCTCAGAAATAATTATTTGGAATCCCATGTAGACGGACTATCTCTTCCAGGTACAGCTGCGCCCACTTATCCGTAGAGTAGGTGGGTTTCCCTGGTACGAAATGTGCTGACTTTGTTGACCTGTCAACGATGACCCAAATCACTGAGTAACCTCGTAAAGTTCTGGGCAGTCCGACTATGAAGTCCATAGAGATCTCCTCCCATTTCCACTGTGGTACATGTAAAGGTTGCAGTAGTCCTGCGGGCCTTTGTCTAGGTGCTTTCACCTGCTGACAAGTCAAACACCTGCTAACAAACTCTGCCACGTCGCGCTTCATATTACACCACCAGAATGCCTGTCTCAGATCTCGATACATCTTGGTACTACCAGGATGCATAGAAAATAGTGAGTTATGAGCTTCGCTTAAGATTTCAGTTTTCAGTTTGTCGTCGTCTGGTACACATAATCGTCCCTTAAATAGTAGTCCTCCATCTTCGGATAGCGAAAATCCTGCTAATTCACCTGTAGTTACTGCGATAAGCTTTTCTACTAGCTGAGGGTCCTCCTGTTGAGAATCGACAATGCGTTGTCTCAAAGTTGGTTGTACTGATTAATCGAGCTAATCGCGCGTGCGGCCTTCTTCCTACTAATATCGCAATTTTTACTCGCATACAAATTCCGACTGCAGTTCCACTCTGTCCGTAACTCGTGCTGAAGTATGAACTGGCTTTCTACTGAGGGCATCAGCCACGACATTAGCTTTACCGAGGTGGTATTGAATATATATGTCGTAATCCTTCACTAATTCCAACCATCTGCGTTGCCTCATGTTTAATTCTTTCTGGGTGAACAAATACTTCAGACTTTTATGATCTGTAAAAATCTGAATTTTTTCGCCATATAAGTAATGTCTCCGGATCTTTAGTGCAAAGACTCATCGCCGCTAGTTCTAAGTCATGGGTTGGATAGTTTCTCTCGTATGCGTTTTCGGTTTTCGGGATGCGTAGGCTATTACTTTACCGTGTTGCATTAACACACAGCCCAAACCTTTCTTAGAAGCGTCACTGTAGACCACAAAGCTTCCTGTTCCCTCGGGGACTGTAAGGATCGGAGCTGACACCAACCTACACTTGAGTTCCTGGAAACTCGCCTCACAAGTGTCATCCTAAACAAATGTGTTGCCTTTTCGCGTCAGCTGAGTCATGGGCATGGCTATCTTGGCGAATCCTCCGCGCAAACGTCTATAGTATCCCCGCAAGACCCAGAAAACTACGCACCTCGTGACGGTGGTGGTCTGACGAGGCCAATGCGTGGATCGCTTCCACTTTCATTTGGATCAACAGAGACTCGCCTCGGACACCACATGTCCCAAAAAGGATACCTGGCTGAGCCAGAATTCGCACTTGGAAAATTTTGCATACAACTTATTCTCTCTCAGCGTGAATAAAACTTTCCTCAGGTGCCTTTCATGATCCTCATCACATTTGGAGTATATCGAATGTCATCAATAAACACAATCACTTAACGTATCTAAAAACTCCTTGAATAGTCGGTTCATCAAGTCCATGAAAGCGGCAGGGCGTTGGTCAAACCAAAAGGCATCACCGTGGAACTCGTAATGTCCATAACGTGATCTCGAATGTTGTCTTGGGAATGTCTTCTCATCGATTCTTAATCGATGATAGCCCGATCTCGAGTCAATCTTGCAAAAAACATTTGCTCCCCGCAAATCGGGTCGAACAAATCATCTATTCTAGGAAGAGGGTACTTATTCTTGATCGTAACCTTGTTCAACTCTCTGTAATCTATACATGCACGCATGGATCCAGTCTTTCTTTTCACAAACAACATAGGGGCTCCCTCAGTGTATAAACGCTAGGCGTATATAAATCCCTTATCTAGTAAGTCCCGTGAATCGTAGTTTAAGTTCTTTCAACTCTGCGGTGCCATTTCATGACGGTGCCTTGGATATCGGAGTTGTCCCCGACTCCAATCCTATGTTAAAATCCACTTCCCGATCGGAGGAACTCCCGGGAGGTCCTCGGGAAGACGTCTGAAATTCATTCACCATCGGTACCGAGCGACACCGAGATCTCCGTGACACCTCGCATCTACTATACAAGCTAAGACGCCCCAAGCTCCCCGATGTAATAACTTCCTGGCCTTAAGGGCAGTAATTACCTTAGGCCTACTTCCCGCTAGCGTGCCTCTGCAACTCAGAATTAGGTTGGTCATGAGGAGTGAACACTACCTCCTTCCCCGGCGGCCAATGCAAGCATGGTTCTCGAGCTAACGATCCATACCCAGTATCACATCAAAATCGGTCATGTCTAAGACTACTAGATTTACTTCTAACTCATGATCTGTGATAGTCACACTACCATCTTTGACTTTCATGGTGGCTAACAAATTTATCCCCGCAGGAGTGGAAACAGACAAAGCATATCAGATCTCATTTCTAACTCTAACTCACTTGACTCACGAAGGATGCGGAAATAAAAGAATGAGTAGAGTCAGAATCAAATAATACAAAGGCAAGGTGCCCAAGTAATGGGAGTGTACCTGTAACCATGGAGTCTGTGCCATGGGCGCTCTTACTTGTGCTCGCATAAGCTCTTCCTTGGTGTATTACTAGCTTGGCAAAGAAATTTCACTATTGGTAACCCGAGGTTGGCACATCGGTCTTACTCTTGACAATTATCAGCTCGGTGTCATTCCTTTCCATATCTGAAACATGCTCCGGTCCGGGCCAAACACTTACCCCAATGTTGTCTACCACAGTCTTTACACTGTGGCTTGTCTCCACTGTTAGTTCCTCGCCCCGTTGAGCTCGTTTCGTCCGATCTCGCACGAAAATTCTCTGGTCTATGCGGGCGACTGCACTGGGGCGCGCGCGAGCTTGAATTTGCTGTTCCCATTTCTCTTCGATTTGACAGGGCTTCCCGGGTTAGCTACTACACGATGGGCGACCTGTGTCTCAGACCCAAATCAACTCCGCCACTCATCGTGAGGCATAGTCTGGGGTGCTAGTGCCTGTATGAAGCCTCGAATATTTTCATCCAGTCCCATAACAAAACGCTCCGTTTTCTTCGCCTCAGTGTCTACTAACTCGGGGGAGAAACGTGACAAACGGGTGAATTCCCTCTCATAAACGTCAACTGCCCTCCTGTTCTGGCTAAGTTGTAAGAATTCTGCCTGCTTCCTATAACGAGCTGCGGCAGGGTAAAATTTCCGCCAGAATGCCTCCTTAAATAAATTCCAGGTAATGAACTCTCCACTGGCGACTATGGTCCCCTGAGCGGACTCCCACCATAAGTAGGCGTCGTCTCTCAACATGAAAGTTGCGCAAGACACCCTCTGGTCCTCGGGACAGTTCATCAGTCTGAAAATAGTCTCGATGGAGGACAACCATAACTCAGCTACAGTGGGGTCATTAGAAGACCCATCAAAAGATCTAGGATCATATTTCCTGAAATCCTTCAGATAACGGGACTCCAGAGTTGCATCATTCCGAACCTGACTTGTTTGGGCCAACTGGGTGGCTACTGTAGCTCGTACTAGGGTCTGCATAGCCTCTACCATCATAGTCATGACACTAGGGTTTCCTTGATCCGCCATTGGAGCGACTGCAGGGGCATCCTCTTGGCGACCTGGTTGGTCATGGGGAAGATCTGGCACGGGTGGAGTAATTTCTTCCTGTTCCAGTGGTAGTTCTGGTTGTGTGTTAACGTTTCCTCCTGTCCTCCGACCCCTACCACGTCCTCTACCTCTCCCTCGGCCTCTAGGTGGCATTTTTGTCAGTACTACAATGCAGAGAATTTCTAACTTAGTTTTCATCATTTTCTAATTGTAAAATAGGATCACCTTTAGGGTTGAAATAAATTTGTATTCACATCACAGAATTACATCATCATCATTCGCTTAGTTCATAAATTGCAAGAACGTACCTGGCGGTGACCGGAACGCGTTGCTCAACCATGGGAACTACTCTGTGCTTACTCTGTAAGCAAGTCTACAGAACCCTAAACCTAGGGCTCTGATACCAACTGTAACACCCCTACTTTTCTATAACTATAACTCCTAGGGACACTACTACACATGCATGCATTTATTTAGGCAAAAAGTACATAAAACAATATTTAAATTGCCATTGTAACAAAATTTTCTTTAGGGATCCCGAAGAAAAGTCAAAACATGGAAAAGCACATTTTAAACTTGGCCTACTTAGAATCCAGGAAATAAAATTTAAACTTCAAAATCATAAAACGACAACATCAATTATTAAGGAAAATAGACTGCGGAAAACATGACTATCCCCATGGTTCTGACAACGCACCTCCGTCACTCGCCTCGTACGTCCTTGGCCTTACCTGAAAAATATTTTAAAATAAAAGGGTGAGTATTGTAATACAATACCAAAGTGAAGTGACCTCGCTACTGAGGTTTGGGACATGCACACACATACAATCATGACTTTTAAACCTGGACAAAATATTCATATGTGGGACCTAAAACTTTTTCGTATCAAACGTGACTATAATTCATGACTTCCTTTTACTTTGAATGGAAAATTGGTCACCCTAAGTCATTTCATTTTGAGTCCCTCACAGACCCCTATAAGTATTTGAGTCCCTCACAGACCCCTATAAGTGTTTTGAGTCCCCTCATGCACTCTATATGGATTGAGTCCTCATGCACCCTATAAGTTTAACCCATAGGGTCTCTAATGCATGTTCGACCATGCATACAATGAATTCAGGAGACTAATTCCCACATCTTAGTTCAAATCATTTCATGGCATACATAACATGCATGAGGTCCCATCATCTAACGTGACTATAATGCACATATCATGAAGCAATGACACTGATATGCAACTTATACCTTTTCACAACATTTTGAAAATAGTAATTTTAAGCTTGATCGACTTCGTACTTTCAATAACAGAAAAATTTCGTATAAAATCATGAAATATTCTCACATAAAATACTGAACTACTCTCATATAAAATAATGAACTACTTTCGGAATATTCCCACATAAAATAATAGACTATATTCGCATAAAATACTGATATGCTCTCACATAAAATCATGAAACATTTCCATGTAAAATAACGAACTAATTTCACATAAAATAATGAAATTCGTTTTCTTTAATCCCATTCAGAAACGTTCGGCATAAGGTCCCTTACCTTAGTTTAGATTCTAACTCCAAAACTTAACCCTAGTTCTTTGAATACGCTTCTTTTGTAGAACTTGTTTCACACATTAAACCCGAAATCATACTCCGAGCATACTCCAAATTCATAAACGTATAGGTACTTAATTTAAGTTCTTGAGGCTTCATGCCCCGCTTACCTCAAGCTCAACGTGTAGGCCTAATATTCCTTAGTTTGCCTTGATGTTTGGCCTTCAACTCCGCTCTAAACTTGGTCCCTAAAAGTTGTGTTCAAACGGTAACTTAAGTCCTCAAATTAACGATTTAATCTCCAATAGGTCAGTGTATAAATCTCTCCCAAATCCGGAATGTATCAAGCCGCTCACCTGACTGCAAGTTCAGCGGATGTAAAACGATGATCGTCGGCGCTGCGGTCGAAGGTAGATCCGGACGGTGACGGCGAGGTTCACGAGCAGTCGGCGGCGCAGGATCTACGAGCAGTCGGCGGCGCAGGATCTACGAGCAGTCGGCGGCGGCGCGATCCACGAGCAGCAGCAGCAGCAGCAGCGGCGGCTGAAGGCGTTGAATCTGCTGGATGCGTGCGTCCGAGGCTTCGACGGCGACACTTCTCCGTTCGTGATCTCCGCTTGATCGCAGCGAGGCGGTGGTGGCAGCGACGCTCGTCAGGTCCGCCCGCGGCAAAAGCAACAACAAGAAAAGGGCGGGGTGGTGGCTAGGGCAAATGAAGGAGGAGAAGATACCTAGGGTTAGGGTTTTCCTTTTCTCTATTTTTTTTTGGTTGTAAGACTAAGTAAGGATAAATATAGAAAACCTAGGTTATTTCCAAAAGTCCCAATTAGTCCTTGACTTAGGCACTATTTTCTAAAGTGCCATTGTCACTTCCTCTTCCTTTATTTAAATATGTAAATTCATCTAAAAGAAAACAATTCACTTAAAACCATCTAAAATTAAGGGTTAAATCTTACCGAGTATGATGAAAATTCTCAAATCCGACCCGACGTAAAGATTGTTAGAGCATCAAATACAATAAACAATTAGTACCTGTGGTTGTGGTTGTCACATCGACAGCTGGTTGGTAAAGGTTGTGTTCCCGGCAGCAAGTGTAAGTCCGTTGGTAAGCTCCTGTTCCCCAGTAACTAGTACTTGATATAATTGCTGTATTTTCTACAAGTTTTGAAAAAGAAAGAAAATTATTTCTAATCTATTTTAAGTTATGCATAAAAGAAGTTAATCATGTCTAAAATTTTGAAAAAAAATAATAAGTCCCGTAGTCAAAGGAAAAGCTATTTCAATTTCAGAAGACCATGAAGATTACAAAGGTAATTCAAACACAACACTTTCTAAATTAACTAATCAAAAGCTATCAATAGCAAAAATAGAAGATAAACTTCATCAATGGAGCATCCCAAAGATAGATCCAAAAACAGTCTATTACCATAATACTTTTAACATCACTCAAAGAAATTGTATAAAAATTTCTGAGAAAAATATTCCAATAAATAATGACCATGAATCAATAAATCTTTTTTCAAAAAGCTTATTTTACAACACCGTGAAGAATTTAACTATCTTCACATAGGGTTAGTTCAAATTGTCGTCAAGCCTTTATTCAGATTAGGCCTAGATATACCTGTCTTAGTCTCTTTAAGAGATAAAAGACACTTTAATTACTCAAACTCTCTTCTCGGGGTGGTTCAGTGTAATCTCGAAAAAGGACCAATTTTCTTCAATTGTTACCCAAATTTTACTCTTTCATTACAAGATCCAAACATCTTATCTTCGTTAATAGCCGATGTTTATACAAAAAATCTTAATATTAAAGAAGAATCTCACTCCGCAGTGGTGATTTTTAGAATTTGTTACAAATTAATGAATACAAACATTTCTCCAAGAGCTTTAAGGTCTTCTCCAAAGGGATCAACAGTCCTTATAGAAGCAAATCTAGATAAGTCCTCAATTAAAGTACCAAAAAGTTTATCTTGGGATCAAATTACTAGAAATCCAACGTGGAAGCTTATGGAAGCTTTCACTCCACCAAAGAGAAATTCAAATTTAGCCCAAATTATTGAACATACAGATGGGACCGTTGATATACAATTCTCTGAAGAAACAGAGGTTACTAGAGTCAAGGAATTCATGTCCTCAAGACCAAGTACCTCTCGAACTTCTGCAGCCTCAGAAGCCGACTCAAAATTCTATTTTGATCGATCTAACTCGATGCGAGTAAGATCAGTCAATATAGAACAAAATGTAGCAAATGTTCATTATGAAGCACAACCACAATCTCCAACCCAAACAGACATGGATAATCGATCTATGTTTTCTAGTCAATTAAATGTTCTTATTGAAGGATTTTCAATTAACAAAGAAGCACTAAAAAGAGACTTCCTTTCAATAAAAATAAAACAAAAGGAATGCCTTTTCCAAAAATATGATGAGATCCAAAGATCTGAAATCAGATCAAAATGGTATTCATTTATGGAAGAAATAGAACAAAATGTTCCATTTTTTACATGGATGAAACAATCTGAAAACGAAATCAATATGTTATTGGAAACATGGAAAACAAGCCAAAGAGGAAATATTCACTCAACTCATCCTCCCCTAGAAGAAATAGAATTTGAAACAATTTATGGAGAAAAGGTCAAAGCTAGTCCATTTAAAAATATTAGTGAAAAGGAAGAGAAAAATATTCCTACCCTCAAAGATATAAAAAATATTCAACTTCAAAATAATTTTTCCAATAAAATTCTATCCACAATAGCAAATCAAGTAGAAAAAATTGAAGGAAAAATATCAAAACCTTCCATTGCTTCGTCTTCAAATGGAGGAATATTAATACCTCCAATAGATGAATCAATTCCTTTATTTAAACCAACAATTATTGATAGCAAAATTAAAATAAGAACTAAAGAAGAAGAAACTTTAGCCTTAATAGAAGAAAAGCTAAACAACCTTCATATTTCAAAAACAACTCCCACAATAAACGTTATAAAAGACTCCATCATTGACCAAATTATCTAAAAGACTAAGGATCTTTCTTTAAATGAAGAAAGGATCGAGTCTCCAAATAAAGTCAGGTAGGATTATTGAGTCGGCAACTTTGGCCAATCTAATCCGTACTAGTCTAAGGATAAACCCCCGCGGATAGGAGTTCGCAACCCACTTAGGATTGAGGTTGAGTCACTAATGGTCATTTGTGAATTATAAGTCCAATTTATCAACGACGTTACTAGAGTGGTCTAACAATTCTCGGTCCGGTCTTGTACAATCTAATCGCACAGGATTCCCCCACTCGCTGTCGACTACATGAACGAGTTGGATCGCCTTGTTTGTATCGAATACAAAGTGAGTTGCATCCATAGTGTGTCTAGGATGAGGTTCCCAACCCAATCTATGTACTATAGACCATTTAGGTCTTTTACTTGAACTTGATCATAGATGTGTGTCAACCACACACTGTTGAAGATCTTCAAAATGTGACCCTGGAGTATAGTTTATTTGATTTAAGTTTGTAATTTGCGAGAATACAAGATTGAAGGAAAAAATAACACTTTTATTCATTTCCTTAAATAATTACAAATAAACGAGTTTAGGGCATAAATCCAAACACTAAAAGCATGCTATAGACTACATGTTTTTAAAAACCATGGTGTAAATGTTATCTTTACACTATGATAAATAAAAACTATAGTCTAAAGGAATACTATATACTACATGCATATAAAACCATGGTCTAAATATTGAATTTACACCATGGTCAATAAAACCATGGTCTAAAAGCATGATATAGACTACATATTTTTAAAATTGTGGTGTAAATATTATCTTTACACCATGTTCGATAAAAATCATGGTCTAAAAGCATACTATAGGGGTCTATTAGACATAAACACGAAAATGTAGATACTAAACTTGTGATTGAATTAATCTAATACCTCAATTTTAATTTAATTTTTTATCCTAATTTTAAATATTTCTATGTGATTTATTTTTTAATTTTCAAAGTAATGAATTTAAAATAATTAAAATCAACTTATTTTGCAAAGTAATATATATATGTGTGTATATATATATACATATATATATACATATTAAGAAATAATTAATTTAAATATTAAATACACTAAATATTAGTTAATTTTGAAAATGTTTTTTTCATAATTAATAAACTATGTATACTTTTTTATTTTTTATGAGACTATAAAAAATAATAACAACAATAGTTTTGAGAGTTTATAATCTATTAGGTACTAAATCTTTAATTTAATATAATATCTCAAATTTAATTTTAAAACATGATATCTTAATCTATATCTAAATACTTTTATGTGAATATATTTTAATTTAAAAATAAAAAAAAACATTTAAAATAGGGTAATTGTATTCGGTGCAAATTAGAGTAAAATATTTGCAAATATAAAAAAATTTAGAAAGATTTGCAAATATAGAAAATGTTTTAATTAAAGCATTGTTGTTCTCTTTTTACCCTTATTAGTTGCATATGAGAGTGAAAAAAAAGATCACCCAAATGATGTGATGTTTTTAATGTCTCCAAACACTCGCGCATGGATTTTTTTTTTACATTTTTTATTTTCTTTTAATTTTCTTTGCCTTCTTCTTCTCCTGATCCTCTTTCCACAAATGACCTTCTGCATTTTCTTCATACACATATTTTTCCATTCTAAATTTTTATGCAGTTTAGAAATTGTATGATCACTTAAATCTTCGTGAAAGTTGCAATTAACAAAAAAGAAATATTACTGTACTAGATGTTATAGGTCGCAAGAGATTAAAACATATAACAATTTTTTCGCTAATATATTAATAAAAAATCATCAAATAGCGATAGAGAAAGAAACGAAATACAAGGATGCGATATTAACTGAAAAATATAATTTGATAGAATGTGTCATTAAAAAATATGTTTACATTTCAACAAAGTTCTATATAAATGATTAATCTTTAATAAAAACGTTTTGGGTTTAATCTTTAAATCTTCAATTTCATACTTGCCAAGTTTATAAATTATTGAATTTGGGACTTTGAGATAAGTTTTGTCCGATAATCCAAAATTTCATCTATCTCAATTTAGTAATTTAATTCTAAAAACACTCCAAAAAATGAAATTAGTCGAATTTGAAAATGTGGGGTATTACACAAGAAGTCTATCGATGATAATAATAGACTTCACTAAACACAAATAAACAACAACAAACAAGAAATCTATCCGTGATAATGATAGACTTTTATCACTGATAGACATCAATCAATACTAATAAAATACACCAAGCAAGAAGTCTATTAGTGATAAGTATATACTTTAATAAATACCAATAAACAAAGAACAAACAAGAGGTCTATCATTGTTAGTGATAGACTTCAATCAACACTGATAAACAACACCAAACAAGAAGTTTATCAGTCATGGTGATAGTCTTCTATTACTAATAACTTCAATTATCGCAGATAAACAATACCAAACAAGAAATCTATCGGTGAAAGTAATAGACTTCTATCACTGATAGACTTTAATAAACACAGATAAACATCAACAGACAAGACGTCTATCAGTGATAGTGATAGTGAGATTCTTCTATCATCAATAGATTTCAAGCTGTTGCGATGTATGTCCTAATCTCGTGTAGTTTTAATATTTTAAGTTGCAAATAAAAAAAAGTTATTTATTTAAACATGGTGTCTCACATATTTCATAAACTAAATCCAATAAACTAAGCTCCAGGGTCATTGTATTAATGAGAGAAGTAGAACTTGAATGATGTGTTGTTGACACACAGGGAGGATCACGTTCGAGTTAATGACCCGAACGGTCAACAGTATATGGATAGGGTTGGAGACCTAATCCTTGATACGTTGTGGATGTGTCCTACTTTGTATTAAGATACAAATGAGGTGATCTAACTCGTTCATGCGGATGACATGTGAGTGGGGGCGTCCTGTGCAATGAGATTGTACAAGACCGGACCGTGAATTATTAGACTTACTGATGCAACACCGTTAACAGTATTAGTGTAATGATTTCGTAGATGACCATTAGTGACTCGACCTTAATCCTAAGCGTGTTACGGACTCCTATCTGCGGAGATCTGTCCTTTGACTAGTACGGGTAAGGGTGGCCACTGTTGCTCGACCAATATGTCTATCTTCTCAGGGACAGGACCACGTGAGGAGTTGGGAACTTGACTACGCAAGAAGGAATTCACTCGTTCCCGACTTAGGGAAACTAAATGGGTCATTCCCTTAAGTGTTGTCTCCAGGGCTTGAACAACGGGGCCCCACTCTCTCATTAGCTTTATAGGGTTTTTGTTTATGGTTGGACCATACAACGTAGTTGTTCATTAGACGAGCAGTGGGACTTAAGGAGCAAGAGGTAAATACAGGGGTAAAACGGTAATTTGACCCAGCAGTGTCTACGAACAACCTGTGAAGGGTCGACTCATGGGTATTGGTTATATCGATGGACACAACTTGTCCTATAGTGACGAGAGTGCAGCTAAGGGCTTTAGTGGAGTGTTACCATAGCTAATGAATGTTGAATAACCGGGTTAAAGAGTTTGACAGGTTAGTCTCGAATCATTGGAGCTCGTAACGTGTAGGTCCATTAGGTTCCTCAGTTGGCTCAAATTGGACAAATTGAGGGTTTACAGTTTGGTGTGAATTTGAAGCGTTCAAATTCATTATTTGAGTATTTATGTCATTTATATGAGATATAGATGACATAATATATAGTTTAATGTGAATGAGATTCATAATAAACTATTGTATAGTCTAATTGATTAATTAGTGCTAATCGGAGAGAAATTAAATTGAGAGAAATTAAATTGAATGTGATTCAATTTAAAATTGCACATTTATGCAAAAGAGATTTGTATAATAAGGTATGAAATACTTTATATTATGTGATATGCAAATATGATTTGTATAACATATAGTTGTGGTAAAATGGTGAATTGGTGGAGATTGTAACTCCACCACACACCATTATAAATAGGTGCATTCAAAGGCATCTTATGAGGATTTTTCCATTTTTTTGGATTTTCATCCAATTAGAGCTTCTCACCCTTCTCTCATTTTCTCTCAATTCTCTCTAGAAAATCTCCTCACACAAAACAAAAGAGAGTCCTTGAAGGGAATCGAAGTCCCCGCAGCGGAAGCGATTGCGAATCACGCGCTCTTGATTTAGTTACAACCGAAAATTCAAGAACGTAAACATGGATTAAGCATAAAATAAAAGTTTGGACAACAAGTATATACCTTTGAAGAACGTTTCTTTACGTGCTCCTCTCTCCACGGTCACGATTTCAGCAACAAGAACTCGAACGAGCGAAGACACGACCACCGGATCTTCTTCGTTGTTCTCTAGGTGAGGGAGGAAGGTGAGTTCCCTTTAGAAGATGTGAGGTATTTTTGAGAGAGAGATGTTTTTGTTGTCTTGGAACTCTTCCAACAACAACAAAAGAGCTTATCAAAACCTTTTTTCTAGTTGCATATTATGCAACCATATATATAGAGAAATAGGATGAAAATGACTATCTTACCCCTTATTTAATCTCTCTTTAGTATATAGTTTATGTAACGCCCCAGGCCCAGGATCCCCAGCGACCTGGCTGCGTCACTATCATCCATGACTGCTTGTAAGATTGAAGACTTTCCCCACAAACCAACACGGGTCCTTTTAGCATGTTTTGTCCTCACTCACATGCTCCCTAGGAAAATTCCCAAGAGGTCACCCAACATAGAATTGCTCCAAGCCAAGCACGCTTAACTGTGGAGTTCCTATGATTGAGCCACCGAAAAGGAAGGTGCACCTTGTTAGTATAGGTAGTAGTTATCAATTCTTTTAAGCCTTTCTCATTTATACTTGCACATCCTCGCATGTACCCCTTTTCCTCGGGCACCATGCTTTCATATCCTCAGGATCCTCTCATTCGGGATGTGGGCTCGGTTCATTCATGTACCCTCTTCCCGGGCGTCACATGCCCACCAGCTTCCGCCTTGGTTCGTCCCCGAACCACATCTTACTGGGAGAGGTTCCGCTCTGATACCATTTGTAACGCCCCAGGCCCAGGATCCCCAGCGACCTGGCTGCGTCACTATCATCCATGACTGCTTGTAAAATTGAAGACTTTCCCCACAAACCAACACGGGTCCTTTTAGCATGTTTTGTCCTCACTCACATGCTCCCCAGGAAAATTTCAAGAGGTCACCCAACATAGAATTGCTCCAAGCCAAGCACGCTTAATCGTGGAGTTCTATGATTGAGCCACCAAAAGGAAGGTGCACCTTGTTAGTATAGGTAGTAGTTATCAATTCTTTTAAGCCTTTCTCATTTATACTTGCACATCCTCGCATGTACCCCTTTTCCTCGGGCACCATGCTTTCATATCCTCAGGATCCCTCTCATTCAGATGTGGGCTCGGTTCATTCATGTACCCCTCTTCCTCGGCGTCACATGCCCACTGGGCCTTCCCTTGGTTCGTCCCTCGAACCACATCTCTACCGGGAGAGGTTCCGCCTCGATACCATTTGTAACGCCCTGTGCCCAGGATCCCCAGCCGACTGGCTGCGTCACTATCATCCATGACTGCTTGTAAAATTGAAGACTTTCCCCACAAACCAACACGGGTCCTTTTAGCATGTTTTGTCCTCACTCACATGCTCCCTAGGAAAATTCCCAAGAGGTCACCCAACATAGAATTGCTCCAAGCCAAGCACGCTTAACTGTGGAGTTCCTATGATTGAGCCACCGAAAAGGAAGGTGCACCTTGTTAGTATAGGTAGTAGCTATCAATTCTTTTAAGCGTTTCTCATTTATACTTGCACATCCTCGCATGTACCCCTTTTCCTCGGGCACCATGCTTTCATATCCTCAGGATCCCTCTCATTCAGATGTGGGCTCGGTTCATTCATGTACCCCTCTTCCTCGGGCGTCACAGTTTATATATGAATCTAATTCACATTAAAACTATATATTATATCAATTATATCATATATAATTGATATAACTCCTCATGCATGAAATTGAACATTTCAATTTCACTCATAACTATATATCCTCAATATTACCATATTGAGCCAACGGAGGGATCTAATGGACTTACAGATCATGAGCTCTAATGATGTGAGATTAACTGATCAAACTCTTTGATCTAGTTAATAAATATTCATTAACTACAAGTCACTCCACTATAGACTTGTAGCTGCACTCTCGTCACTATAGATATTATTGTGTCCACTGATATAGTCATTACCGATGAGTCGACCTGTAACGCCCCTACTTTTCTATGACTAAACTCTTAGGGACGTTACTACACATGCATGCAGTTATAGGCCAAAAGCTGTAAAACGATCTTTAAATTTCTAATGCAAGTAAATCGTCTTGAGGGATCCCAAACAAAACATTCAAAACAAGTAAAAGGAGCAGTTTAACATGGCCTGTTAAAATCAAAAAATAAACTTAACTTTAAAACCATAAAACGACGACATTAGTTATCAAAGAGAATATGCGGAAAACATGACTATTCCCATGGTTTTGGCAACGTGTCTCCGTCACTCGCCCTGCACGTCCTTGGCCTTACCTGAAAAACATTTTTAAAAGAAAGGGTGAGTATTGCAAAACAATACCGAGTAAGTGACCTCGCCACATGAGGTTTGGGATATGCATACACATACAATCATGACTTTTAAACTGCTTGAAATGTACATATCACGGGACCTAAAACTTTCTCATATCGTCATGACTATAATACATGACTTCCTTTTTCTTTTAAGTGGCCAACCTGGTCATCCTGAGTCATTTCATTTTGAGTCCTCATAGACCCTCTGTAATAATTTGAGTCCTCATGCACTCTGTATGGTTTGAGTCCTCATGCACTCAGATAGATTGAGTCCCTCATGCACTCTGTGTATAGATTGAGTCCTCATGCACTTCTCGTAATATGACCCATAGGGTCTCTAATGCATGTTTGACCATGCACACAATGCACTCAGGAGACCAATTTCCACATTTTTCATTAAATCATTTCATGACATACATGACATGCATGAGGTCCCATCATTCAACATAACAATAGTGTACCATGCCACAATCATCATCATTAATATGCAAATCATCATTTCCTCATAGACGATTTGGGAGATAATACTTTTGTAGGTAATCATGAAATATTCTCATACGAGATAATCGTAATATCCTCACATAAAATAATTGGATTTTTCTTACGTAAAATACAAGGATATTCTCACATAAAAATCTCGCAACATACTCACATAAAATATTAAGTATTCTCACAAAATATCAATATATTATCATCTAAGAGTATAAACTAAATTCGCATGAAATAATGAGAAATCATTTTTCTTCAATCCCATTAGAAAAGTTCGGCACAAGGTCCCTTACCTTAATTCGAATTCTACTCCAAAACTTAACCCGAGCTTCTGGACTACTCTTCTTTTAGTGGAACCTGATTCACACCCAAAATTCCAAGTTCATTCTCCACGCATTCACTAAATCCATAAACGTAAGGGTACTTAAATTACGTTCTTAAGATTTCATGCCCCGCTTACCTCAAGTTTAATGCGAATACTCAATACTCCTTAATCCGTCTTGGCGTTTGACCTTCAATTCCGCTCCAATCTTGACTCCTACAATTAGCGTTCGAAACAGTAGCCTAAGTTCTCAATCAAACGCTTAAATATTTGATAGGTCACAAATAAATCTCCAACGAATTCGAAACTATATCAGATCGCTCACCATTTGTGTAATCTAAGTGGTCGTGGAGTCGTCTTGGCGGCGTTGTGAATCCGGCAGAGCCGCGTACTGGGAGGAACGGAGCTCGCGCGGTGGTCGCTTTTTTTTGTGAAGTCCGCCGCGAGACTGCTGTTCGTGATCGTTATCCGACGAGCGCAGGACGACGTCAACTAACGATCGGCGCGGCGTGAGCGGCCGAGATGCCTTCGGTGAAAGCACGAGCTGGCGCCGGATGGATGGTTGGGACGTCTCCGGCGTGCTTTCGTCACGCGTCGGTCGCAGTGTTCGCGGTGGTGGAGTCTCTCGCGTGGCGCGCATGTAACGCCCCTACTTTTCTATGACCAACTCCTAGGGACATTACTACACATGCATGCATTTATAGGCCCAGAGATAAAAGATCTTAAAAGAAAACTTCCAACCTTACATAAATTGTTTTCAGGATCCCAAATAAAATCATTTAAAAGCAGATAAAAATATCAATTTAACCTGGCCTATTAAAACTATAAGTAAATTTAAACTCCAAATAAAACATAAAGAGACAACATCAGTTATAAAAGGAATATGCGGAAAAACATGTCTATTCCCATTGTTTTAGTAACGCGCCCCGTCACTCGCCCCGCACGTCCCTGGCCTTACGAAAAACATTTTTAAAGAAAGGGTGAGTATTGCAAAACAATACCGAGTAAGTGACCTCGCTAACGAGGTTTGGGATATGCATACACATACAATCATGACTTTAAACTTGTTCGAAATATACATATACGGGACCTAAAACTTTCTCATATTGTCAGTCTTTAATCCATGACTTCCTTTTTATTTGTGTGGCCGACTGGTCATCCCGAGTCATTTCATTTTGAGTCCTCATGCACCCTGTAATAATTTGAGTCCTCCTCATGCACCCCCTGTAATAATTTGAGTCCTCATGCACTCCTTGTAATTAGACCCATAGGGTCTCTATTGCATGTTTGACCATGCACATATCGATCTCGGGAGACCAATGTCCACACTTTTCATTAGTTCAATTCATGACATACATAACATGCATGAGGTCCCATCATTCACATAATAATAGTGTACATGTCACAAACATCATCGTCACTATGCAAATCATACTCTTCTCATGACAGTTTGAAGATCATACTTTTGTAGGAAATCATGAAATATTCTCATACAAATTATTTGTCATATTCTCACATGAAATCTTTGGAATACTTTTACATAGAATACAAGAATATTCTCACATAAAATAATAGTTTATTTCCCATGAAGCATTGAAATACTTGTACATAAAATATTAAGTATTCTCACGAAAATATCTGTATATTGTCATATGAAAAATATAAACTAATTTCGCATGAAATCATGAAAATCATTTTCTTCAATCCCAATAAAAAGTTCGGCACAAGGTCCCTTACCTTAGCTCCGATTTCGCTCCAAAACTTAACCGAACTCCTTGACTACTCTTCCTTTAGTAGAACCTGAATCGCACAACAATTCGAAATTATTCACCGAGCCTTCACTAAATTCATAATTGTAAAGGTACTTAACTCAAGTCCTTACAATTTCATGCCTCGCTTACCTCGGGTTCAACGCGAGAACTCAATATTCCTTAGTTTGTTTTGGCGTTTGACCTCCAATTCCGCTCCAAGTTTAGTCCCTACAAGTTGTGTTCGAAACCGTAGTTAAACTCTCAATCAGACTCTTAGATAAATAATGGGTCGCGATTTAATCCTTCAACAACATCGAAGCTAAACACGAACGCTCACCGGGATGTAATTCCGCTACTGTAAGATATTGCTGGCCGGCGCGGTGATCGGAGGCGGCCGGACGCCAACGCGCAGCAGATTGTTCGTGGCTCAGGCGGTGGTGGCGGGCGACGCGTATGGACCCTCTGCCGCCGGACTTCAACGGAGAGAGTCTCGCCGCTTGAAAGCTCTCTCACGTCGGCGGTGGAGCTTCGTGGCCGCCCGGCGTAGGAGGTTACACTGCTGATCAATAAACCCCTCGTCGACGGCTGAAGCTTCGTGAAACTCGGCGCAAGGAACGACGCGGCTGGAGTCTTCTTCGGCTGCCGCTGATTGATCAGACGCGGCTCCTCTTCGTGGACGTGAGTTCGATCGGCGGTAGGGTCTTCTACCGGACGTGGCGTGGTCGGCGCGGCGTAAACGACTGAAGACAGATGCTTGTGGGTCGGCTCGAGGTTCGGCGATCGTCTGTGCTCGTGGATCGACCGGCGAGGGCTGCTGCACAGGTGGTTTCGTGGATCGGCCGGCGGTAGCTGCTGTGGTTGAGTATTCACGGCTAGGGCAAAAATAGGAGAAGGTGAAGCTTGTTAGATTTAGGATTAGGGTTTTCAGTTAGGGCAACACTAGGAGCTTGAAGGAGGAGAAGAGATGATGGCAATTAGGGTTAGGGTTTTCTTGTTTGTGATTACACTTAAGGAGACTATATACTACCAAATTAGGTTAAATTCCTCTTGCCAAACGTAACCCTCATTTAAACATTAATAACCAAAGTGCCATTGCCTCTCCCTTTCCTTTTAATTTTAATAGATAAAAATCTAAAGGAGAATATTTGGCTTTAAACTAAATAAAATCAAGGACTCATTAACACCGAGCTTGATGAAATTCACCAATTCACTAGGCACACACAGGTTGAAAGGACGCTAAATAAAATAAATAATTAGTACCTGTGGTCGTGGTCGTCACAATCTTCCCTCCTTAAGAACTTTCGTCCTCGAAAGTTCCTATTCTTGAAATAGTTCTGGATATTTAGCTCGCATTTCTTCTTCTCGCTCCCAGGTAGCTTCTTCCGTGCGGTGGTTTTGCCACAACACTTTAACTAAGCTAATCTCACGGTTACGGAGGGTCTTTCGATCTCTCGCAATAATCTGTACCGGTCGTTCGCCATAACTCAGATCTTCTGCTAGCTGCAATGGTTCGAAGTCTACGACATGAGTCGGGTCTGGAACATACTTTCTCAACATGGAGACATGAAACACGTTATGAACCCTGAAAGGGAAGGCGGCCAAGTGCTAATCGGAGGCCACTGCACCAATCCTCTCTAAAATCTCAAATGGTCCGATGAATCGCGGACTCAATTTCCCTTTTCGGCCAAACCTTAGAATTCCCTTCATTGGGGCCACCTTAAGAAATACGTGGTCCCCAACATCGAATTCTAGGTCCCTTCGTCTCGCGTCGGCATAACTCTTCTGTCTGCTTTGGGCGGTCTGCATCCGCGCCCTAATCTTTTGTACCGCATCATTTGTGACCTGTACCAACTCTGGACCCAATAACTGGCGTTCACCAACCTCCTCCCAGAAGACGGGAGTTCTGCAACGTTTTCCATAGAGAGCTTCAAAGGGAGCCATTAGATGGTCGATCGATAATCGTTATTGTAAGCAAACTCCATCAAATGCAAATGAGTGTCCCAACTACCGGGGAAGTCTAAGGTGCAAGCTCGCAACATATCTTCTAATATCTAGTTTAAACGTTAAAATCGCCCATCCGCTCGTGGATGAAAAGTCAGACTAAAGTTCAACTGCGAACCTAACGCTCTCTGTAAACTCCTCCAGAAATTGGAGGTGAAACGTGGATCCCTGTCTGAAATAATCTTGACTGGAATCCCATGCAAACGGATTATCTCTTCCAAGTAAAGCTGCGCCCACTTATCTGTAGAATAGGTGGGTTTCCCTGGTATGAAATGTGCTGACTTGGTTAATCTGTCCACTATGACCCAAATCACCGAGTAACCTCGTAAAGTTCTAGGCAGTCCGACTATGAAATCCATAGAGATCTCCTCCCATTTCCACTGAGGCACATGTAAAGGTTGTAGTAATCCTGCGGGTCTCTGCCTAGGTGCCTTTACCTGCTGACAAGTCAAACACTTGCTGACAAACTCTGCTATGTCGCGCTTCATGTTACACCACCAAAATGACTGTTTCAGATCTCGATACATCTTGGTACTGCCAGGATGCATAGAAAATGGTGAGTTGTGGGCCTCGCTCAAGATCTCAGTTCTCAGCTTGTCATCGTCTGGCACACATAATCGTCCCTGAAATAGTAATCCTCCATCTGTGGATAGGGAAAACTCTGTCAACTCACCTGTAGTCACTGCCGTAAGTTTCTCTACTAACTGAGGGTCTCCCTGCTGAGACTCAACGATGCGCTGTCTCAAGGTTGGTTGTACCGTTAACTGAGCTAACTGAGCCGTGGTCTTTCCTACTAGTACTGCAATTTCAGCTCGAGCAAACTCGCTCAGACTCGCTCTCGCTCGCAAGAACTCGTGGCTTTGAAGTATGCACTGGCTTTCTACTGAGGGCATCGGCCACTACATTAGCCTTACCGGGGTGGTATTGAATGTCTATGTCATAATCCTTCACTAACTCCAACCATCTGCGTTGCCTCATGTTCAATTCCTTCTGGGTGAACAGATACTTTGATTTTTTTGTGATCTCGTGAAAATTTGAATTTTCTCGCCATACATGTAGTGTCTCCAGATCTTTAATGCAAAGACCACTGCTGCTAGTTCCAAGTCATGAGTTGGATAATTCCTCTCATGCGTCTTTAATTGTCGGGATGCATAGGCTATTACCTTACCGTGGCTGCATTAGAACACAACCCAAACCTTTCTTAGAGGCATCATTTAAGACCACGAAACTCCCTGTCCCTCGGGAACTGTAAGAATCGGGGCTGACACTAATCTGCACTTGAGTTCTCGGAAACTCGCCTCACAAGCATCATCCCAAACAAATGAGTTTCTGCGCGTCACCGAGTCATAGGCATGGCTATCTTGGCAAAATCCTCGCACTAAACGCCTATAGTATCCTCGCTAGACCCGAAGAAACTACGCACTCTGAAGCGGTGGTCGGACGAGGGCACCGCGTGTGTGACGCCTCCACTTTTGCTTTGGTCAACAGAGACTAAACTTCGGACACCACATGTCCTAAGAAAGATAATTGTCTGAGCGTAATTCACACTTGGAAAATTTTGCATATAACTTATTCTCTCTCAACGTGAGTAAAACTTTTCTCGTGTGTCTTTCATGATCTTCATCGCATCCGAGTATATCGAATATCGCCAATGAACACAATCACAAACGTATCTAGAAACTCTTTGAATAAACGGTTCATCAAGTCCATGAAAGCGGCGGGAGCGTTGGTCAAACCAAACGGCATCATCGTGAACTCGTAATGCCCATAACGTGATCTCGAATCTTTGTTTTAGGGATATCCTCTTCACCGATTCTCAATCGGTGGTAGCTCGATCTCGATCAATCTTGGAGAACATCGTTGCTCCTTGCAACCGATCGAACAAATCATCTATTCTCGGGAGAGAGGTATTTATTCTTGATCGTAACTTTATTCAACTCCTCGTAATCTATACACAAGCGCATGGATCCGCTTTTCTTTTCACGAACAATACAGTGCTCCCAAGGCGTAAAAACGCTGGGCGATAACCCCTTGTCCGAAGAAGTCCTCGCAATCGTAGTTTCGCTTCTTTCAACTCGCGGTGCTATTCTCAGACGGTGCCTTGGATATCGGGTCGTCCCCAATTCCAACTGATGTTAAAATCTCTCTCGACCGAGGTATTCGGGAGGTCCTCGGGAAGACGTCTGTAAATTCATTCACCATCGGTACCAGATGTCACCGAGATCTCTCGTGCACCTTGCATCTAGTATGCAAGCTAAGACGCCCCAAGCTCCCGATGTAATAATAACTTTCGCCTTAAGGGGGCAGAATTACCTTAGGCCTACTTCCCGCTATCGTGCCTCCGAACTTGTAGCCGAGTTGGTGGGAGGAGTAAACACTACCTCCTTCTGAAACAATCGATGCAAGCATGGTTCTCGCGCTAACCAGTCCATGCCCAATATCACATCAAAGTCAAACATGTCTAAGACTACTAGATTTATTGTTAACTCATGGATGCGATGGTCACAGTACCATCCTTGACTTTCATAGTGGCTAACAAATTTATCCCCGCAGTGTGGAGATGCAGCAGAGAGCATCATCAGAATCGTTTCTAGTTCTAACTCACTTGACTTACAAAGGATGCGAGAAATAAAGGAGTGTGTAGAACTGTAATCAAATAATACAAAGGCAAGGTGCCCAAGTAATGGAAGTGTACTGTAACCACTAAGTCCGAGCCATAGATGTCTCTATCGGTGCTTGCATAAGCTCTTCCTTGATGTATAACCGGCTTCACGCAGTCCCCACTATTGATAACCCGAGGTTGGCTAGTCTTTGGCTTGACTCGGCAACTATTAGCTCTGTGCCCTTCTTTCCCGCACTGAAACACACTCGGGACGGGCCAAACACTTACCCCAATGTCGCTACTACGTCTTTGCACCGTGGCTTATCTCCACCGTTATTTCCCGCCCCGTTGACTTGTGGTTTCGACCAACTCGCACGAAAATGTCCTTGTCTATGCGTACGCCAGGGGACGCCGTGAGCTCGAATTGCATTTGGTCCCACTTCCTCTTATGATTTGCCATGGTGACTGGGTTAACCACTACACTTTGTGCGATCGCGCCGCACTCCAAATCAATTCCGCCACTCTCACCGCGGAGGCATAATCGGGAGGTGCTAGTGCTTGAATAAAGCCTCGAACATTCTCATCCGGTCCCATAATGAAGCGCTCTGTTTTCTTTGCCTCTGTGTCACCGATTCGGGGCAAAGCGTGACAAACGGGTAAATTCCCTCTCATATACCTCCACCGCCTCCCTGCTCGCCAAGTCAGTAAGAATTTCGCCGCTTCTCAGAACGAGCCGCAGCAGAGATAAAATTTCCGCCGTAACGCTTCCTTGAGCAGATTCTGTGTAATCGTTTCTCTCGCTGGGCGATAATGGTTCCTCGGGCGGACTCCCACCATAAATACGCGTCATCCATCAAAGATAAAGGTAGCACAGACACCCTCTCGGTCCTCGGGCGGTTCATCAATCAAGATGGTCTCAATGGAGGACGACCCACAACTCACCACGGTGGGGTCTTTGGAAGACCCATCGAAAGATCTAGGATCATACTTCCCAAGTCCTTCGGATATCGAGACTCGAGTTGCATCGTTTCGCCGCCCGATTTACTTGAGCCGGTGAGTGGCTATCAGAGCTCGCACTAGACTCTGATAGCCTCCACCATCATAGTCATAACGTTGGTGTTCCCTTGATCGCGCCAACGAGCGATCGCAGTGCATTCTCCTGGCGACCAGGTGGTCCCGGGGGAGGTCTCGTGACGGGTGGAGCAACCTCTTCCCTGCTCCAGTTGGTAATTCCGGTTGGCGCCAACGTGTTCCCTTGCCTCCGGCCCCTACCACGTCCCCTACCTCTCCCTCGACCTCTAGGTGGCATTTTGTCGATACTACAATACAGAGAGTTTCTAACTCGGTTTCATTACTTTCTAACTACAAGATGGGATCACCCTTAGGGTTTTAAGTTCATGTATATGCATAAAGCAGAATCATATCATAATCATTTACTTAATTAATAAAATAATGTAACGCATTCTGGCGGTGACTGGGAACGCGTTGTTCAACCATGGGAACTACTGCAGGCTTACTCTGTAAGCAAGTCTACAGAACCCTTAAACCTAGGGCTCTGATACCAACTGTAACGCCCCTACTTTTCTATGACCAACTCCTAGGGACATTACTACACATGCATGCATTTATAGGCCCAGAGATAAAAGATCTTAAAAGAAAACTTCCAACCTTACATAAATTGTTTTCAGGGATCCCAAATAAAATCATTTAAAACAGATAAAAATATCAATTTAACCTGGCCTATTAAAACTGTAAGTAAATTTAAACTCCAAATAAAACATAAAGAGACAACATCAGTTATAAAAGGAATATGCGGAAAAACATGTCTATTCCCATGGTTTTAGTAACGCGCCTCCGTCACTCGCCCTGCACGTCCTTGGCCTTACCTGAAAAACATTTTTAAAAGAAAGGGTGAGTATTGCAAAACAATACCCAGTAAGTGACCTCGCTACCGAGGTTTGGGATATGCATACACATACAATCATGACTTTAAACTTGTTCGAAATATACATATGCGGGACCTAAAACTTTCTCATATTGTCAGGTCTTTAATCCATGACTTCCTTTTTATTTGTGTGGCCGACTGGTCATCCTGAGTCATTTCATTTTGAGTCCTCATGCACTCTGTAATAATTTGAGTCCCTCATGCACTCTGTAATAATTTGAGTCCTCATGGACCTCTGTAATTAGACCCATAGGGTCTCTATTGCATGTTTGACCATGCACATACTGATCTCAGGAGACCAATGTCCACACTTTTCATTAGTTCAATTCATGACATACATAACATGCATGAGGTCCCATCATTCACATAATAATAGTGTACATGTCACAAACATCATCGTCACTATGCAAATCATACTTTTCTCATAGACAGTTTGAAGATCATACTTTTGTAGGAAATCATGAAATATTCTCATACAAATTACTGTCATATTCTCACATGAAATACTGGAATACTTTTACATAGAATACAAGAATATTCTCACATAAAATAATAGTTTATTTCCACATGAAGCATTGAAATACTTGTACATAAAATATTAAGTATTCTCACGAAAATATCTGTATATTGTCATATGAAAAATATAAACTAATTTTCGCATGAAATCATGAAAATCATTTTCTTCAATCCCAATAAAAAGTTCGGCACAAGGTCCCTTACCTTAGCTCCGATTTCGCTCCAAAACTTAACCGAACTCCTTGACTACTCTTCCTTTAGTAGAACCTGAATCGCACAACAATTCGAAATTATTCACCGAGCCTTCACTAAATTCATAATTGTAAAGGTACTTAACTCAAGTCCTTACAATTTCATGCCTCGCTTACCTCGGGTTCAACGCGAGAACTCAATATTCCTTAGTTTGTTTTGGCGTTTGACCTCCAATTCCGCTCCAAGTTTAGTCCCTACAAGTTGTGTTCGAAACCGTAGTTAAACTCTCAATCAGACTCTTAGATAAATAATGGGTCGCGATTTAATCCTTCAACAACATCGAAGCTAAACACGAACGCCACCGGGATGTAATTCCGCCATCAGAAGATATTGCTTGGGCGGCGCGGTGATCGGAGTAAGGCGGCCGGACGTCAACGGCAGCAGATTGTTCGTGGCTCGTCGCGGTGGTGGCGCGACGCTGGTATGGACCCTGCGGTCTTCGCCGGACTTCAACGGAGAGAGCTCGCCGCTTGAAAGCTCCTCACGTCGCCGGCCGGAGCTTCGTGGACGCCCGGCGTAGGAGGTTACACCGCTGGCGATCAATAAACCCCTCGTCGGCGACGGTGAAGCTTCGTGAAAACTCGCGCGCAAAGGAACGCGCGCAGAGTCTTCTTCTACCGCCACGATTGATCGACGCGCTCCTCTTCGTGGACGTGAGTTCGATCGGCGGTAGTGTCTTCTTCGGCTGGACGTGCGTGGTCGGCGACGTAAACGACTGAAGACAGATGCTTGTGGGTCGGCTCGAGGTTCGGCGATCGTCTGTGCTCGTGGATCGATCGCGCGAGGGTCGCCGCATGTGTGGTTTCGTGGATCGGCGGTAGTCGCCGTGGTTGAGTATTCACGGCTAGGGCAAAAATAGGAGAAGGTGAAGCTTGTTAGATTTAGGATTAGGGGTTTTCACTTAGGCAACACTAGGAGCTTGAAGGAGGAGAAGAGATGATGGCAATTAGGGTTAGGGTTTTCTTGTTTGTGATTACACTTAAGGAGACTATATACTACCAAATTAGGTTAAATTCCTCTTGCCAAACGTAACCCTCATTTAAACATTAATAACCAAAGTGCCATTGCCTCTCCCTTTCCTTTTAATTTTAATAGATAAAAATCTAAAGGAGAATATTTGGCTTTAAACTAAATAAAATCAAGGACTCATTAACACCGAGCTTGATGAAATTCACCAATTCACTAGGCACACACAGGTTGAAAGGACGCTAAATAAAATAAATAATTAGTACCTGTGGTCGTGGTCGTCACAGCGCAAGTGACTTGCGATGTGGGCTCTCGGCTGAATGGGCGTGACCGGCGGTTGAAGACTCGCGGCAAGGCTGGCGCACGCGTCTCGAACCCTCGGTCTTCTTTGGACTCAACGGTGAAGGCTCGCCGCTTGAATGCTCCTCACGCGTGGTACTGGAGTCTTTCGGTTGCGGTATTTGGTTGGTCGACGCGCGACTTCTCTTCGTGGTTGTGAGCTTGGTCGCGGGAAGCTGCTGAACGTGATCCTCTTGTCGGCGGCTAGGGCATGGAAAGGATGAAGAAGAAGCTTGTTAGGTTTAGGGTTAGGGTTTTCAGCTAGGGCAACACTAGGAGCTTGAAGGAGGAGAAGAGGTGATGGCAATTAGGGTTAGGGTTTCCTTTGAATTTTCAATGATAAGGAGCTTAAATACCAATAAATTAGGTCAAGTTCTAAGTGTCAATTGTCACCCTCAATTAAAAATTAATAACCAAAGTGCCATTGCCTCTTCCTTTTCTTTTAATTTTAATAAATAATTATCTAAAGGAGAATATTTCGCTTTAAACTAAGTAAAATCAAAGACTCACTCTCACCGAGTCTGATGAAAATTTACTAATCCGACTTGACACGCAGGCGGATAGAACGTTAAATAAAATAAATAACTAGTACCTGTGGTTGTGGTCGTCACACGACCCTTCACAGGTTGTTCGTAATCACAGCTTGGTCAAATTACCGTTTTACCCCTGTGATTACCTCTTTGCTCCTTAAGCACCACTGATCCTCTAATGAACAACAAGTCTAAGGTCATGCCTTAGACTCATACCCTCATAGAAGGCGGGGCCCCGTTGTTCAAGACCTGGAGTCAGTTCTTAAGGGAACAACCTATCTAATTCCTCAGTAGAGGAATGAGTGAATTCCATCATGCACAGTTAAGTTCCCAGCTACCTACGAGGTTCTGTCCCTCAGAAGGTAGGCTTATCTAGTTTGCTACAGGCCACTCTCACCCATACTAGTCTGAGGACAAACCCCTATAAGCAGGAGTTCTTAACTTGCTCAGGATTCAGGTCAAGTCACGAATGACCATCTATAAATTACTAGTCTTATCCTATTAACGGTGTTATACTAGTTAGACTAATAATTTGCGATCCAGTCTTGTATGAACGCTTCATACAGGATGCCCTCACTCGCATGTCAACTACATGAATGAGTTGGATTACCTCGTTTGTACTAATTACAAAGTGGGTCGCATCCATGGTGTTACTAGAATGGGGTTTCCAACTTTATTCTTATACCATAGACTATTTAGGTTATAATCTTGAATTCAACCCAAATAGTGTCCACTACAATGATTTCAAGATAAACATTATGACCTTGAAGCTTAGTTTATTGGATTTATAAAAGCAAGAGTGTAATCTTATCAAACCAAATAACACTTTATTTAATTGATCAAAATTACACAAGTTTAGGGCATAAATCCCAACAGTCCCACATACTCTCCCTCAACCTCTCGAGAATAACCGAGAAGACATTTTGGAAGTGTCTTGCTATTCGGATTGAGGTTCGTGTTCGAGGAGATAATCCATGCGAGAGAGATCATGACCGGAGGAGGAATTCTTTGAAGAAGTGTTGTTCAACAAGTAAGTACCATTCATCCTTACTGTTTTTCCTCTTCTTTAATGCATGTTTAACCTAGAATTAAAGTTGTTTAGTTCGATTTTAAGATAGAATTACACAACGGATCAACGACGTTTCACAACGTCTTCCGCTGCGGGAATTCCAAATCCCTTCATAAGCACCATAAATAAGCAATACCAAACAAAAGTCTAACAGTGATAGTGATATGTTTATATTATAGGTTTCTATCACTGATAGAATTCAATCAACATTGAACATTGGTAAACAACACTAAGCAAGAAGTCTATCAGTCACCAAATAGGAAGTCTATTAGTGAGAGAGATAAACTTCAATCAACATAGATAGACAATACCAATTAAGAAGTCTATCAGTGATAGTGATAAACTTCTATCACTAACAGACTTCAATCAACACAGATAAAAAATACCAAACATGAAGTCTAATAGTGATAGTGATAGAGTTTTATTACAAATACACTTCAATCAGAAGAAATAAATAATATAAATAAAAGTCTATCGGTGATAGTGATAGACTCCAATCAAAACAGATAAACAACACATATATAACTTATAAGTCTATTAGTGATAGTGATATATCCCTATCACTGATAGACTCTAATTAGAGCAGATAAAAGCAACACAAATAAAAGTCTATCGATGACAGTGTTAGATTTCTATCACTGATCGATTTCAATAAGAGCAAATAAAACAACACATATAGAACTCTATTGGTGACAGTGATAAACTTTTATTACCGAAAGACTCCAATTAGGACTTATAAAATAACACAAATAGAAATCTATCGGCGATAGTGATAGACTTCTATCATTGATAGACTTAAATTAGAATGAATAAAAATCTCAAACAATAAGTCTATCAGTGATAGTGATAGACTTCTATTATTGATAGACATCAATCAGAAAAGATCAAAATCCCAATGAAAAAGTCTATCAATTATAGTGATAAATTTCAATTACTAATAAACTTTAATCTGAACAGATAAAAAATTGCAAACAAGAAGTCTATTAATGATAGTGATAATGTTAGTAATAGACTTCTATCATTGATAAATTTTAATCAAAATAAATAAACAATCTAACCAAAAAGTCAAACAATGATAGACTTTGATAGACTTCTATCATTGATATGAGTTGTGGGTTTTTTTGTAATTTAAATGGGATTAGCAACCAATTTTTATATATTTCCAATATTTTCTTACACTTTGTTATGTGTGCTATTTTTTACCCTCATTTTGCTATATACCCAATTGTCTCATTAAAATATTAGAATATTAAAATATTAAAATATTTGTATTAATAAATAAAAAAATTAATATATACATGCTAATGAACGTATATACATTAAGAATGAATTATTTTAAATAATCATTTTTAAATTTAATAAATTATAATTTTAAATAATCGTAAGTGTTTGGAGATACATAAACTTGTGTAGTAAAAAACACACACAAACATGAAACTTGAGAAAATAATGTTTTAATTTAACCTAAGATCTCAATTTTAGTTTCAAAATTTTATATTATAAATCTAAATTTAAACATTTCCACATAATTTTTTTTTGTTTAAATAACTATTTCAACATAACTAAAGTTTTTGTTTAAATATTTCCACATAAATTTTTTGTTTAAATAACTATTTCAAAATGAATTTAAATAACTAAAAATTAAATCAATTATTATATGTTGATGAAATCATTTAAAACATTTAAAAATCTAACGATATACATTAGAAATAATTATTATATGTTTTTTTGCAATAAACATTAGAAATTAATTATTAATTTAATTAAATAATATTATTTTTAAAATATATAATAAAAATTAAAATAGAAATCAAAACCCCAACCACTACCGTAACAACTCCTTAATTTGTTGCTTTGTTTATCGTGAGAGAGCGTTTATCGTGAAAGAGAGGGCTTTTGAAGATTTCCAACATGAACTGAGGGGTTTTTTGGTGTAGTGAGAAGAAAAATCGTGTCGTAGCCGAAAGAAAAATTTGTTGTCAGATTATATTGCCCAAAATGCAGGGGCCTTTACATTTAATTTGATCAAATCAAAGGAAACTAATTGTGACGACCACAACCTCAGGTACTAAGTACTTATTTTATTTAACGTTCTAACAACCTTTATGCCTAGTCAGATTAGTGAATTTTCATCAGGCTCGGTGAGAGTGAATCCCTGATTCATTTAGTTTAAAGTGAAATGTTCTCCTTTAGATAAATTTACACTTATATTTAAAATTAAAGGAAGAGGAAGTGACAATGGAACTTTAGTAAATAAATGCCTAAATGAGGGTTATGTATGGCTTTTGGAATTTGACCTAACTTTTAGTATTTAGTCTTCTTAAACCTTACAACCACAAAGAAACCCTAACCCTAGACTCCATCATTTTCTCCTTCTTCTCCATCCTTTACTTTATGCCCTAGCCGACCACCCCTAGTTTCATGTGCTGTCTTCACCACCGACCAAAACCCAACCCACAAAAGTGGTGGTCGCCACCGGCCCAACCCAATTCTGACCAAAGAAATCACCACCCGCCGCGCCTCGGTCATTCGCGAAGCTTCACACTCCCAACCGCCGTCGGATCGCTCGACCACCGACGCTCCAGCCGATCACAAGCTCCCCGCGCGCAGCACCACCTACACCTCTGAGCCACGCGGAAGCTCACGGACGGAGAAGCCTCACCGTCGGAAGCCGCGCACACTTCAGCAGAGCGACGCGCCGCCGCCGCGCCGTTGCTCTCGCCGGAGAACCAGCCGCCGCCAACCGCTCGTGAGCCTTGCCGTCGCCGTCCGGATCCACCTCCGACTGCAGCACCGCCTAACACCGTTTTACAGCCTCTGAGTTCCAGCCCGGTGAGCGACTCGTTAAATTTCCGATTCGCGAGAGATTTATGCTATGACTCTTTGGTTATTAAAACGTTTGCGTGAGAACTTAAGTTACTGCTTGAACACGACTTTTAGGGACCAAGTTTAGAGCGGAGTTGAAGGCCAAACATCAAGGCGAACTAAGGGATATTAGGCCTATACGTTGAACATGAGGTAAAGTGGGCTTGAAACCTCAAGAACTTAAATTAAGTACCTTTACGTTTATGAATTTGGAGTATGCTCGGAGTATGATTTCGGGATTAATGTGTGAATCAGGTTCTACAAAAGAAGCGTACTCAAAGAACTAGGGTTAAGTTTTGGAGTAGAATCTGAGCTAAGGTAAGGGACCTTGTGCCGAACCTTTCTAAATGAGTTTAAAGAAAACGAATTTCATTATTTTATATGAAATTAGTTAGTTATTTTACATGAAAAGGTTTTATGAGTTTACTGTGAGAATATTTCAATATTTCATGTGAGAATACTTTAATATTTTATGTGAGAAAATCTCAATATTTTATGTGAACATATCTTTGTATTTTATGTGAGAATATCCTAGTATTCTATGTAAGAATATTCCAGAAGATTTTTGTGTGAGAATATTGCGGTATTTCATATGAGAATATTTCATGATTTCATACAAAAGTACTATCTTCAAATGTTGTGAAAAGCTATGATTTGCATATCGTTAATGTCTCTTGATATGTGCACTATAGTCATGTTAGATGATGGGACCTCATGCATGTTATGTATGCCATAAAATAATTTGAACTAAAATGTGGAAATTGGTCTCCTGAGTGCATTGTATGCATGGTCAAACATGCATTAGAGACCCTATGGGTCAAGTTTACAGGGGTCTGTGAGGGACTCAATCCATACAGGGGTCTGTGAGGGACTCAAATAATTACAGGGGTCTGTGAGGGACTCAAAATGAAATGACTCAGGATGACCAATTAACAATTTAAAATAAAAAGAAAGTCATGTATTACAGTCATGTTGATACGAGAAGGTTTTAGGTCCCACATATGAGTAATTTAATCAAGTTTGAAAGTCATGATTGTATGTGTGTGCATATCCCAAATCTCGGTAGCGAGGTCACTTACTGGGTATTGTATTGCAATACTCACCCTTTCTTTTTAAAATATTTTTCAGGTAAGGCCACGGACGTGCGGGGCGAGTGACGGAGGCGCGTTGTCAGAACCATGGGGATAGTCATGTTTTCCGCATATTGTCCTTAATAACTAATGTTGTCGTTTTATGATTTCGAAGTTTAAATTTTATTTTCAGGATTTTAAGTAGGCCAAGTTTAAACTGTTTCTTTTACATGTTTTGGATGTTTTCAACGGGATCCCTAAAGATAATTTGATTACAGTGGAGATTTAAAGATGGTTTTATGTCTTTTGGCCTAAAAATGCATGCATGTGTAGTAATGTCCCTAGGAGTCATAGTCATAGAAAAGTAGGGGCCTTACCGTTGGTATCAGAGCCCTAGGTTTAGGGTTGTGTAGACTTGCTTACAGAGTAAGCACAGAGTAGTTCCCATGGTTGAGCAACGCGTTCCGGTCACCGCCAGGTACGTCCTTGTGATTTATGAACTAAGCAAATGAATATGATGCAATTCAGTATTGTGAAAGTAAATGAATTTAAACCCTAAAGGTGATCCTATTTTACAGTTAGAAAGTGATGAAAACTAAGTTAGAAATTCTCTGCATTGTAGCACTGACAAAAATGCCACCTAGAGGTCGAGGGAGAGGTAGAGGACGTGGTAGAGGTCGGAGATCAGGAGGTAACGTTAACACCCAGCCAGAACTACCTACCACCGAAGCGGAAGAGATTACTCCACCCGTGCCAGATCTCCCCCAAGACCAACCAGATCGCCAAGAGGATGCACCTGCAGTCACTCCAGTGGCGGATCAAGGAAACCCTAATGTCATGACTATGATGGTAGAGGCTATGCAGACTCTTGTGCGAGCTACAGTAGCCACTCAGTTGGCCCAAGCAAGTCAGGGGCGTAATGATGCAACTCTAGAGTCCCGATATCTGAAAGATTTCGTGAAGTATGGTCCCGCATCTTTTGATGGGTCTTCTAGTGACCCCACCGTGGTCGAAAGTTATGGTTGTCCTCCATCGAGACCATTTTCAGATCGATGAACCCATCCCGAGGACCGAGGGTGTCTTGTGCAACCTTCATGTTGAGAGACGACGCTTACTTATGGTGGGAGTCCGCTCAGGAAACCATAGTCACCAGTGGAGAGACGATTACCTGGAATTTGTTTAAAGAAGCATTCTGGCGGAAATTCTACCCTGCTGCAGCTCGATATAGGAAGCAGGCGGAATTCATACAGCTTAGCCAGAACAGGAGGGCAGTGGAGGTATATGAGAGAGAATTCACCCGTTTGTCACGTTTTGCCCCCGAGTTAGTGGACACTGAGGCGAAGAAAACAGAGTGTTTCGTTATGGGACTGGATGAAAATATTCGAGGCTTCATACAGGCACTAGCACCCCCAGACTATGCATCCGCAGTGAGAGTGGCGGAGTTGATTTGGGTGCGCACGCATCGTATTCATCGTAGTGGCTAACCGGCGACCACCGCAAATCGAGAAGAGGAAATGGGAACAGACAAATTCAAGCTCGCAGCGTCTCAAGTGTACGCCGCATAGACCAGGGAACTTTCGTGCAGGTTCGGGACAGAAACAACAGTTCAACAGGACAGGAACTAGCAGTGGAGACAAGCCACAATGCAAAGACTGTGGTAGACAACATTGGGGTAAGTGTTTGGCCCGGTCCGGGGTGTGCTTCAGATGTGGGAAAGAAGGGCACAGAGCTAATAGTTGTCCGAGTCAAGCCGGTGCTACCCACCTCGGAGTTATCAATAGTGAAAGTACGCCGCCAAGCCCGTAATACACCAAGGAAGAGCTTATGCGAGCACAAGTAAGAGCATCCATGGCACAAACTCCGTGGTTACAGGTACACTCCCATTACTTGGGCACCTTGCCTTTGTATTATTTGATTCTGGTTCTACACATTCTTTTATTTCCGCATCCTTCGTGAGTCAAGCTGAGTTAGAGTTAGAACGAACACTGATGATGCTTTGTGTCTGCTTTTCCACTCTGCGGGATAAATTTGTTAGCCACCATGAAAGTCAAAGAGGGTAGCGTGACTATCACGAGCATCATGAGTTAGGAGTAAATCTAGTAGTCTTAGACATGACGGACTTTGATGTGATATTCGGTATGGATAGTTAGCACAGAACCATGCTTGCATTGATCGCTTTCAGAAAGAGGTAGTGTTCACTCCCCCTGACCAACCTAGATACAGGTTCAGAGGCACGTTAGCGAGAAGTAGGCCTAAGGTAATTACGCCTTAAGGCCGTGAAGTTATTACATCCTGGGAGCTTGAGGCGCCCTAGCTTGTATGGTAGATGCGAGGTGTACGGAGATCTCTCGTGTCGCGTCTGCACCAGAGTGAATGAATTTCCAGACGTTTTCCCCGAGGACCTCCTAGGAGTACCTCCGGTCAGGGAGGTGGATTTTAACATAGGATTGGAGTCAGGGACAACTCCGATATCCAAGGCACCTTACAGAATGGCACCGGCAGAGTTGAAAGAACTTAAACTACAGCTACAGGACTTACTAGATAAGGGATTTATACGCCCTAGCGTTTCACCTTGGGGAGCCCCTGTGCTGTTTGTGAAAAAAAGAAAGACGGATCCATGCGTCTCGCATAGATTACCGAGAGCTGAACAAGGTTACGATCAAGAATAAGTACCCTCTTCCCCGAATAGATGATTTGTTCGACCGAGGGCTGCGAGGGAGCAACGGTGTTTTCAAGATTGACTCGAGATCAAAGCTATCACGATTAAGAATCAGTGAAGAAGATATTCCCAAGACGGCATTCAGATCACGTTATGGACATTACGAGTTCACAGTGATGCCTTTTGGTTTGACCAACGCCCCTGCCGCTTTCATGGACTTGATGAACCGACTATTCAAGGAGTTTCTAGATACGTTCGCGATTGTGTTTATTGATGACATTCTGATATACTCCAAATGTGATGAAGATCATGAACGACACCTGAGAAAAGTTTTACTCACGCTGAGAGAGAATAAGTTGTATGCAAAATTTTCCAAGTGCGAATTCTGGCTCAGGCAGGTATCCTTTTAGGAACATGTGGTGTCCGAGGCAGGAGTCTCTGTTGATCCAGCGAAAGTGGAAGCAGTCACGCAGTGGCCCCGTGCGACCACCGTCACAGAGGTACGTAGTTTTCTGGGTCTTGCAGGATACTATAGACGTTTCATGCAGGACTTCGCCAAGATAGCCATGCCCATGACTCAGCTGACGCGCAAAGGTAACCCATTTGTTTGGGATGACACTTGTGAGGCGAGTTTCCAGGAACTCAAGTGTAGGTTAGTGTCACCCGATTCTTACGATCCCGTGGGGAACAGGAGCTTTGTGGTCTACAGTGATGCTTCTAAGAAAGGTTTGGGTTGTGTACTAATGCAGCACGGTAAAGTAATAGCCTATGCATCCCGACAACTGAAGACGCACGAGAGAAATTATCCAACACATGACTTAGAACTAGCGGCAGTAGTCTTTGCACTAAAGATCTGGAGACACTATCTTTATGGCGAGAAAATTCAGATTTTTACAGATCATAAAAGTCTGAAGTATTTGTTCACCCAGAAGGAATTGAACATGAGGCAACGCAGATGGTTGGAATTAGTGAAGGATTACAACATAGATATTCAATACCACCCCGGTAAAGCTAATGTCGTGGCTGATGCCCTCAGTAGAAAGCCAGTTCATACTTCAAAGACGACGAGTTCTTGATGTAAGCGAGCAACAGGCAGAGTTTGTTCGAGCTGAAATTGCAGTACTAGTAGGGAAGGCCACGACACAATTAGCTCAGTTAACTGTACAGCCAACCTTGAGGCAACACATCGTTGAGTCTCAACAGGGGGATCCTCAATTAGTAGAAAAGCTTATTGCAGTAACTACCGGTGAATTAGCAGGGTATTCGCTATCCGCAGATGGAGGATTACTATTTCAGGGACGATTATGTGTACCAGACAGCAACGAACTGAAAACTGAAATCTTAAGCGAAGCTCATAACTCACCATTTTCTATGCATCCCGGTAGTACCAAGATATATAGAGATCTAAAACAGTCATTCTGGTGGTGTAACATGAAGCGCGACGTGGCAGAGTTTGTTAGCAGGTGTTTGACTTGTCAGCAGGTGAAGGCACCTAGGTAGAGGCCCGCAGGACTACTGCAACCTTTACATGTACCTCAGTGGAAATGGGAGGAGATCTCTATGGACTTCATAGTCGGACTGCCCAGAACCTTACAAGGTTACTCAGTGATCTGGGTCATCGTGGACAGGTTAACAAAGTCAGCACATTTAATACCAGGGAAACCCACCTACTCTACGGATAAGTGGGCGCAGCTGTACCTGGAAGAGATAGTCCGTCTACATGGAATCCCAGCCAGGATCATTTCAGATAGGGATCCACGTTTCACCTCCAATTTTTGGAGAAGTTTACAGAAAGCGTTAGGTTCACAGTTAAACTTTAGTACAGCTTTTCATCCACAGACGGATGGGGGGATGAGCGTTTGAACCAGATCTTAGAAGACATGTTGCGAGCTTGCACCTTAGACTTTACAGGTAGTTGGGACACTCATTTGCATTTGATGGAGTTTGCTTACAATAACAGTTATCAGTCGACCATTGGAATGGCTCCATTCGAAGCCCTTTATGGAAAGCGTTGCAGAACCCCGTTTTCTGGGAGGAGGTTGGCGAACGCCAGTTATTGGGCCGAGTTGTTAGTACAGGTCACTAATAGTGCAATACAAAAGATTAGGGTGCGAATGCATCACCCAAAGCGGCACAAAAGAGTTATGCCGATTCGAGACGAAGGGACCTAGAATTCGGAGTTGGGGACCACGTATTCCTTAAGGTGGCCCCAATGAAAGGGATTCTAAGGTTTGGTAGAAAAGGGAAGTTGAGCCCGCGCTTTATAGGGCCATTTGAGATTTTAGAGAGGGTTGGTGTAGTGGCCTACAGGCTAGCATTGTCGCCTTCCCTATCAGCAGTTCATAACGTATTCCATGTCTCCTTGTTGAGAAAATACGTTCCAGACCCGACCCACGTTGTAGACTTTGAATCGTTACAGTTAGCAGAAGATTTGAGTTATGGCGAACGACCTGTATAGATTATTGCAAGAGATCAAAAGACCCTCCGTAACCGTGAGATCAACTTAGTTAAAGTGTTATGGCAAAATCACAGAACGGAAGAAGCTACCTGGGAGCGAGAAGAAGAAGTGCGAGCTAAATATCCAGAACTATTCCAAGAATAGGAACTTTCGAGGACGAAAGTTCTTAAGGAGGGAATATTGTGACGACCACAAACTCAGGTACTAAGTACTTATTTTATTTAACGTTCTAACAACCTTTATGCCTAGTCGGATTAGTGAATTTTCATCAGGCTCGGTGAGAGTGAATCCCTGATTCATTTAGTTTAAAGTGAAATGTTCCCCTTTAGATAAATTTACACTTATATTTAAAATTAAAGGAAGAGGAAGTGACAATGGCACTTTAGTAAATAAATGCCTAAATGAGGGTTATGTATGGCTTTTGGAATTTGACCTAACTTTTAGTATTTAGTCTTCTTAAACCTTACAACCACAAAGAAACCCTAACCCTAGACTCCATCATTTTCTCCTTCTTCTCCTTTCTTTACTTTATGCCCTAGCCGACCACCCCTAGTTTCATGTCTTTGTCTTCACCGTGGCCAAAACCCAACCCACAGCGGTGGTGGTCGCTCACCGCCCACCCGGCTACTGACCAAAGAAATCACCAGCCGCCGACGCCTCGGTCATTCGCGAGCTTCACACTCCCAACCGCTCGTGACTGCTCCAGCCACCGACGCTCCAGCCGATCACAAGCTCCCCGCTCGCAGCCACCTACACCTCTGATACAGTCACGCGGAAGCTCACGGACGGAGAAGCCTCACCGTCGAAGCTTCGGGCGCACACTTCCAACGTAACCGCCGCCTTCGCGCCGCGCGCGCTATCGCCGGAGAACCGGCCGCCCGCCAACCGCTCGTGAGAGCCTTGCGCCGTCGCCGTCCGGATCCACCTCGGGATGCAAAGACCGCGCCCAAAGACCGCTTTACTGACCTCCGAGTTGCGGCCGGTGAGCGACTCGTTACATTTCCGATTCGCGAGAGA
Organism: Trichosanthes cucumerina; assembly: GCA_036507285.1. Taxonomy (NCBI): domain Eukaryota; kingdom Viridiplantae; phylum Streptophyta; class Magnoliopsida; order Cucurbitales; family Cucurbitaceae; genus Trichosanthes; species Trichosanthes cucumerina. The sequence goes on from CM071839.1 coordinate 38,124,688, forward strand.
TTTATGCTATGACTCTTTGGTTATTAAAACGTTTGTGTGAGAACTTAAGTTACTGCTTGAACACGACTTTTAGGGACCAAGTTTAGAGCGGAGTTGAAGGCCAAACATCAAGGCGAACTAAGGGATATTAGGCCTATACGTTGAACTTGAGGTAAGCGGGGCTTGAAACCTCAAGAACTTAAATTAAGTACCTTTACGTTTATGAATTTGGAGTATGCTCGGAGTATGATTTCGGGATTCATGTGTGAATCAGGTTCTACAAAAGAAGCGTACTCAAAGAACTAGGGTTAAGTTTTGGAGTAGAATCTGAGCTAAGGTAAGGGACCTTGTGCCGAACCTTTCTAAATGGGTTTAAAGAAAACGAATTTCATTATTTTATATGAAATTAGTTAGTTATTTTACATGAAAAGGTTTTATGAGTTTACGGGAGAAGATTTCAATATTTCATGTGAGAATACTTTAATATTTTATGTGAGAAAATCTCAATATTTTATGTGAGCATATCTTTGTATTTTATGTGAGAATATCCTAGTATTCTATGTAAGAATATTCCAGTATTTCAGGTGAGAATATTGCGGTATTTCATATGAGAATATTTCATGATTTCATACAAAAGTACTATCTTCAAACTGTTGTCAAAAGCTATGATTTGCATATCAGCGTTAATGTCTCTTGATATGTGCACTATAGTCATGTTAGATGATGGGACCTCATGCATGTTATGTATGCCATAAAATAATTTGAACTAAAATGTGGAAATTGGTCTCCTGAGTGCATTGTATGCATGGTCAAACATGCATTAGAGACCCTATGGGTCAAGTTTACTGTGGGTCCGTGAGGACTCAATCCATACAGGGGTCTGTGAGGGACTCAAATAATTACAGGGGTCTGTGAGGGACTCAAAATGAAATGACTCAGGATGACCAATTAACCATTTAAAATAAAAAGAAAGTCATGCATTACAGTCATGTTGATACGAGAAGGTTTTAGGTCCCACATATGAGTAATTTAATCAAGTTTGAAAGTCATGATTGTATGTGTGTGCATATCCCAAATCTCGGTAGCGAGGTCACTTACTGGGTATTGTATTGCAATACTCACCCTTTCTTTTTAAAATATTTTTCAGGTAAGGCCACGGACGTGCGGGGCGAGTGACGGAGGCGCGTTGTCAGAACCATGGGGATAGTCATGTTTTCCGCATATTGTCCTTAATAACTAATGTTGTCGTTTTATGATTTCGAAGTTTAAATTTTATTTTCAGGATTTTAAGTAGGCCAAGTTTAAACTGTTTCTTTTACATGTTTTGGATGTTTTCAACGGGATCCTAAAGATAATTTGATTACAGTGGAGATTTAAAGATGGTTTTATGTCTTTTGGCCTAAAAATGCATGCATGTGTAGTAATGTCCCTAGGAGTCATAGTCATAGAAAAGTAGGGGCCTTACACTAATAACAAAAAAATCGTAAACAGTTTTACAGCAAACCAATATGCAATTCCCACCTATCCAATGTAAATTTGTTTCAACAAAAACAAAACAAGCGTTGCTCTGTACCAATTGATGGAGATCAGATCTCCTTGAGCAACGAAAACGTGATTTGAAATCAATTTTACTTGTTTTTTTTTTGGTTAAACACAAATACTAATACATTACTAAAAATACAGAGATAAGCATAAATTCTAATCTAATTAGATTAAGCATGGAATTAATCATGCAAACACATGTTGTAAAAGCTTAAACTAAAAGTAAGAAATATTACCTTTGTAGTCTTTCCAACAACAACTCCTTACTCTAAGAATACATCAACACAAGAACACCAAAAAGAACTTTTTTAGTTTTCCAACAGGACACAACCACCCAATAAACCTCCTATGTCTTTGAGTACTACTTAGATCTCCCTAGGTGGGAAGGGATCCAACAATTGGAGAGAAATGAGAAGGGAATTAGAGAGAGAATTCTCGAGAGAGCAATTTCACCGAGAAGAGAAGAAACATAATATCGAGGGACAACTTCCCATAGGGAGTTGGAGGGAAGTGGAGAACGTGTCCTCTTGACACGTTCCCATTAATTTAATATTAAAATTAAATAATAATAATAATATTTAATCTAATTAATTATTATATATATCAATTAAATCATATTTAATTAATCAAATAAAATATCTTATATTTAATTAAGATTAAATCACATTTAATCATGTTTTTCCCTCTAACCTATAGTTTTAATGTACATCTTATTCACATTAAATTATAACCTATAGTTTTCAAATATGAATCACATTCACATTTAAGTTTGACATTTAAAATCTTTCAAATATGTAATTCTCTCATATAATTTAATATCAATCATATTCACATTAAATTTATAATATATTGTTCCAAAACTTTATATTATATCGTATCTATATACATTAGATTTATTCCCTAATGAATTTGAACATTTCAAATTCAAACGATCTAAGAACCCTTTACAAGCTAGAAGGTGGACCAAATGGACCAATAGATCAGAAGCTCCAACGATACGAGATTACTCGGTTAATATAATTAACCTCCTAATAACCATTCATTAACTACGGGAACACTCCACTAAAGTCCCGCAACTGCACTCTTCTAACTGCAGATATATTTTTTTGTCTACGAATATTGACCAATAACAACAAGTTAATCCTTCACGAATGTTCGTAACACCAGCTAGGTCAAATGAACAATTTGTTTGTGGTCCTACCAACAAACAGAAGTCCACCTCGGGCCAATGAGAGGGTCGGGCCCTTTGTTCAAATCTCGAAAACACAACATAAGGGAACATTCATCTCTTTACCCTAGTAGGCGGGAAGGTGTGAATTCCATCTTGCTAAGTTAAATTCCCAGCCACTTATTCGGTCTTGTCCCCAAGAAGATAGACATATTGAGTCGGCGAATCTAGTCACTCTCACCCATGCTAGTCAAAGGACTATCGCTCGCAAATAGGAGTTCGTAACCCGCTCATGATTGAGATAAAGTTGCGTAGGTCATCCTAGTGAAATAAAACCTAACTAGTCAATGGAGTTACATGTAGTGGTTATTATTTCACGGTCCGGTCTTATGTAATCTCATTACATAGGATATCCCCACTCACATGTCATCTACACGAACATGTTAGGATCACAATCTTTGTATCATATACAAAATATGCCACATCCATAGTGTTACCGAGTATGGTACCCAAACCTTATCCCCTTACTATAGACTCTTTAGGCTGTATCTCGAACCGAGATCCTTTATATGTACACTACAATCAGTTAAAGATACATTTTGCAGCCTTGGATGTTTAGTTTATTGGATTTAGGGTTAATGCAATGGCAATATCGTAACTAACGAACAATAACTGTTTATTGAAATAATATGACTTTATTACAATAATTAGAACAAAATTACAAACTAAAAGTTTTATGGCACAAACCCCAACAAACTCTCACTTGAACTAAAACTCTAGTGGGGTACATCATAATCTAAAACAGTGGTTACAAAGATACAAATACAATAAACTAGGGCATCCATATACCCATTACATATATATCTCCCACTTGCCCTAGATTAGCCTATGTACATATCTCGTAGACCTACATTTTCAAGATGACCCTAGAAAACTCTAGCCGTGAGAGTCTTTGTAAACGAATCAACAATGTTGTCCTCCGAAGCGATCTTCGTAACTATCACATCTCCTCGTTGCACTATTTTTCATATCACGTGATACTTCCTCTTTATGTGCTTACCTCGCTTACGACAACGAGGTTCTTTCGAATTGGCTACCGCACCACTGTTGTCACAGTATAAGGTGATGGCAAATTCCATATTAACATAATAACACTTTATTACAATAATTAGAACAAAATTTCAAACTACGAGTTTTAGGGCACAAACCCCAACACTGACCCCTGAATTCCTTGTGGATAGGGTCTTCGGCGTTACGACGTTGTTCTCCAGCGTTGTGACGCCGATGAACGGTGTTGCAACGCCACTGGTGAAGCAACAAACTTCAACCTTCAAAAAACAGTGGCTTCCAACAACAAATTTTCATCCGATACTCAATTGAATGTCATGAAATTTGTCACAAACGACTCATAGTAACTTTATAGGCTCAATTATGCACTTAATTTCCCAAAACGTATGGGCCTTTACATTTAATTTCATCAAATCGAAATTAAAACTAAGGCCAAAATATCTTAAACTAGTTTTACAGCAAACCAAGTGCAATTCCCACCTAACCAATGAGAATTTGTTTGAACCAAAACAGAAAAAGCATTGCTCTGATACCAATTGAAGAGAATTGGATCCCCATGAGCAGCAAAAACGTGATTTAAAGATCGATTACTTGCTTGTTTTGTTTACTACAAATACCAATACATTGGAAAAAATGAAGAGAACAAACAATCTAATCTAATTAGCCATAGATTATATAAACATAGACATGTTGAAACTTAAACTAAGAGGGAATTCGAAATAATTACCTTTAGTTTTTCAATCATAACAACACCTTGCTTCAAATTTGCACAACAACACAACAACAAGAATCTAGTTTTGAGTTCTTCCTTTTCAATAGGGCACCACCACTTGGGAAACCCTCTATGTCTTTGAGATTTCTAGACCAATTCCTTAGTAGGAAGGAACCAACAATTGAAAGGGAAAGGAATTTTAAGAGAGAATTTTTTCTGCAATTCAATTGTTCCCACTGATTGATCAACTCAAAATGATCTCCTTGCTCTCTATATAACTATCGATTGGGAGAAAAAGAGAGGTAGTGGGAATGTGTCCGGATGATACGTTCTCTTAATTTAATTAATTAAATAATCAAAATTTTTAATTCAATAAAATTAATCTAATAATATATTATAATTATATCATATTTAATTATATATATTAATATAATTATCAATTTAAATCACATTTAATTAAATAAAATTAAATATCATATATTTAATTTGGATTAAATCACATTTAATCAATTTTACCTTTATCGTATAGTTTTAATCCACGTCTTATGTACAAATATAATTCTTAAGTATGAATCTCATTCACATTTAAAATAATATTTGAACTCTTTCAAATATTTAATTCTCTCATATAATTTAATATCAATCATATTCACATTAAATTCATAATATAAAGTTCCAAAACTTTATATTATAATGTATCTATATACATTAATGTTTATTACCTAATTGAATTTTAACATTTCAAATTCAAAAGATCTAAGAACCCTTTACGATCAAGAAGGTGGACCTAATAGACCTACAGATCCGAAGTTCCAACGATACGAGGTTATTCGGTTAATCTCATTAACCTCCTAATCAACATTCGTTAACTGCGAGAACACTCCAATAAAATCCCGCAGCTGCACTCTTCTCACTGGAGATATATTTCTGTGTCCAGGATATTGACCAATAACATCAAGTCAATCCTTCACGAATGTTCGTAACACCGGCTGGGTCAAATTACTGTTTTACCCATAGGTCACATCTTTTACCTTAAGTCCAAGTGCTCCTCTAATGAACAATTTGTTTGTGGTCCTATCATCAAACAAAAGTCCCTCTTGAGCCCTTTATTCAAGTTCCGTAAACACCACTTCAGGGAACATTCATCTACTTACCCTAATAGGCGGGAAGGTGTGAATTTGATCTTGCTAAGTTAAGTCCCTAGCTGCTCACTCGGTCTTGTCCCCAAGAAGGTAGGCATATTGAGTCGGCGAATCTAGCCACTCTCACCCATACTACTCAAAGGACAATCCCTCGCAAACAAGAGTTCGTAACCTGCTCATGATAGAGATCAAGTTGCCTAGGTCATCCTAGTGAAATAGAAACCTAACTAGTCAACGGAGTTACGCTTAGTGGTTACTATTTCGTGGTACGGTCTTATGCAATCTCATTGCATAGAATATCCCCACTTACATGTTGTCTACACGACCACGTTAGGATCACAATGTTTGTATCATATACAAAGTGGACCATATTCATAGATTACAAGGGTAAGGTACCAAAACCATATCCTCTTAGTATAGACCCGTTAGGCTGTATCGCGAACTGAGATCCTTTATATGTACACTACATTCAGTTTAAGAGACATTTTACAACCTTCGATATAAATTTATTGGATTTAGGGTTAATAAAAGGGTAATTTTGTAAATAATGAACAATAACTTTTTATTGAAGGTAATAACTCTTTATTACATTAATTAGAAAAAAAATTACAAACTACGAGTTTAGGGCACAAACACCAACAAACTCCCACTTGAACTATAACTGTGGTGGGGTACATAAACATCTAAAACAGTGGTTACATAGATAAAAAAATACAATAAACTACGACATCTGAATACCCATTATATATCTCCAACTTGCCCTAGATTAACCTAAGTACATAGCTCGTAGACCTAGACTTCCCAGATGACCCTCGAACACTTTAGCTGCGAGAGTCTTTGTAAACGGATCAACTATGTTGTGCTGCAATGCGATCTTCGTGACTGTTACATTTCCTTGTTGCACTATCTCTCGTATTTAGATGATACCTCCTCTCGATGTGCTTGCCTCGCTTGTGGTTGTGAGGTTCATTCGAATTGGCTACCACACTACCGTTGTCACAGTATAAGGTGATGGAAAATTTCATATTTGGAACAATATCCAAATCAATAAGGAATTTCATTAGACAAACAACCTCTTTAGCTGCTTCACAGGCAGCGACATACTCTACCTCCATTGTGGAGTCAGCGATGCATCCCTGCTTAATGCTTCCCTACACTATAGCTACCCCGTTAAGGGTGAAAACTGATCCCGATGTGGATTTCCTACAATACTCATCGGTCTGCAAATCATAATCAACGTATCCAGTAAGGATCAAATCTTTAGTCCCATACACAAGCGTATAGTCCCTCGTTCTCCTAAGATACTTGAGGATATTTTTAACTACAGTCCAGTGGTCTGACCCTTGATTGGATTGATACCTACTGATTATTTCCACTGCATAACAAATGTTTCGTCTCGTGCACATCATAGCATACATTAAGCTACCTACTATAGAGGCATAGGGAATACATCTCATATCCTCAACCTCTTGAGCTGTCTTAGGTCACCGTTCCTTAGGCATATGAACTTCATGTCTAAAGGGTAATAAACCGCTCTTAGAATTGTTCATCGAATATCGGGCCACCTTTTTGTCGATATATGTAACGCCCCTACTTTTCTATGACCAAATCCCTAGGGACATTACTACACATGCATGCATTTATAGGCCGAGGAATAGAAGAAACTTAAAAGCCATTTCTCATTTGTAATAAATAGTTCCAGGGATCCCAAACAAAAACAAAACATTCAAATCATTTAAAAACATCACATCAGCTTGGCCTATTAAAAACTGTAAGTAAGTTTAATTTCAAAGGAAAACATAAAGACAACAATATTTCAAATCATGAATATGCGGAAATCAATTTGGTTCCCATGGTCCTAATCACGCTTTTCCCGCCACACGCCCGCACGCCCTTCCCTTTACGAAAAACATTTTAAAAGAAAGGGTGAGTATTGCATAAACAATACAATACTCAGAAGTAACCTCGCTACCGAGGTTTGGGATATGCATACACATACAATCATGATCTTAAAAATTCATTCATAACATACATAGATGGGAATTAAAACTTTCTAAGGTTGCCAGGTCTTTAATCCATGGCTGTGTATTTAAATGTCAGGCCTTTAATCCATGACTGTTCATATAATTGCAGTCTTTAATCCATGGCTACACATTCAATTGCAGTCTTTAATCCATGGTGTACATATAATTGCCGGGTCTTTAATCCATGGCTGTTCATAAAATTGCCAGGTCTTTAATCCATGGCTGTTCATAAAATTGCCAGGTCTTTAATCCATGGCTACACATTCATTTGCCAGGTCTTTAATCCATGGCTATTCATTCAGTTGTGAGGCCGACTGGTCATCCTGAGTCATTTCAGCGATCTCAGGATAACCAATGTCCACACTATTCAATAATTCATTTCGTGACATACAAAATCATGCATAAGATCCCATCAGTCACATAATCATAGTGTACATATCATAAATATCATCATCAACATATCATTCATGCTTTCTCATGGACAAGGTGATAAATCATACTTTTGTAATCAACATGAAACATTCTCATACACCCTACTGTCCTGTTTTCACATGAAATAATGGGATCTTTACACTTAACATACGAGAATACTTTCACATAAAATAATAATTCCGTTTCACATAATTCATCGAAATATTGCACATAAAATATCACGTATTCTCAAATAATATCTGTGGATCTTCATGTGGAAAAATATGAACTATTTCACATAAAATCATGAAAATCATTTTTACTCCCATTTAAAAGTTCGGCACGAGGTCCCTTACCTCAAGCTTCGATTTTTATTCCAAAAAATGTAATCGAACTCCCTGCCTATTCTCCTTTTAGCGAAACCTGATTCACATCATAATTTCCGAAATTAAACTCCAAATATTCACCCTTAAACCCTAATCGTGCGATACTTAATCTACCGTATTAAGATATCCTATCCGCTTACCTCGGTTTCAACTCGAGAACTCAATAATCCTTAATTTGCTTGGCAATCGACTTCCAAGTCTGTTCCAAGTTCGGTTCCTACAAGGACGTGTTCGAACGATAATTTCAGTTCCTCACGTAAACGCCATAATAATTCAAAGTCATCGTAAAACTCAATTCTATTTCAGATCGTAACAAGGGATTGCTCACCAACCAAAAGCTCATTTCGTCAGAGAAACCGCGACCACCGGCGTGCGTGGGGTCCGGCGAGTGGCTGGACCTTCGTGTGACGCGCGCGGCCTTGATTAGGGTAGCGGTTGAGTCGAACGAGCGCTCCGACACAAGCAAAGAAGCGTGGCCGGATTTCGACGCTCGTGAATCTGGCCGGGCGAAGATCTACTCCGCGGCGGCGCATAGCCCCGAGCAACAACCCGTGGCTTGATCGGCGGTCAACCCAGCGTTCGGCGCGCGCAGCGAGGTCCACGAACGGCCGATGATGTTGAAGCTTCGGAAGTTGGACGACGAGCCGACGCGAAGGAATGGCACGCGAGGCTCGCGGCTGACGGCGACTCCGCGAGGGTCAGTGTTCCGTTCGGAGGGTCTCGGCTGCCGCGTCTGAAGGCTTCACTCGGGCTGTAGGAAGACGACGGCAAGGTGCTCGGCGGCGTGTTGTCCTCCAAAAGTCGAGAAGCCTAGGGTTCCTTTTGGGTTGGAGAGTTCACGAAGAAGGAGGTGGCTCTAGGGTTTAGATTAGGCAACAGCAGTATAAGGAGGAGAGAGCAACCCGGGCGAGCTTGCATGCGGCGGGGGGCACGACCAGGTGGTCATAGATCTTCTTCTTCTTGCCGACGGCTAGGGTTTAGTGAAAGGAGAAAGGTTTGAGTTCTTTAGGGTTAGGGTTTGCAATTCAACAAGGAGGAGAGAATGTGTCTTCTTTTAGGGCTAGGGTTTGGGGTTTGATAAAATGAAGAGTAGTTGTGGAGGCTAGGGTTTTCTCATGCTATATATATATATGCCATGCATTAGGTTAAGTCATGTGTCCAAGATCACCCTAATTTAGACCTAAATCACCAAAACGTCCTTAAATTACCTTCCCTTTAATTTTTATAACTAATCTCATCTTAAAAGAGACAAATCACGTAAGACAAACAAAATTACGGCCTCCACCTCGCCGAGCTTGATTAAAAGCACTAATCCAACTAAACACGGCGTTTACAAGAGCGTTAAATAAAATTAGTAATAATACCTGCGATGATGGTCGTCACAATATAAGATACTGAAGACAAAGCTACCGTTATTTTCTTGTGATTCTTGAAAATTTGAATCCCAAGAACATGCTGCGCTTCTCCCAAATCTTTCGTTTGGAATTGGGTCGCCAACCACTTCTTTATGTTAGTTAAGTATCCTACCTCATCCCCAATGAGTAGGATATCATCCACATAAAGTACTAAGAAAGCCACTTTGTCGTTGATGATTCTCTTGTAAACACAAGACTCATCAACATTTTGGTCAAAGCAATAAGACTTGATCGCAGTATCAAATCTTATGTTCCAAGATCTGGATGCTTGTTTCAACCCATAAATGAATCGATTGAGCTGGTAAAGTTTTTGCTCATGACCTCGGGTTTTGAACCCTTCGGGTTAAGACATATAGATGCTCTCGTCAATATTTAATTCTCTCATATAATTTAATATGACTCATGTTCACATTAAATTCATAATATAATGTTCCAAAACTTTATATTATAATGTATCTATATACATTAATATTTATTCTTTAATTCAATTTGAACATTTCAAATTTAAAATATCTAAGAACCATTTACGAGCTAGAAAGTGGACCTAATAGACCTACATATCAGAAACTCCAACGATACGTGGTTATTTGCTTAATCTCATTAACCTCCTAATCAACATTCGTAAACTGCGGGAACACTCTACTAAAATCTAGCAGTTGCACTCTTCTCACTGCAGATATATTTCTGTGTCCACGTATATTGACCAATAAGAGCAAGTCAATCCTTCGCGAATGTTCGTAACACCAGCTAGGTCAAATTACAGTTTTACCCCTGGGTTACATCTTTTACCTTAAGTCCTAGTGCTCCTCTAATGAACAATTTGTTTGTTGTCCTACCAACAAATAGAAGTCCCGCTCGGGCCTTTGGTTTAAATCCTAACAACACCACATAAGGAAACATTCATCTACTTACCCTAGTAGTCGGGAATGAGTGAATTCCATCTTGTTAAGCTAATTCTCCAGCTGCTTACTCATTCTTGTCCCCAAGAAGTTAGGCATATTGAGTCGGCGAATCTGGCCACTCTCACCCATACTAGTCAAAGGACAATACCTCGCAACCACGAGTTCGTAACCCGCTCAGGATTGAGATCAACTTCCATAGGTCATCCTAGTGAAAAAGAAACCTAGCTAGACAATGGAGTTACATCTAGTGGTTACTATTTTGTGATCCGGTTTTATGTAATCTCATTACATCTAAGTTGATCAATACAAAATAAAAAGCGTGCTCAAATCTTGAAAACAAAGAGAGTAAGAGCACATACCTTACTAACTTAAAATTCTTCAAATCTGTGGGCAATTTCTTGTCACAAATACTTTGTGTACCACCTCTAGTTTCTTCCCCACTATCCTCAATGGCCTTGGATCTGATTGTGGTATCCAAAGTTGAGAGAATTTGGAAGAAAAATTGGTAATGGATCAAAACCAAGGCATAAAATTTTCTGTAAAAATTATACTTAATCAACTTAATTCTTCTTCAATTAAACCTAATCATAAGTTTCTCAAGCTTTGGAGAAGAAGACAACACATAATTGACGAGGATTAAGCAAGAAGAAGATAGAAAATTTTGGTGAATTTGAAGTTAAATGGAGCTTATTCACCCTTTTATGCATTTGGCCCAATTTTAATTCAAAAATAAATTTTAATTTTCAGTTAATTTTAATTAAAAATTAATATAACATTAATTTTAAATGAAAATAAATTTACTAATTTAATTAAATAAATAATTTTATTAATTCATTTTAAATAATTATTTAATTTAATATCAAATATCAAATAAAATAATTGGACCAATCTCGATTTCTTAAATCGACCGTTCGATCATGAATCCATATTCATGTCATAAACCAAACCAATATTTAAATCATATTTAAATACGTCCACCTCTTCTTTATCATAGTTTAATTCATAATTAATCTATGACACGTTAAGTATATAACACATATAATTAACGTTTTCTCCCAAAACCGAATTTGAACAATTCAAATTCTTTTCTTTCAAATGTTACAATGCTTAGTCCGAGCTAGTAATGGGGACCTAATGGATCTACATATCATGACTCCAACTATACGTGATTAACCGAGTAAACTATTTAGCCTAGCTAATCAACATTTCGTTAACCACCGAGATGTTGGGGTTTGTGCCCTAAAACTCGTAGTTTGTATTTTCTGTTCTAATTATTGTAATAAAGTGTTATTATTTCAATAGAGGGTTATTGTTCGTTATTTACGAAATTTCCCATATTTTAACCCTAAATCAAATAAACTAAACATCCAAGCCTGTAAATGTATCTTTAACTGAATGTCGTAGTGTACATATAAAAGATCTTGGTTCGAGGTACAACCTAAAGAGTCTATAATAAGGGGATAAGATTTGGATACCTTACACTGGTAAAACTATGGATGTGGCCCACTTTGTATATGATACAAACATTGTGATCCTAACATATTCGTGTAGATGACATGTGAGTGGGAAATCCAATGTAATGAGATTAAAGACTGGACCGCGAAATAGTAACCACAAGATGTAACTTCATTGACTAATGAGGTTTCTATTTCACTAGGACTACCTAGGCAACTTGATCTCAATCCTAAGCGGGTTACGCTCCTGTTTGCGAGGGATTGCCCTTTGACTAGTATGGGTGAGAGTGGCCTGATTCGCAGACTTAATATGCCTACATTCTTGGGGACAAGACCGAGTGAGCAGCTGGGGACTTAGCCTAACAAGATGGCATTCACTTCTTCCTGACTACTAGGGTAAGTAAATGAATGCTTCCTTAAGTAGTGTCTCTGGGACTTTAACAAAGGGTTCGACCCTCTCATTGGCTCGAGATGACTTCTTTTTGTTGGTAGGACCACAAACAAATTGTTAATTAGAGGAGCACTGGTACTTAAGGTACAAGATGTAACCTAGAGGTAAAACGGTAATTTGACCCAGCTGGTGTTACGAACATTCGTGAATTAGTGACTTGTTGTTATTGATCAATATCCGTAGACACAGAAATATATCTGCAGTGAGAAGAGTGCAGCTGTGGGACTTTACTGGAGTGTTCCTGCAGTTGACGAATGGTGATTTGGGGGTTAATGAGATTAACCAAGTAATCTCGTTTTGAAGCTTCTTATCTGTAGGTCCATTAGGTCCACTTCTAGCTCGTAAAGGGTTGATAGATCGTTTGAATTTGAAATGTTGAAATTCATTAGAGAATAAATTTAATCTATAAAGATACGATATAATATAAAGTTTTGGAACGATATATTATAAATTAAATGTGAATGTGATTCATATTAAATTATATGAGAGAGTTATATATTTGAAATAGTTTAAATGTTAAATTTAAATGTGAATGTGATTCGTATTTGAAAACTATAGGTTATAATTTAATGTGCATAAGATATACATTAAAACTATAGTTTAGAGGGAAAAATTGATTAAATATGATTTAATCATAATTAAATATATGATATTTAATTCAATTTTGGTTAAATGAGATTTAATTAAAATTAATATTAATTTATAATTAAATATGATTTAATTATTAATTAATTTAATTAATTTATATTTATTAAATTAATTAAGGGAACTTGTCAAGATGACACGTTCCCACTAGGGAGAGGAGATTAGTGAAAAAAAAAACTAATCGATCATTTTCTTTTTTGTGCAATTAGTAAATTGCTGTGAAAACTCTCTCTAAAAAGTTCCCTCTCTTATCCAAATTGTTGGAGGCTTTCCCAAAAAATCTTGGATCAAAAGAACTCAGAGATATATGAGGTTTTCCAAGTGGTGGTGTTCTGTAAAAATAAAGAAGATTTCTTGTTTTCTTGTGTTGCTGTCCAATTGGAGCAAGAGTTGTTGTTCAAAAACTACAAAGGTAATATTTCTAATACCCTTTTAGTTTAATGTTTTACACAACATGTTTGCATGATTACTTCCATGCCTAATTAGATTAGAGTTGTCTGCTTATCTATGTATTTTTTCCCAATGTACTGTTATTTGTGTTTAATCAAAATAAACAAGCAATTACGATTTCAAATCACGATTTCATTGCTCAAGGAGATCAGATCTCCATCAATTGGTATTAGAGCAATGCTTGTTTTGTTTTGGTTGAAAACAATTTGCATTGGTTAGGTGGGAATTGCATTTTTGTTTGCTGTAAAACTGTTTACGATTTTTTTGGCCTTAGTTTCCTTTGATTTGATCAAATTAAATGTGAAGACCCCTGCGTTTTGGGTAATTAAGTGCATAATCGAGTTTGTAATCGTGTTATGAGCCGTTCGGGACCAGTTTCATGCTATTTGGATTAGTATCGAATGAGAAATTGGCAAATGAATCTGTTGTGTTCGAAGGAAATTGTTGTTGCCAAAGGAACAACGTTACAACGCTACCGGCAGCATTGCAACACCGTTCATCAGCATTACAACGCTGAGGAACGGCGTCGCAACGCCGAGGCTCCCTATCGATGCAGAAGTTCTAGGGGTCAGCAGCGTTGCAACGCTGCCTCTCAGCGTTGCAATGGTACCCTGATGTCGGGACGCGCGCGAATGAAGTTGGCATTGCAACACACCCTTCAGCGTTGCAATGTCGTGACACCAACCTGAAAATGCACTCTTTTAAGCGGTTTGGTTCAGTTTTAGTCTGTTTCGAGCGGTTTGAGCCCGGTTCAAGGAGTTTTCGACCGGTTTTGTAATAATATTAATGTAATTTTATTATTTTTTCACTTTAGGGGCCAAATTTTTTCGGTTTTATACTTATTTTTCTTTATGAATGTCATTTAGTTTTTTTCCCACCTTAGGATAAGCTTGTTCATGCATTTTATTTGTTTAATTGTTATATAAATATGGTAAAAATGCATGATCTAATTTATTTTTCATCGGTATTTATTTATAATTGTTATAATTAGATAACAATTAAATATAAATATGAGAAATAAATTGCATGGAGCATGAAATTACTTAGTTTAAAGTAAATATTATTTTATTTAAGTAATTTAGTTATTCAATTAGTTCAATAATTTCTTTTATAATTCCAATTTGAAATTAATTGTTTTATAATATAGTCACTCGTCATAGGTTAATTATTAAAATTTATAAAATTTATAAATTAAGGGTTTTAGAAACCATAACCTTAACAAAAAATTGCATGCAAACATAGAAACTTGGGTTAAATTAAATTAGTTTGAAATTGTTTAAAATTAATTTAGACCTATGTTTTATTTTCTAATAGGATTAGAAGTTTGTCTTACATAGTATTTTAAATATTTAAAATATAGTAGGACAATAGAACTTTTGTTATAATTGAACTCTACCGGTGAAGTTCTGTTTAAGGTTGGGGGTACTTAAGCTGACGGTTAATTGAAGACCTCCTACCTTGGAACTGACCCGGAGCTTGAGTTCAATTAACGATAGTCCTGTTTTATATCTAGGTAATTTAAAGGTTTATTCACCTAAACATAAGGTTAAAAATCTAGTTATAATGGTTATAATAGGCATAGACTTAGATAGATTCTTTTAGCCATAATCCGACTAAGTTAAACTTACACCGTAACCTTGAAGCTTCAGTGGGAGAAAACGAGATGTTCGCATCGAGTTTACTCTCACGTCCTCAAGAGTTCACAGCGTGAGTTCCATGCTCGGATACGTGGCGTCAATAGGGCATCCCTCTACGGTAAGTGTTTGCATGGTTCAATACCAAGGTGAATGAGGGAAGTATCCATCATAATGGGAGCAGGACGTGTGTCAACGTATCCTACGGTCTCCTCCATTAGGTCGCACCGTGAGATTTCTATAGTCCGCCTGCTAGGTTGTCCTAGAACAACCAATCCCTATTGAGGGCCTGACTATAGGGGTCGGAACACCGCGAACTCCAGAAATGGATAGGATCTCTCAAAAAATTTGCGAACAATTGTCTTTCTTCATAATAGCATGTTGGCTCGGACCTATTGGATCTGAAAATGGTAGGGGCACATTTACGGGATAAGTTAAGCTTGTTAAAAATTCTTTGACCAAACAAACGGTAGTTAACGATCATTGGTACATGAGATGTTCTAGTAGTGAGAATTGGTTGAGATAGTCTCAACTCAAGGGAGGAGTGACTGACCACCCGACAGTAGCTTTTGTTCTAAATCCTTGACCAAACAAACGGTTCTTTAATATTTTTGCAAAAATTGATTTGTTTATAATAGGTTAAAGTCATAACTACTTAGAACTACTTTTTGAATTTCATCATGTTGTCCTCAATTATAGCCTTACTCAAAAGCGAACGTTTAACTGGTGAAAACTATACTACGTGGAAGTCCAACCTCAATACGATTCTTGTTGTTGACTTCCTTCGGTTTGTACTTACTGAGGAATGTCCTCAGGTCCCTGCTCGAAACGATCCGCAATCTATTAAGGTTGCGTATGACCGATGGATCAAGGCCAATGATAAGGCCAAGGTCTACATTTTGGGTAGTGTTTCTGATGAACCTTTTGAATTATGAAAGGGGCGTAAACCTAGTTTTCAACAGTTAAAGATTTGATGTTGTCCGACACACGTGTTGGTGCCAAACCATGAGAAAATGGAACCTCGTTCAAAATTATGCCAATTTGTTGGCTATCCCAAAGAAACGAGAGATGGTCTTTTCTACGACCTACAAGAAAACAAGGTGATTGTATCGACAAACACCACTTTCTTGGAGGAAGATCACATGAGGAACCATAAACGACGTAGTAAACTAGTACTAAATGAAGGTACAGATAAACCAACAAAATTTGGTCATCAAGTTTGACCTTCATCAAGAGTTCATGAAGAAGCCAACACATCCAGTCAGTGTCGTCCTTCTCAATCGTTGAGAATGCCTCGACGCTTGTAACGCCCCTACTTTTCTATGACCAAATCCCTAGGGACATTACTACACATGCATGCATTTATAGGCCGAGAAATAAAAGAACTTGAAAGAAATTTCCATTGATCGTAAACAGTTCTAGGGATCCCAAAACAAAACAGTAAAAATCAGTTAAAACGTTAAATCAACTTGGCCTATTAAAACTGTAAACAAGTTCAACTTCAATTTAAATCATGGAGACAAAAATAGTTCAAAATAAGACTATGCGGAAAATCATGCTGGTTCCCATGGTCCTAATCACGCTCTCCCGTCACACGCCCTGCACGTCCTTCCCTTTACCTGAAAAACATTTTTAAAAGAAAGGGTGAGTATTGCATAAACAATACCAGTAAGTAACCTCGCTACGAGGTTTGGGATATGCATACACATACAATCATGATCTCTAAACTCATTCATATCATACATAGATGGGAATTAAAACTTTCTAGGGTTGCCAGGTCTTTAATCCATGGCTGCATAGTTAGTTGTCAGGCCTTTAATCCATGACTGTTCATTCAGTTGCCAGGTCTTTAATCCATGGCTATTCATTCGATTGCGTGTCTTTAATCCATGGCTATTCATTGATTGCCGTGTCTTTAATCCATGGCTATTTATTCGATTGCGTGTCTTAAATCCATGGCTATTCATTCGATTGCGTGTCTTTAATCCATGGCTATTCATTCAGTTGCCAGGTCTTTAATCCATGGCTATTCATTCAGTTGCCAGTTCTTTAATCCATGGCTGTATATTAAGTTGTGAGGCCGACTGGTCATCCTAAGTCATTTTAGCGTTCTCAGGATAACCAATGTCCACACTATTCGTTAATTCATTTCGTGGCATACAAAACATGCATAAGGTCCCATCAGTCACATGATCATGGTGTACATATCACAAATATCATCATCAACATATCATTCATACTTTCTCATGGACAGTGTGAAATATCATACTTTTGTAATAACATGAAACATTCTCATAATCATCAACATATCATTCATACTTTCTCATGGACAGTGTGAAATATCATACTTTTGTAATAACATGAAACATTTTCATACACACTACTGTCCTATTTTCACATGAAATAATGGGATCTTTATACATAACATACGAGAATACTTTCACATAAAATGATGATTCATTTTCACATAATACATCGAAATATTTGCACATAAAATATCACGTATTCTCAAAATAATATCTGTGGATTTTCATGTGGAAAAATATGAACTGTTTCACATAAAATCATAAAAATCATTTTCATTTACTCCCATTTAAAAGTTCGGCACGAGGTCCCTTACCTCAAGCTTCGATTTTTATTCCAAAATCTAATCGAACTCCCTGCCTATTCTCCTTTTAGCGAAACCTGATTCACATCATAATTTCTGAAATTAAACTCCAAATATTCACACTTAAACCCTAATCGTGCGATACTTAAACTACCGTATTAAAATATCCTATCCGCTTACCTCGGTTTCAACGCGAGAACTCAATAATTCTTAGTTTGCTTGGCAATCGACTTCCAATTCCGTTCCAAGTTCGGCCTCCTACAAGGACGTGTTCGAACTCGTCACTTAAAATCTCAATCGAACGTTTAATCCTATCGATAGGTCGCAATATTACTAGTTAAGCACGAAACTCGAATTAAACGCTCACCGACCAACAAACTTGCTGCCAGTAAAACCACGCACGACGGTGTAGGAGGTGACTCTCGGCGCGTGCGGAGTTCGCTCTGGCGCCATCGTGGAAATTCGCGCGGACGGCCGGACGAGGATCCGATCTTCCGCGCGCGCGGTAGGGCTTCCGGCTGCGCGACGGAGGTTGCGGACGGCCGCACTCCCGATCTCACGCAGCGGTGGCGCGACTCAAGGTGGCGGTTGCGTTGGACGAGGCGGTGAAGCGCCTCGCTCTGCTGTCACGGCGAGATACCTAGAGACTCGGGAGCCGCTGGTCGTATGCGTTCCCTCGAAGACGGCGGCGGTGGTGTTGGTGAGACCGAACGAGACCACACTTCCGGTGGTCGCGTGCGGCCTCGTTCGATGGTTGCGCGGTTGGTGGGCGTGGAAGCTTTCGCGCGCACGGCGGCTAGGGCAACGTGGAGGCGCCGGCTAGGGTCGAGAGAAAGAGAAGGAGAGGACAATCCGGCGAGTTTGCGGCGGAGAGGCACGGCCACCGAGGTCTGCGATCCTCTCTCTTGCCGACGGCTAGGGGTTTAGTGAAAGGAGAAAGGTTTGAGTCCTTTAGGGTTAGGGTTTGCAATTCAACAAGAAGGAGAAAATGTGTGTTCTTTTAGGGCTAGGGTTTGGGTTTGATACAATGAAGAGTAGGTGTGGAGGCTAGGGTTTTCTCATGATATATATATACCATCTATCTAGGTCAAATTGTGTGCTAGATCACCCTAATTTAGAACTAATTCACCAAAACGCCCTTACACTTACCTTTCCCTTTAATTTTTATAGTTAGTCTCAATAGACAAGAAATAATTCACATAAGTTAAACAAAATACGGCCTCCCTCTCGCCGAGCTTGATTAAAATCACCAATCCAACTAAACACGGCGTTTACAAGAGCGTTAAATAAAATTAATAATAATACCTGTGATGATGGTCGTCACAACGCTGTTGGAGGGTTGTTTCCCAACCTGACAGCTACTTGGGTTTAGCTTAAACTCAAGTTGTCATACCTGATGACGGTGTAGAGGACCCATTGTCCTACAAACAGGCAATGAATGATGTAGATAAGGACCAATGGATCAAAGCCATGGACCTTGAAATGGAGTCAATGTACTTCAATTCGGTATGGAAACTTGTAGACTAACCTGAAAGGGGTAAGACCCATAGGGTGCAAATGGATCTACAAGAGAAAGAGAGATGCATAGACTTAGATAGATTCCGTAGGACAAGTTGTGTCCATCGATATAACCAATACCAATGAGTCAACCCTTCACAGGTTGTTCGTAGTCACAACTAGGTCAAATTACCGTTTTACCCCTGTGTCTACCTCTTGCTCCTTAAGTCCCACTGCTCCTCTAATGAACAACTATGTTGCATGGTCCGACCATAAACAACAACCCTCTCAGGCCAATGAGAGAGTGGGGCCCCGTTGTTCAAGCCCTGAAGACAACACTAAAGGGAACAACCCCTCTACTTTTCCTAAGTCGGGAAAGAGCGAATTCTTTCTTGCGTAGTCAAGTTCCCAGCTCCCCACGTGGTCCTGCCCCTGAGAAGATAGGCATATTGAGCGAGCAAGAGTGGCCACCCTCACCCGTACTAGTCAAAGGACAGACCCCCGCAGATAGGAGTCCGTAACACGCTCAGGATTAAGGTCGAGTCACCAATGGTCATCTACGATTTTTTTAGCTATATACTGTTAACGGTGTTACATCAGTAAGTCTAATAATTCACGATCCGGTCTTGTACAATCTCATTGCACAGGATGTCCCCACTCGCATGTCAACCACATGAACGAGTCAGATCACCTAGTTTGTATCTAATACAAAGTGAGCCACATCCACAGTGTATCCAGGATTAGGTCTCCAACCCTATCCATATACTGTAGACCGTTCGGGTCATTAACTCGAACGTGATCCTCCCTGTGTGTCCACTACACACCGTTCAAGTTCTTAGTTCTCTCAAAATGCAATGACCCTAGAGCTTAGTTTATTGGATTAAGTTTATGAAAAATGCGAGACACAAAGTTCAAATAAATAACTCTTATTTATTTACAACTTGGAATATTACAAACTACACGAGATGAGGACATATATCCCAACAGTGTTTACAAGAGGATCATCAACAACAAAGTAGCTTTCTTAGTGCTTTATGTGGATGATATCCTACTCATTGGGAATGAAGTAGGATACCTAGCTGACATAGAGAATTCGTTGGCGACCCAATTCCAAATGAAAGATTTGGGAGAGGCGCAGTATGTTATTGGGATTCAGATATTCAGGAATCACAAGAATTGAACTCTAACTCTGTCTCAAGCATCTTATTTCAATAAAATGTTGGTCCGATATTCGATGCAGAATTCCAAGAGGGGCTTATTGCCCTTCAGGCATGGAGTTCATCTGTCTAAGTAACAGTGTCCTAAGATATCTCAAGAGGTTGAGAATATGAGACGTACTCCCTATGCCTCTGCAGTAGTAGCTTAATGTA
This sequence comes from Trichosanthes cucumerina, assembly GCA_036507285.1. Classification (NCBI taxonomy): domain Eukaryota; kingdom Viridiplantae; phylum Streptophyta; class Magnoliopsida; order Cucurbitales; family Cucurbitaceae; genus Trichosanthes; species Trichosanthes cucumerina. The sequence continues at coordinate 38,145,546 of CM071839.1, forward strand.
TGTTATACTGTGCCCAAGGCCAGACATTTGCTATGCAATGGGATTAGTTAGTTGCTACCAATCCAATCCAAGGTTAGACCACTAGACCGCAGTTAAAAATATCCTTAAGTATCATAGAAGAACGAGAGACTATACGTTTGTGTATGGGACTAAGGATTTAATCCTTACTGGATACATTGATTCTGATTTTCAGACCGATAACTATTCTAGGAAATCCATATTGGGATCAGTTTTCACCCTTAACGGGGGAGTTATAGTACGTCGAAGCATCAAGCAGGGATGAATCGCTGACTCCATGATGGTGGTTGAGTATGTCGGTGCTTGTGAAACAGCTAAAGATGTTATTTGGCTAAGGAAATTCCTTACTGATTTTGAAATTGTTCCAAATATGGAATTTCCCATCACCATATACTGTGACAATAGTGGTGCGGTATCCAATTCGAAAGAACCTCGCAGCCATAAGCGAGGCAAGCACATCGAGAGGAAGTATCACCTAATACGAGAAATAGTGCAACGAGGAGATGCGACAGTTACGAAGATCGCTTCGGAGCACAACATTGTTGATCCGTTTATAAAGACTCTTATGGCTAAAGTGTTCGAGGGTCATCTAGAAAGTCAAGGTCTACGAGATATGTACATAGGCTAATCCAGCGCAAGAGGGAGTGATAGCACACAAAATGTGCAATCCTTAGGCTTAATTATTGCTAGTTTTATGATGATTTCAGGACTTTTACATGTTTAAATCACTCAATTTCAGGTTAAGAGCTTAAACGAAGCTATTGGAAACATTTTGGATCACTCGGGATCGAATCGAGGCTTTTTGAAGCTAAAAGTAAAATCAATTGGAAGTAAAAGAATCATCCCAAGCTAGAAGACCCGAAGTGATGGCGTTGCAACGCTGTCCATAGCGTTGCAATGTCGAGCGTGTTGTGTTGATGCATTAAAGGCATATGCAGGTAGCGTTGCAACGCTATCTCGATAAGGGATCAAGCACGAGGGACCGCACAGTGGGCATTGCAACGTTGTTTTGCAGCGTCGCAACCCCAGATCGATAAAAGGCGCGCACGTTAGGGTAGCAGCGTTGCAACGTTGTCTTCAACGTTGCAACGCTGCCGACTGTTTCCTTATTTACCAGCCGCCTAGGTACAACGTTGCTGGTAATTTGTCCCTAGTGTTGCAATCTTTGCACCGATTGAACCTATAAATATATCATTATGCATTCTTGCAAAGGGAGCCGAATTTGGTAGATTTCACCCTAATTTCGAAATACACTTTGTAAGAAGAGAGGAAAGAGCGTTTTTGGGAGCCAAAGCATGTGTAGAGGTTCAAGATCGAAGACGGGAGCTCGGAGACGAAGGACCGACATCGACACATAAGTTCAATTTCCTTTTCTTTCAGATTGTAACTCCGTTTGAGATGTTTTCTACATGTTTAGTTTGATTTTCACGTGATTTAGAGTAGTTAAATATTGTATTCAGGATATGATTTACTTGTTAATACTTTCTTACTATGTATTGAAGCTTGTTTTGTTCTTATTTTTGGCAATTCACTCTTAACTCTTAAATTGTTGGTTTGAGTGGACTCGAGAGATAAAACTTGAATTAGAGCAAAGTTGTCAAAACCCTTAGAAATCTGGCATGAGAATGACCTAGAAATCTTAGGGAAACACATAAAGAAGTTGCTTAATGTCGTGCATGTCGTATGTTCATATGGAGACTATAGAGTTTATTGCATGTGCGAGACTCACTAAGAATCGATAGATTTTCTTGAGTATTTTACTTCTTGTTTATAAATTATTCTCATTGGTTCATTGCATGTGTGAGTTGAGTCATTAACTTGTAAAATCACTTTCCTCAAATCTATCAATTCATGTCTCCACATGTTAGTCTGTTGTTTCTCTTTATTTTCAATCACCTATCCATGCTATGTTTCTTTAGCTAAAATTGAGAATTAGTATCTTAGTAATTAATTAATCTAGAAATACATTCCCGAGGATGATACTTGGACTCATAAAGCACTATACTAAAACTTGACTCATACTCTCCAGTATTGCATATCTATTATTTTACGCAACAGGGAGATATGTAATGGGTATTTGGATGCCCTAGTTTATTATATTTGTATATCTGTAACAACTGTTTTAGATTATGATGTACCCAACTAGACTTTTAGTTCATGTGGGAGTTTGTAGGGGTTTGTGCCCTAAAACTCTTAGTTTGTATTTTTTCTTCTAATTATTGTAACAAAGTGTTATTATTTCAATAAAGATTTATTGTTCATTATTTACGATATTGCCCCTATTTAAACCCTAAATCCAATAAACTAAACATCGATGGTAAAATGTATCTTTAACTGAATGTAGTGTTCATATAAAAGATCTCGGTTTGAGATACAACCTAAAGGGTCTATAGTAAGGGGATAAGGTTTGGGTACCTTACCTTGGTAAAACTATGGATGTGACCCACTTTGAATATGATACAAAAACTGTGATCCTAACGTGTTCGTGTAGATGACATGTGAGTGGGGATATCCTATGTAATGAGATTACATAGGACCGGACTGCAAAATAGTAACCACTAGATGTAACTCCGTTAACTAGCTAGGTTTCTATTTCAATAGAATGACCTATGAAAGTTGATCTCAATCCTTAGCGGGTTACGAAATCCTGTTTGCGAGGTATTGTCCTTTGACTAGTATGGGTGAGAGTGGCCAGATTCGTCGACTCAATATGTCTACCTTCTTGGGGACAAGACTAAGTAAGCAGTTGGGGACTTAGCCTGATAAGATGGAATTCACTCATTCCCGACTACTAGGGTAAGTAGATGAATGTTCCCTTAAGTGGTGTCTCCGAGACTTCAACAAAGGGCCTGACCCTCACATTAGCCCGAGAGGGACTTCTGTTTGTTGGTAGGACCACAAACAAATTGTTCATTAGAGGAGCACTAATACTTAAGGTACAAGATGTAACCTATGGGTAAAAGGGTAATTTGACCCAACTGGTGTTACGACCATTCGTCAATGATTAACCTGCTATTGTTTGTCAATATCCGTGGAGACAGAAATATATCTGCAGTGAGAAGAATGCAGCTGCGTGACTTTAGTGCAGTGTTCCTGTAGTAAACGAATTTTGATTAGAAGCTTAATAAGATTAACCGAGTAATCTCGTATCATTAGAGTTTCTGATTGGTATTATGTCCACCTTCTAGCTCGTAAAGGGTTCTTAGATTGTTTGAATTTTAAATGTTCAAATTTATTAGGGAATAAATTTAATCTATATTGATACGATATAATATAAAGTTTTAGAACTATATATTATAAATTCAATGTGAATATGATTCATATTAAATTATATGAGAGAATTATATATATGAAAGAGTTCAAATGTGAATGTGATTCATATTTGAAAACTATAGGTTATAATATAATGTGCATAAGATGTACATTAAAACTATAGGTTAGAGGGAAAAATTGATTAAATAGGATTTTTAATCATAATTAAATATAAGATATTTAATTTAATTTTGATTAATGTGATTTAATTAAAATTAATATTGATTTATAATTAAATATGACTTAACTATTAATTAAATTAATTCATTTATATAATTATTAAATTAATTAAGGGGGCGTGTCAGGATGACATGTTCTCACTACCCATCTTCCTCTCGCTATCGACAGATAAACAGGGAGAGGGGATCAGTGAAAAAAAAAAAATCTGATCGATCATTTCCATTTTTGTGTACTTGGTGAATTGTTGTGAAAACTCTCTCTCAAAAATTCCCTCTCCCATCCAAATTGTTTGAGGCTTTCCCACAAAAGCTTGGATCAAAAGAACTCAGATATATAGGAGGTTTTTCAAGTGGTGGTGTTTTGTAAAAATAGGGAAGACTTCTTGTTGTTGTGTTGTTGTCCAATTGGAGCAAGAATTGTTGTTGAAAAACTGCAAAGGTAATATTTTGAATTCCCTTTTAGTTTAATGTTTTACACAACACGTTTGCATGATTAGTTACATGCCTAATTAGATTATAGTTGTATGTTTATCTCTGTATTTTTTCCCAATGTACTGGTATTTGTGTTTAATCAAAATAAACAAACAATTACGATTTCAAATCACGTTCCCGATGCTCAAGGAGATCGAATCTCCATCAGAGACACTCCACTAAAGCCAAGTTGCTGCACTCTCCCCACCGTAGATATATTTCTACCACTCGATATAACCATGATTAGTAAGTCGATCTTCACAAGTCGTTCCGAATTATAGCAGGGTCAAATATTACCCTTTTACCCCTGTAATTACTTATTGTTCTTTAAGTCCTACTGATCGTCTAATGAGCAATTGGTTTGTGGTCCAACCAAAAAACTGAATCCCTCTCGGGCCAATGAGATGGGTGGGCCATTTGTTCAATACCTAGAGTCAACACTTAAGGGAACAACCTCTCTACTAATCTATAAAGCGGGTAAGAGTGAATTCCATTTTGCAGAACTATGTTCCCATCTATCTACTCGACCTTATCCCTGAAATGGGAGGCTTATTGAGTCGGCAATCTAAGACCACTCTCATCCATGCACATCTAAGGATAATCTGAATAAACAGGAGTTCATGGCATGCTCAGGATTAAGATCGAGTTTCCTAGGTCATCGTATGAATATAGCTAGTTAAGACAGTAACGAAGTTATAAAGTCTAACTATTTCTCGGTCAAGTCTTATGCAAACTCATTGCATAGGACGCACCCACTCGCATGTCTCCACGTGAACGATTTAGGATCACATCGTTTGTACCTTACAAATTGGGTCGCGTCCATAGTGTCCCCAGGATAAGGTACCCAACCCTGTCCCTATACTATAGACCGTTCTGCCTATAACTTGAACATGATCAATTTTATGTCACACATAAAGTTCAAGTATATACATCCTATGACCAAGAGTTCTTTATTGGATTATGGTTTCAAAATATACAATTCTCTTTATTCAATAACACCTTTACTGAATAAGTCGCAATAACATCTTTATTGCAAAATAGAATATACATTCAGTTCACAAACCCACGAGTTTTAGCAAATAAAACCCAAAAACATAGATTTAATAAAAAACTCAAGTATACTAAGATTAAGCATAAAACAAGAATATGGACAACGTGTATTACCTTTGAAGATCTCCTAGTGCTCTTCTTCTTTAGTGATATGAAAGAATTCACGTCCATATGAGTCTCGAACAAATTCGACCCACTTGATCACCGTTGTTAGATCTTCTTCGTTGTGACTCTGTGAGAGGGAGGATGGTTGGAATCCTATTTGAGTTCGGAGCGTGGGAGAAAGAGTGAAAAATAATTTTCTACTTGAGAGAGCACTAGGGTTACACCTCTTTTAGATTTCCTCCCAAATGTGCATGTTATGCACACATTTATTCACACATTTATAGGGAAATAGGGTAGAAATTACCATCTAATACCTATAGTACTCTTATTATGCATCTCTCATTTTAGTATATAGTTTATTGTGAATCAAATTCTCTGAAACTATATTATGTCAATTATATCACATATAATTGATATATCTCCTCATTTATGAAATTGAACACTTCAATTTCACTCCAAACTTTATACCCTCAATATTTTCATGTTGAGCCAACGGAGGGATCTAATTGAGCTACCGATCATAAGATCCATTGATACGAGATTAACTGATCAAACTCTTTGATCTAATAAATCAACCTTCATTGACTACGAGTCACTCCATTATAGACTCGTAGCTACACTCTCCTCACTATAAACTGTGTTGTGCCCATTGATATAATCAATACCCATGAGTTGACCCTTCACATGTTGTTCGTAATCACAGTTGGGTCAAGTTATCGTTTTATCCCTATGGTCACCTCTTGCTCCTTAAGCACTACTAATCCTCTATTGAACAACAAGTCTATGGTCCTACCATAAACTTAATCCATCTTAGGCTAGTAAGAAGGCGGGGCCTCATTGTTCAAGACTTGGATTCAGTTCTTAAGAGAACAACCTATCTGATTCTATAATTTAGGAATGAATTAATTTCATCTTGCAGAGTTAAGTCCCTAGCTACCTACAAGGTTTTATCCCTGAGAAGGTAAGCATATTGAGTCGGCTACAGGTCACTCTCACCCATACTAATCTAACGACAAACCTCCATCAGCAGGAGTTCTCAACTTGCTCAGGAATCATGTCAAGTCACTAATCATCATCTATAAATTATTAGGTATATTCTTTTGATAGCACAAAATGTGTTATCCTTAGGCTTAATTATTGTTAGTTTTATGTTAATTTCATAGCTTTGATGTGTTTAAATCACTTAATTTCAGGCAAATAGCTTAAATAAGACATTCAGAGACATTATCCATCACTCGGGATCGAATCGAGGCTTTTTTAGCTTAAAATAATATCAATTAGAAGTAGAAGAACCATTCCATGCTAGTAGACCTGAGGTGATGGCGTTGCAATGCCATGCTTGCTGATTTTGTGCATAGAAGACCCATGCCGATAGCGTTGCAATGTTGCCTTGCAGTGTCGCAATGTTATCTCGATAAGAAAATCATCTTGATGGATCGTGGTGAGGGTGTTGCAACGCAGCTTATTAGCATTGCAACGCCAGATCAACAACGACACACACGCTTAAGGTAGCGGCGTTGCATCGCAGTCCTCAACATTGCAACGCTGCCGATACTTTTCATATATGCCTGCCGCCAAGGGCAGGACGTTGCAACGTTGTCCCTAGCGTTACAATGCTATGTCGAGAATCATTATAAATAGGACATGATTTTCATTTGTAAATGGAGCTCAATTTGATAGTTTTTGCACCCTAGTTTCGAAATACACTCTCTAAGAGGAGAAAGAAGAGCATTCCTTGGGAACCAAAGCATTTGTGGAGGTTTGAAATCGTGACGGCAGCTCGGGAACGAGGGACCAACATCGACACATAAGTTTATTTTCTCATTCTTTTAGATTGTAAAACCGTCTAAAGACGTTTCTATAACTTTAGCTTGGTTTATTTGTAATTTGGAGTGCCTGAACGTTGTAGCTAGGATTTGATTTGCATGTTTAAGACTTGTTTGCCAATGTGTTGAACTATGTTTTGTTATTTATTTTTGACAATTTGTTCTCTAATTCTTTGATCTTGTTAGTTTAAGTGGACTCGAGAGAATGAAACTTAGATTAGAGGAAAGTTTTCAAAACTCTTAGGGGGTGTTTGGCCCATTGGTTTGGGTTAGGGTGGTGTTGGGTTTCAAACCCAACACCATGTTTGGTACAAAGGGTTTCAAAACCAAGGGTTTTGAAAACACAACCCCATGGGTTTTGTACCATGTTTTCCACTTCTATTTGTCGTTTTTCATTTTAGATAACCATTTCAACAACAATTCCGATGACAACTTCGACAACAACTCCGACGACTACACCGGTGACCCGACCAACTCCGATGACAACTCAAACGACCACCAACAACGACAACTCTGACGATTACACTAGCAACTCAACAAACTCCGATGAAAACTTCGATAATCACACTGATGACTCGACCAACTCTAATGATAATTTTGACGACCACACTAACAACCCGACCAACTTCGATGACAATTTCGACGACTACACCTGCGACCCGGATCAACTCCGATGACAATTCCGATGACCACAACGGCGATCCCGACCAACTCCAATGACAATTTCGACCACCACACCGACAACCCCGACCAACTCCGATGATAATTCCAACGACCACACCGGCGACCCCAACCAACTTCGATGACAATTTCGACGACCACACCGACGACCCTGACAAACTCTGATGACAATTTTGATGACTACACTGGTGAACCCGAGCAACTTCAATGACAATTCCGACGACCACACCGGCGACCCCGACCAACTCCGATGACAATTTCGACAACCACACCGACAACCCCGACCGACTGCAATGAAAATTCCAGCGACCACACCGATGACTCCAACCAACTCCGATGACAATTCTTACGATCCCGACCAACTTCGATGACAATTCTAACGATCACACCGACAACCCCGACCAACTCCAGTAACAATTTCGACGACCACCCCGATGATCGGCTAACTCTAATGGCAACTCCGATGCCTGCCTGATCACTACCGGTAACAAAAACTTCAAGACCACACCGACGACCTGACCATCGCGACGATTACCCCCATTGATAACTACAAAGAAAACTCTATAAATTAATTTAATGATCTCCCCTGCGGCTCGAACACCCAAACAACATTAATACTTTGATGCCCCAACCATCGCCAATCCAAAAGAGTTGTTCAACATGAGACATTCATCCGCTCGAAATATTATTAAGAGAGCATTCGGAATGCTGAAGGGTTGATGGGTGATACTAAGAGGAAGATATTTTTACCCAGTAGAAGTCTAGTGCATGACTATAACTGCATGTTGTTTGTTGCACAACTTAATTATACAAAGATTGACCCAGATCCCACATTCAAGGAGGCACACACAAGTGACTCTGATTCAACTGGGATGAACACAAACAACGTTGGATTTGTAGAGATAACATTTGTCTAGACTGAATGGAGGGAACATCTCGAAAACCATATATGGATGAATTGAAATGAGAATTGACGATTGTTGAATTAAACACACACACACATATATATATATATTGATTAGATTTTGTATGTATGCACTACATACATTGTGGTGGATAATATTTTTGCGTGTAAATATTATTAATATAATATTAGTAGCTCTAGTGAACGAGCTAAATGCAAAAATGAAAGCAATCCCAAGGATGACAAGGTAGGATTGCATGGTTGTTGCAAAAACGCTTATCTCGAATAGTATGGTGTTGAACTCTTTCTTTGCATGAACCACCCCAAATTAGAAGTATGATTACTATGTGGAAGTTTTGGGGAAAGCACCGGGAACCTGATTCTATTTCCATCTACCACTCTCTATGACTTTTTTAGAATTTTATGTTTAGTTGAACTTCATTGGACAACTATCTCTACTTTTTTATTATTTATTTCGGTCAGCATAACATATTATCTTTAACAAACATATTTTTATGCATCGATTGTTTTACGTTATCATTGGTGCAACAGTTCTTACATTACACATTACAACATATAGTTAGTTGTTTTACTTTATGTCATCATGAGTTAAATGCATTATAAATTGAATATATACTCATACAAAGTATTATAAACTTAAATTAGATACATTAGATAAATTGTTGATAGGTAATTATGTAGTTATGAAGTTAAAAAATAAAGTAAGAAGACAAAATTACTATATTTAAAAAATATTAAGTATTTATTTTAGAAAAAATAGACTGTACACAACTAACCCAACACAACACTGCACCGCAAACACTGTTTTATGCAATCCATTACAGCACAACACTGCACTCCAAACATTGTTTTCTGCAACACAGCCTAACACAACCTTGCGCTCCAAACACTGTTTTCTACAAGTTCAGTGTTTCTGATTCCAGCCAAGAAACCCCAGGGTTTCTGATTCCAACACAGCGCGCCAAACACCCCTTTAAAAGTCTGCCATGAGAATGACCTAGAAGTCTAAGGGAAACACATAAAAAAATTGCTTAATGTCGTGTATGCTTATAAAATTAATAAGGAAACTTTAGAATTTATCGTGTGTGGGGCTCACTACGGATCGAGAGATTCTCTTGAGTATTTTCACTTCTTCTTTATAAATTCATTATGTTACTTCATTGCATGTGTTAGATAAGGATTTAACTTGTGAAATCATCTTTCTTCAATTCTATCATATTCGTGTCTCCAATTGTACATTTATTTTCTATCTTTGTTTTCACTATGTATCCACGTTTTGTTGCTTTAGCTAAAATTGAGAATTAGTATATTGGTAATTAATTAATCTAGAAACTCATTCCCGAGTGCGATACTTGGAACTCTAAAATCACTATGTTAAAATTTGACCCGTACACTTGCGGTATTGCAATATCATTTCACGCAACACCTTTTAGCGGTGTTACACTAGTAGGCTAATAATTTGCAGTCCGGTCTTGTATGATCTCATCATACAGGATGCCCCCACTCGCATGTCTACAACATGAACGAGTTGGATTACCTCGTTTGTACTAAATACAAAGTGGGTCACATCCATGGTGTTACCAGTATAAGGTTCCCAACCTCATGAGTATACCATAGACCTTTTAGGTTATACATACTTGAACATCATCCAACTTGTGTCCACTACACATTTGTTCAAGATCTATCATTATAACCTTGGAACTTTATTTATTGGATTTAGGTTTATTTGCGAGAATATATTAAATTATTCTTTATTTATTTGAACAACATTATTACAAAACTACACTTGTTTAGGGCATAAACCCCAGCATGTCTTACGAGCAAGAAATGAATGATGTTGAAAAGGATGAATGGGTTAAGGTCATGAACCAGAAAATGGAGTCTATGTACCTAAATTCTGTTTGGGAGCTTGTGGACAAACCTGATGGGGTAAAACCTATTGCTTGCAAGTGGATTTACAAAAGAAAATGGGTTCTAGATTAGAATGTGCAAGCCTTCAAAGCTAGACTCGTGGCAAAGGGTTATACCCAATGAGGGTGGACTATGAGGAAACCTTTTCTTCTATTGCCATGATCAAGTCCATAAGGACCCTTCTGCCAATTGTTGTTTATTATAACTATAAGGTATGACAAATAGATGTCAAGAAAACCTTTTTGAATGACAATCTTGAAAGCAACAACATGGATCAACCAAAAGGGTTCATTGAAGAAGACCAGGAGCAGAAGGTTTGCAGACTTAAAAGGTCGATCTATGGTCTAAAACAGGGATCTAGGTCTTGGAATATAAAGTTTGATAACACGATCAAAATTTATGGTTTTAATTAAAGTGTTGATGAACCTTGTGTATGCATGAAAATCATCAACAGTATTGTCGCCTTTCTTAAGTTGTATATGGATGACATCCTACTCATTAGGAATGATATAGGATTCATTGTTGACATTAAGGAATATTTAGTTAAGAAGTTCCAAATGAAAGATTTGAGAGAAGCACAGTACGTTCTCGGGATCCTTATTGTCTACAAAAAAAAAACAGATTGTTGGCCCTGTCTCCAACATCGTATAGTGACAAGAAGTCGATCATATATTCAATGTAGAACACCAAGAAGGATTTATAAGCTTTCAGGCACGACGTTCTTTGTCTAAGTTATAATGACCTAAGACACCTCAAGAAGTTGAAGATATGAGACAGATTTCCCATGCATCGGTTGTGGGCAACTTAATGTGCGACATCTGTTATGCATTCGTAATAGTTAGTAAATATCAATCTATTCTAGGATATGATCACTAGACTTGTGTTAAGGCAATCCACAAGTATCATAGGAGAACAATGAACTACAAGCTCGTGTATGGAGCTAAGAATTTGATCCATACAAGATTCATGGACATTGACTTTAAGATCGACAAGGATTCTTGGAAATCCACCTCGTAGTTAGTGTTTACTCTTAATGGAAGAGATGTAGTTTGGCGAAGAATCAAGCAAGGATGCATTACAGACTCCACCATGGAGGCTGAATATGTAGAAGCTTGTGAAGTAGCTAAGGAAGCGGTTTGACTTCGGAAGTTACTAAATCATTTGGAAGTTTTTCCAAATTTGAGGTTACCTATAACCCTATACCATGATAATAGTTGTGTTTTTGTGAATTTGGAAGAACATCGAAGTCATTAGAGAGAAAAGCATATCGAGCATACGTATCATATGAATCGTGAAATAATGCATCGAGAGGAAGTGATCGTCACGAAAATCACTTTAAGAGCACAACGTTATTGATCCATTTATGAAGGCTCTAACGCCTAAGGTATTTGAGAGTCATGTAAAAAGTCTAGGTCTACGAGATGTAACCTAACTAGGTTAAGTGAGAGTATTGTAAAAGGGTATTCAATGCACTAGTTTCTTGTATTTATATATATTATATGTTGTAGTGTACTCCACTAGCTTTAGGTCAAACGAGAGTTTGTTAAGGTTATAAATTTTTTATGAAATTAATAAAGTATTATTTTCATCTTTTCTTGTACCCTTGCATTTAAACTTAATCTAGTAAATTAAGTTCCAAGGTTATATACTTTTAAGAGAACTTGAACATTATGTAATTGACATACAATTAGGTTTGTGTTCATGTTGTTAACCCGAATGGTCAATAGTACATGGGTGAGGTTGGGAACCTTATCCTAACAACACTATGGATGCGAACCACTTCGTATTTGATACAAACGAGGCGATCAACCTTGTTCATGTAGTAGACATGTGAGAGAGGCATCATCCTGTGCGATGAGTTTGTACAAGATTGGACCGCAAATTATAAACCAACTGAAATAACATCATCAATAGATTAGGTTTAATAATTCATAGATGACGAATAGTAACTTGACCTGAATCTTGAACAGGTTACAGACTTCTGACTGCGATGGATTTTCCTTTCACTAGTATGAATGAGAGTGGTTTGAGTGGCCGACTTAATAAGCATACCTTCTTGGGGACAAAACCACGCTAGGAGATGAAAACTTAATCCAACGAGATGGAATTAACGCATTACCGAGCTTGGGAAAAATAGATCAGTTATTCCCTTAAATGTTGCCTCCATGACTTGAACAATGGGGCCCCACTCTCTCACTAGATGGAGAACGACTTTGTTTATGGTAGGAACATAAACAAGTTGTTCATTAGAGGATTAGTTGTGCTTAAGGAGCAAGAAGTACTCATAGGTGTAAAACGATAAGCTGACTTAGCTCTAACTACGAACAACTCATGAAGGGTCAACTCATGGGCATTGGTTATATCGGTGGATAGAACTTGTCCTACAGCGAGGAGAATACATCTACAAGTCTATAGTGGAGTAACTCGTAATTATTGAATAATGGTTCACCTCGTATCACTGAAGCTCATGATCTTTAGGTCCATTAGGTCCCTCCATTGGTTTAACATGGAAGTATTATAAGGTATAATGTTTTAGAACAAATTTGAGGAGTTCAATTTTTTAAATGGGATTTGTATTGATTATATGTCATATAATCGATATAACCTATAATTTAATGTGTATATGATTTACATTGAACTATATACTATAGTTGGACTAGGTTCCAAATGGTGATTCTAATGTGAAATGGTTTCATATTAAATATTGTAGAGCATATGAGAGATATTAAATTGAATATGATTCAATTCTAGGGAAATATAGTATATGATACTTGATATTATGAAATTATGAAAATATGATTATCATAATGCATTAATTATGCAATTTTTGTGCAATTAGTGGGTGAGTACGGCGGTTGTCGGGATGGATGTCCTAATCACGTTTAGTTTGTAAATTTAACATTTGAAATTAATAAAAATTATTTATTTCATCATTTTGTGTCTCTCATATTTTACAAACTTGGAATTCTCACCAAAAGAACCAAGTGTTTTCTCTCTCAAAACACTCTCACAAAATCTCCTCCCTAAACCTAAAAAGGATCCCACAATTCTCCTTCTACCTAAGGAAGAACAACCGAGAAACCAAGTGGTGGAGTCTAGACCGTTGTTCGTGTGAGGAGTTCGAGATTGTTGAGAATAAGGAGAGCACGAAGAGTTCGTGAACGAAAGGAAAGCTTGAAGACTGTCTTGAACAAGTAAGTAGCTTTAAACTTGTTGTCTTTCCTTTGTAAAATGCATGTTTAGCCTATACTATATGATAGTTTCATTTTAACGAAATTGAATTGCACAACAATACCACGACGATTCGATCGTCTTCCGTTGCGCGGGGATTCTAATTCCCTTCAATTGGTATCCGAGCCAGTTTGTTGGCTTCTTGTTGTGCAATTTAATTTTGTTAAAATTTAGGTGGGTTTATGCTTTAATTCATGAGATAAATTTTGATTTGCATAATGGATGTTTTTCGGTTTTGGAACTTTTAGTAGATTTACATTTATGTTAATATGATCAATGTAACACTTATATGATCAATGTAAGGGCTCGTGTTTTTTGATTTATTAATATTAATATAATCTTTATATTAATGTTAATTAATTAAATAAATGCCCCTAAGTTCCAAAAGCGGTCTATTTTTGCTATTTAATTATTTTATACATGAGATGTATGATTTAATTTAATTCTATGTGCATAATGTATGTCATATAGATTTAAAATCTCACATTAGGTTAAACATTTCATGCATCATTTATGTTATAAGTGTTATAATATATAGTTTGCATGATAGGGTATATTATAAGTGTTATAATATAATTAAATGCATGTTTTAATTTAATTAAATATAAGTGTTATATTTTTTAGATTAAAGTATGCTCATGCATTTAATTTTATATGATGAATATGATGGAGAATCTGATCCCCTTGAGCAGCGGGAACGTGTTTTGGAATCGTAATTGCTTGATCGTTTTGGTTAGAAACAAAAACCAGTACATTGATAAAAACATAAAAAATATGCAATTCATAATCTAATTAGGCATGGATATATACATTCAAACATGTTGTGTTTAACAATTAAACTAAAAAGAAGAAACAATACCTTTGTAGTTTCACATAACAGGAACTCCTTGCTCCAAGCTTTGCACCGCAATTCAGAAAGACAAAAACTTCTCTGTTTTTCTCCAACAGAACACTACCAAAAGGGAGAACCTTCTATTATCTGAGTTCCTAGATCACCCTAGGTGAGAAGGGTTCCAACAGTTGGAAGAATGGGGAATTCTTTTGATAGTGAGAGAGAGAATTCTTGCAGAGAGAACTATTCTCAAAGTAACAGACCGATCATTGTCTTCTCACCAGGAGAAGATGCCTCAAGTGAAGGGATCACTTCCCCCACACCCTATCGAAGGGGAGTTGAAGGGAAGTTGGAACGTGTCCTCCTGACACGTTCCCATTGATTTAATAATAAAATTAAATTAATAATAATTAATCTAATTAATTATTAATTAAATCATATTTAATTAATTAAAATTAAATATCTAATATTTAATTTAGATTAAATCACATTTAATCAATTATCCCTCTATCGTATAGTTTTAATGCACATTAAATTTAACCTATAGTTTTCAAATATGAATAACAATCACATTTGAATTTAATATTTAAACTTTTTAAAATATTTAACTCTCTCATGTAATTTAGTATAGATCATATCCACATTAAATTTATAATATATAGTTCCAAAACTATATATTATATCGTATCAATATACATTAAATTTATTCCCTTATTAATTTGAACATTTCAAATTCAAATGATCTAAGAACCCTTTACGAGCTAGAAGGTGGACCTAATGGAGCTAAAGATCAGAAGCTCCAACGATACGAGATTGCTCGGTTAATCTCATTAACCTCCCAATCAACATTCGTTAACTGCGGGAACACTCCACTAAAGTCCTCAGCTGCACTCTTCTCACTACAGATATATTTCTGTGTACACGGATATTGACCAATAACAGCAAGTCAATCCTTCATGAATGTTCGTAACACCAACTAGGTCAAATTACCTTTTTACCCCTAGGTTACATCTTATACCTTAAGTACCAGTGCTCCTCTAATGAACAACTTTTTTGTGGCCCTACCAACAAATAGAGTCCCTCTCGGGCCAATGAAAGGGTCGGGCTCTTTGTTCAGGTCCTGGAGACACCACTTAAGGGAGCATTCCTCTACTTACCCTAGTAGGCGGGAAGGAGTGAATTCCATCTTGCCAAGTTATGTTCCCAGCCGCTCACTCGGTCTTGTCCCCGAGAAAGTAGCCATATTGAGTCGACGAATCTGGTCACTCTCACCCATACTAGTCAAAGAAAAATCTCTCGCGAACAGGAGTTCGTAACTTGCTCAGGATTGAGATCAAGTTACCTAGTTCATCCTAGTGAAATAAAAACCTAAGTAGTCAACGGAGTTACATCTAGTGGTTACTATTTCGCGCTCCGGTCTTATCTAATCTCATTACATAGGATATCCCCACTCACATGTCATGCACATGAACACGTTAGGATCACAGTGTTTGTATGATATACAAAGTGGGCCACACCCATAGTTTTACCAGGGTAAGGTACCCAAACCTTATCCCCTAACTATAGACCTTTAAAGTTGTATCTCGAATCGAGATCCTTTATATGTACACAACATTCATTTAAAAATTCATATTACAGCCTTTGATGTTTAGTTCATTGGATTTAGGGTTTAAAACAAAAGCAATGTCGAACAATAACTCTTTATTGAAGTAATAACACTTTATTACAATAATTAGAACATAATTACAAACTACGAGTTTTAGGGCACAAACCCCAATAAAGTCCCACTTGAACTAAAACTCTAGTGGGGTACATAATAATCAAAAACAGTGGTTACAAAGATAAAATTACAATAAACTAGGGCATCCACATTTACCCCATTACATATCTCCCACTTGCCCTATATTAGTCTATGTATATGTCTCGTAGACCTAGACTCTCCAGATGACCCTCGAACACATTAACCGTGAGAGTCTTTGTAAATGGATCAGCAATATTGTGCTCCGAAGCGATCTTCGTGACTGTCACATCTGCTCGTTGCACTATCTCTCGTATAAGGTGATACTTCCCCTCGATGTACTTGCCTCGCTTATGGCTGCATGGTTCCTTCGAATTGGCTACCGCACCACTAGTGTCACAGTATAAGGTGATGAAAAATTCCATATTTGGAACAACTTCCAAATCAATAAGGAATTTCCTTAGCCAAACAACCTCTTTAGCTGCTTTAGAAGGAACGACATACTCAACCTCCATTGTGGAGTCAGCGATGCATCCTTGCTTGATGCTTCGCCATACTATAGCTCGCCCGTTAAGGGTGAAAACTGATTTCGATGTAGATTTCCTAGAATCCTTATCGGTATGAAAATCAGAATTATTGTATCCAGTAAGGATCAAATCCTTAGTCCCATACACAAGCGTATAATCCCTCGTTCTCCTAAGATACTTGAGGATATTTTTAACTGTTGTCCAGTGGTCTAACCTTGGATTGGACTGGTACCAACTGACCATTCCCACTGCATAACAAATGTCTGGCCTCGTGCACACCATAGCATACATTAAGCTATATACTGCTGAGGCATAGGGAATACGTCTCATATCCTCAACTTCTTGAGGTGACTTAGGACACTGTTCCTTAGATAGATGAACTTCATACCTTAAAGGTAATAAGCCCCTCTTAGAATTCTGCATTGAATATTGGGACAACATTTTGTCGATATAAGCCTCTTGAGACAGAGCTAGCTTTATGTTCTTGCGATTCCTGAAGATCTTAATCCGAAGATCATATTGCGTCTCTCCCAAATCTTTCATTTGGAATTGGGTAGCCAACCAATTCTTTATGTCAGTAAGGTATCCTACATCATTCCCAATGAGTAGGATATCATCCACATAAAGCACAAAGAAGACTACTTTGTCGTTGATGATCCTCTTGTAAACACAAGGCTCATCAACGCTTTGGTCAAATCCATAAGACTTGATCGCAGTATCAAATCTTATATTCCAAGATCTGGATGCTTGTTTCAACCCATAAATGGATCGATTGAGCTTGCAAACTTTTTGCTCCTGACCTTGGGTTATGAACCATACGGGCTGAGACATATAGATGCTCTCGTCAAGATTACCATTCGAAAAACGTAGTCTTGATGTCCATTTGTCAGATTTGAACATCATAAAAGCGGTTATGGACAATAGTATCCTTATAGACTTCAGCATAGAAACACGAGAAAAAATTTCTTCATAGTCAACTCCTTCCCTTTGGGTAAAACCCTTTGCTACAAGTCTAGCCTTAAAGGTATGTACCTTTCCGACTACATCTCTCTTTCTCTTATAGATCCATTTTCATCCCATGGGTCTTACCCCTTCAGGTTTATCTACAAGTTCCCATACTGAATTGAAGTCCATTGAATCCATTTTATGGTCCATGGCTTTGATCCATTGGTCCTTGTCTACGTCATTCATTGCCTGTTTATAAGACAATGGATCTTTTACGTCGTCATCAGGTATGACAACTTGAGTTTTAGCTAAATCCAAGTAGCGGTCAGGTTGGGAAACAACCCTTCCATTACGTCGAGGCATTTCCAACGTTTGAGAAGGACGAGACTCACTTGAGGTGCTGACTCCTCCATCAACTCTCGATGAAGGTCCAACTTGATCAACAACTCTTGTTGGTTCAATTGTAGCTTCATTTAGTACTAATTTACTACGCGGTTTGTGATTCCTCATGTGATCTTCCTCCAAGAACGTGGTGTTTGTCGATAAAATCACCTTGTTTTCTTGTGATTCGTTGAAAAGACCACCTCTCGTTTCTTTGGGATAGCCAACAAATTGGCATAATCTCGAACGTGGTTCTAGTTTCTTTAGTTTTGTCACTAGCACGTGTGTTAGACAACCCCAAATCCTGAGTGTTGTAAACTAGGTTTACGCCCCTTCCATAATTCAAAAGGTGTTTCTGAAACACTCTTTAATGTAACAGTGTTCAAGATTTAAACTGCAGTCTATACTGCGTTCCCTCAAAACGAGGCAGGCAATTGAGCATAACTCATAATAGAACGAACCATGTCCAACAAGGTTCTATTTCTCCTTTCAGGCACACCATTTTGTTGTGGTGTATTAAGTGTTGAGAGTTTAGATTTAATTCCATGTTCTATCAAATAGTCCTGGAATCTCAAATCCATATACTCTCCACCTCGATCGGATCAAAGTGTTTTAATGATTTTTCCTAATGCATTCTTTACTTCAGCCGTATACTCTTTGAACTTTTCAAGAGCCTCAGACTTGTGATGCATTAGGTATAGATAACCATACCTTGAATAATCATTTATGAAAGAGATGAAATATTCGTACCCTTCTCGAGGTTTAACATTCAGCGGACCACAAAGATCCGAATGTATAAGTTATGGGGGTTCTATGGCTCTGTAACCTTTTCCAGTAAAAGATCGCTTAGTCATTTTACCTTCCAAGCATAATGCGCAGGGAGGTAAAGAATCATCTTCTAACTTGTTTAGAAGTCCATTCTTAGAGAGTCTCTCAATCCGGTTGAGATTAACATGACCAAGTCTAAGATGCCATAGATAGGTATTATTGTTTGGAGAAATTCTTTGCCTTTTACTTTGAGTATTAGCAGTTTTAAATATCTCATGATTTAAATTTTCTTTAGTCTGATTCAGTTTAAGCACATACAATCCATTTTTTAATTTAGAAGAACAAATTGTGACACCCTCTTTTAAAATGAACGCTTCATTTAATGAAAAGGAAATACAATATCCAAGTTTTATTGATAGCACACAAAATGTGCTATCCTTAGACTTAATTATTGCTAGTTTTATGATGATTTAAGGGCTTTTACGTGTTTAAATAACTCAATTTCAGGATAAGAGCGTAAACAAGACAATAGAAGATATTTTGGATCACTCGGGATTGAAACGAGGCTATTTGGACCCAAAAATAACATCATTCAAAAGAAGAAACATCAATCCAAGCTTGAAGACCCGAGGTGATGGCATTGCAACGCCATGCAAAGCGTTGCAACATCGTGCTTGCTTATTAGAGGCATTGAAGACTCCAGGCGATTGCGTTGCAACGCTTCCGTGCAGTGTCGCAACGTTATCTCGATAGAAAGCACGCATGAGGAGCCGCATAGAGGGCAACGTCGCAACGCCATATCAATAAGGGGCATGCGCGTTAGGGTAACAGTGTTGTAACGTTGTCCCTAGCGTTGCAACGCTATCGGCTATTTCCATATTAACCACGCGGTTAGGTTACAGCGTTGCAACGTTGTACCGTTGATGCCTACAAATACAACCTTAATTCTTCTTCCAAGGGGAGCTGAATTTGCTAGATTTTTACCCTATTTTCGAAATACATCTTGTAAGAAGAGAGAAAATAGTGTTTTTGAGAGCAAAAGCATTCGT
Source organism: Trichosanthes cucumerina (assembly GCA_036507285.1). NCBI lineage: Eukaryota > Viridiplantae > Streptophyta > Magnoliopsida > Cucurbitales > Cucurbitaceae > Trichosanthes > Trichosanthes cucumerina. Next base: position 38,165,495 of record CM071839.1, read on the forward strand.
GGAGGTTTGAGATCGAAGACGGGAGCTCGGTGACGAAGGACTGACATCGACACATAAGTTTAATTTCCTTTTCTTTTAGATAGTAATACCGTTTTAAGACGTTTCCTACATGTTTAACTTGATTTTCATGTGATTTAGAGTAGCTAAATGTTGTAGTCAGGATTTGATATGCTTGTTAAGACTCAATTGCTATGTATTGAAGCATGTTTTGTTCTTATTTTTAGCAATTCGTTCTTGAATTCTTAATTTTGTTTGTTTAAGTGGACTCGAGAGATAAAACTTTAATTAGAGCAAAATTGTCAAATCCCTTAGAAATCTGGCATGAGAAAAACCTAGAAATCTTAGGGAAACATATAAAGAAGTTGCTTAATGTCGTGCATGTCGTAGGTTCATATGAAGACTATAGAGTTTATTGCATGTGCGAGGCTCACTAAGAATCGAGAGATTTTCTTTAGTATTTTACTTCTTGTTTATAAATTCATCTCATTGGTTCATTGCATGTGTGAGTTGAGTCATTAACTTGTAAAATCACTTTCCTCAAATCGATCAATTCGTGTCTCCACATGTTAGTCTGTTGTTAGTTTTTATTTTCATCACCTATCCATGTTTTGTTGCTTTAGCTAAAATTGAGGATTAACATCTTGGTAATTAATTAATCTAGAAACCCATTCCCGAGGACGATAATTCGAATTCTAAATCACTATACTAAAACCTGACTCATACACTTGTGGTAATGCATTAATAAAATTTCGCAACATGTTTTTGGCGTCGTTGTTGGGGAATGGCGATTATTTAGATTAATTAATATTAGGAGAAATTTTAAGGTTTTAGACTAAAAGTTTGTTTGTGTGTTTTTCCTTATTTATTTTTTGTGTTTATTTGTTTTCTCATTTGTTTTATTTTAGTTTTGTGTGTTGTGTTTCAGTCTTTGTCCCCTGTTTTTAGTTGTGTTGCTATTGTGTAGAAGTCTTGTTCTAAATTATTAATTTTTCAAGTATAACTTTGCATGATTTTTCTCCATCATTCTATTGTCCCTCTCAGGACCCTAGGTGTTTGCATCATGATTTATTTGAATACCACGTGTCTAATTTTTACCATTCTATACCCAAAATTGATAAAAAATTATTATGATGGTAGTCATTTAGCCACTTGGGACCATAATTTTTCGTACCTTGACCAACCTGACGAAAAATCTTATCTTGTGAACCAATTAATGGAATATACCTTAGAATTGAAAATTAAAAATTTTGTTTATAGTTAATTAGAAAGGTTGAATAGATTAGAAGCTAAGGTGGTAGGACTTTGGGAAATAGTACAGGATAGAGCTTAGTATCTTAATCAGCTAGTGATTTCCCTTAAGGCCTTACAGGAACAATTTCTTATCCTTACCACTCACAAAGTGCCACCTAGGAGGATTTGTTCATATGATAGTGAGGATAGTTTGAGGGAGACTGAGGCACACCATGATCAGGTTTGTGAGGTGGACATTGGTGATACAATTATTTTCACAGGGGAGATTCAGGTAATAGATTTAGAGACTGAGAAGTCCTTTTCCCTTTTATCTCCAGAAATTCTCTTTATTTTTTATAACCATTTGTCCTATACTCACGAGTCTTGCATTGATTTTAGTTCTTTCATTTCATTAAACAAAAATACAAAAAATAATTATCTACCTGGTGCCCAGGAAAAACAGGATAGCCTTTTAGACTTAGAGGGCTATATCGATTCAAGCAAGAAGGGCGCAAATAAATATGAGCAGTTTTATGTGCCCTGATAAGTCACCGTCTAGCTAAAGACGTTAAAGAAAACGCTTCTTGGGAGGCAATTCAAGTTTTATGTTTTATGCTCTTTGTCTTTATGTTTTATGTTTTTATGTTTTCTATGTTGGATGTATGCCCTAAAACTTGTGTAATTTTGACCAAATAAATAAAGAGTTATTTGTTTTGATAAAATTATAGTCTTGCTTTATAAATCCAATAAACTAAACTCCAAGGTTATAATATATATCTTGAACATCGGTGTAGTGGACACTATTTGGATTGTGTTCAAGAATATAACCTAAATGGTCTATGGTATAAGAATAAGGTTGGAAACCTCATTCTTGTAACACCATGGATGCGACCCACTTTGTAATTAGTACAAATGAGGTCTAACCATTCATGTAGTTGACATGCGAGTGGGGGCATCCTGTATGAAGAGTTCATACAAGACCGGACCGCAAATAATTAGTCTAACCAGTGTAACACCGTTAACAAGATAAGACTAGTAATTTATAGATGGTCATTAGTGACTCGACCTGAATCCTAAGCGAGTTAAGAACTCCTGCTTATAGGGGTTTTTCCTTAGACTAGTATGGGTGAGAGTGGCCTATAGCCGACTCAATAAGCCGACCTTCTTAGGGACAAAACCTCATAGGTAGCTGGGAACTTAACTGTGCAAGATGAAATTTACTCATTCCTACACTAAGGAATTAGATAGGTTGTTTCCTTAAGAACTGACTCCAGGCCTTAAACAGCGAGGCCCCGCCCTCTATGAGTGTATGAGTCTATGGTAGGACCTTAGACTTGTTGTTCATTAGAGGATCAGTGGTGCTTAAGGAACAAAGAGATAATCATAGGGGTAAAACGACAATTTGACTCAGGTGTGATCACGACAACCTATGAAGGGTCGACTCATGGGTAATGACTATATCAGTAGATACAATATAATAAACGGTGAGGAGAGTGCAACTACAAGTCTAAAGTGGAGTGACTTGTGGTTAGTGAATATTGATTAACTTGATCAAAGAGTTTGATCAGTTAATTTCACATCATTAGAGCTCATGAACTGTAGGTCCATTCGGTCCCTTCGTTGGCTCAACATGGTAATATTGAGGGTATAAAGTTAGGAATGAAATTGAACTGTTCAATTTATACATGAGGTTTATATCAATTATATATGACATAATTGATATAATATGTAGTTTTAATGTGAATTAGATTCACATATGAACCATATACTAATGACAAAATAAAGGAAGGGTAGGATGGTCATTTCCATCCTATTTCTCTATATATATCGTTGCATGAGATGCAACTAGGTTAAGGAATTTTAAGCATTTGTTGTGTTGTTGGAAAAGTTCCAAAACACAAACCTCTCTGTCACAACATCTCATCTCACCAAAAGGGAACCCACATTCCTCCCTCACCTAGAGAACAACGGAGAATATTCAGTGGTAGTGTCTTCATCCATTCGTGTTCCAGTTGCGGAGATCGTGATCGTGGGAGAAAGAAGCACTTGAACAAAAGTTTTTCAAATGTATATATCTTGTTGTCCATATTCTGTTTTTATGCTTAATCTATTTATTTTAGTTCTTGAATGTAATCGTTGTAACGAAATTGAGAACGCGCGATTCACAATCGCTTTCGCTGCGGTATAAGAGCCCAATTGTGTTTGTAACGCCCTAGAACTTCAAACACCTTTTAAATTGTGTGTTTGAATTAATTTATTTGGAATTAAATTAATCGGGCCTTAGGGCTTTCTAATATATTGAAAGGTGAGGTAAATTAAGAATTTTGTGTAATTAGATTTTATGTTAAAAAAACATTTAATTTAGTTAAGGGCTTACTTGTGGTTAGAGAGAAGGGTGTTTTTGTAATTTCTTAAAGGAAAGCCAATTAGGGTTTTGTCTTGTCTTGGCACGCATAACGAGGACCCTCTCATCCCTCATCTTCTCTTTCTACATGCTCTCCTTCACGAGAAGAAAGCTGCCGGCGACACAGGAGCTCAAGGAGAGACCGTCGGCCGTCGGTCCAACTCACGCACGTGCAGACGTCGGAGGCTTGAGCTCGCCGGAATCGAGGAAGATGGGTCGCACGCTGTTGACGAGTCCCCTTCACTCGTCGTCGAATCAATCGACACTGCTGTCTTTCGGAAACTCGTCCACGCCGCCGCTCATCCTCCCCGTTGGTAGTCGCAGTCATTCGCCGGCGACCTCGTTCTCACGCCCTCGCCCCCGCCGCACACTCCATCACACAAAGCCGCGGGGTTGAATCGCCGACGCGCCGCTGCTGCACGACGCGCGCCGTACTCGCGAGGCGCACGCCACTAGATCGAGCATTGTTGGTTCGGTCGGTTCATCGCCTTCCGAACGGTTTCGAGAGATAAGAGGTCGGTTTTGGATAGATCGGCCACGACGCCCCCCCAGATCGATGTTCACGCGCCGCAGACGCGCGGTTTTTCGACACCTCACGCGCGCCACGCCGCGCGCCGCCTTCACGAGTCGCTCCGGCCCACCTGTCTTGATTCCCCGAGTTCGTTTCCAGCCTCCGTGAGTAGTAATCCGACTTATCTTTTATTGGATGTGGAAAATAAGTTTACTTATTATGTGTTTAATTAGGAAAATGGATTGGATTGAAGGAATTCGAGTACCGAGCAAGTCCGATAAGAACCCTGAGTTAGGAACGGAGCATGAGGAGTTTAAGCGAAGGCTATGGTAAGGGATTTTCTACAAACGATCTTAAAAAGGGAAGTGAATACGATTTACTGAAATATGTATTTGTTTTAAGCGAAGGCTATGGTAAGGGATTTTTATGTGCATGGTCAAACATGCAATAGAGACCTATGGGTCAAAGTACAGGGGTCTGTGAGGGACTCAAAACGAAATGACTCAGGATGACCAGTCGGCCCCACAATTAAATAAGCAGTCATGGATTAAAGACACGACAATTAAATAAGCGATCATGGATTAAAGACACGACAATTAAATAGCGATCATGGATTAAAGACCTGACAATTAAATAAGCAGTCATGGATTAAAGACCTGACAATTAAATAAGCAGTCATGGATTAAAGACCTGACAATTAAATAAGCCGTCATGGATTAAAGACCTGACAACTAAATAAGCAGTCATGGATTAAAGACCTGACAATACACAAATGAGAAAGCAGTCAGGGATTAAAGACCTGACAATATGAGAAAGTTTTAGGTCCCGTATATGTATATTACGAATGAGTTTAAAGGTCATGATTGTATGTGTATGCATATCCAGACCCCACACTTCTGGGTATTTTATAATACTCATCCTCTACCTTTGTTGTGTCTTTCTTTGTTTTAAAATGTTTTTGTGTAGAGGCGAGAGCATACCACGCGAGTGGCATGGATGCGCTACGGAAGCCATGGGAACCAAGTCATGAATTCCGCATCCATAATTTAGAAAGAATTTTAAAAGATTATTGTCTTCCGCTTATGTAGTACAGAGTTTTGAAACTAGAGGCCGAACTTAATTATGTTTCTTGTAAACGTTTTGTATTTCTATGGGATCCCAAATTAAATTGATTTTTATTTATCAACTTTTACTTAGTTTAAGCTCAGTTAAGGCCTCGAATGCATGCATGAGTAGTAATGTCCCTAGGAATTTATGTTAGAAAAGTAGGGGCGTTACAGTGTTCTTAATTTTCGTTCTAGATTTTTCAAGAATGAGGTGGGATTTACTGTTTTGCATGAGATGTATGAACGGTTTGCATTTTAGACGTTTTTCAATTTTGGAACTTAGATTTACATAATTTCGTTGAATTGTTCAATGTGAGGGCCTATTGTTTTAGGCATTTTATTATATAATTCGAGTCTGTAAGTCCGTGTCGATCGATGTTAGGTGGTTGCTGAGAAGATCGGAGCGAAAACAAGCAAGGCATAGGAGATTCCACATGTTGTTTGTGTGCAGCATTGCAACGTTGTTCATTGATGTTGCAACGCTGCGCTTGGGGAAGGAGCGCGCAGGAGACGACAGTGTTGCAATGTTGCTGCTCAGGCGCGTTTCAACTGACAGAAAAGGACAAACTGTAGCGTTGCAACGCTTGTATCAGCGTTGCAACGCTACAGACGTTTCATGTGAAGGAGCAACAGGAAGATTTTGATTTTGATTATATATAATAAATATAAAAAACGTTTATATTTATTTATATTTAATTTATTAAATTTTAATTAATATAATTAGATTATATTAATTACAATTAATTTTAGGGTGCCAAAATTGGTCTAATTTTGCTATTTAAGTTATGTAATCGTTGTGTAATTATTGACAGGTATAATGTATGCTTTTATTTTAGAAATCCCACCTTAGATTAAGCATTTTCATGCATCATTTATAATATAAAGAGTTATATTATATAGTTTGCATGATTATTTAATATAAAGTTGTTATATTAATTTATGCACAACATTGACATGCACTATATATCATGAGATGATTATGCTATGAATGTCTTATTATTCATGTGATGAATGATCAAGCACTATATCATAGTGTGCATGTCACCTAAGGTTAATTATTAGTTTTAAAATGTGTAGAACTTGGAAATAATAGACCTTAGGTTATCTAGTTCTAATTAGATTAGAATTAGGAATCAAGTGATTTATAAGCTATGATTAAAATAGAAACTCTGTCTAAGGAAGGCTCTGTCTAGGCTGGGGTATTTAAGCTGAGGGAAACGGAACACCCCTACCTGAAAACTGACTTGGGAATGAAATTTAATCAGAGTTTATAAATTACAGTAGCGTCAGCGGGGTTTATTAAGGGGTTAATAAACTAGGAATCATAGGCTTAATATAAAGAGTAATATTAACAAACTTAGGATAAAATCAATATAAGAGTTATATTGATTATCGATATAAGAGTTATATTGATAGAGTTAGGTAAAACCATTAGCCAGATTTTAGCCTAAGTAAGATTCTTATAACTTTAATGTATCCAGTGGGAGGAAAAGTGTATATGATATATATTTTCCACCTACGTTATCTCCAGAAAATTCACACTGTGAGACTCATACTTGGCCTCGTGGTGTAAACGGGAGCGTCCCCCTTCGGATGGTGCTTGTATGAGTCAATATCAAGGTGAATGGAGAGGATACTTATAGTGAATGGGAGCAGGTTTAGTGAAAAACAAAATCTACGATCTCTTTTATCGGTTTACACCGTTAGACCACTATGGACAACCTGCTAGTTTGGCCTGGACCAGACAATCCCTTCGGAGGGCTTGTTCATAGTGGATCGAACACAATAGACACCCGAAAGGGATAAAGTTTTCCTTAGTCTGTTTTTCAATCTAGTCCTCCCTTCGACGGATTTTATTGGATGGAGACTCTGGGATCTAAAGACAGAGGGTTACACTCACGAGGTACATAAGTTGTGTATGTATCCTGACCGAATAATGGTAACTAAAGCTTATAAGAATAAGTGTTATTCTGGCATTAGGTTTCGGTCAAGAGTGTCTTGATCTAGAGGAGGAGTGTTTTTTATTACCCTTCGGTGTCATACATTCTAAACCTTTGGAGTATCATTGCAAATTATAAATGACCTAGGAATCATTTGATAATTAGCTAACATGATCGGGTTAGAGTCATAGCAAGAAACTCATATAAGTTTGTTTGTAAATTTTCAGCAAAAATGTCTAGCTCTATTATTTCCTTATAGGGTGCGGAAAAGTTAACCGGTGAGAATATGATTACATGGAAAAAAAACTGAACACTATATTATTAGTGGATGATCTGATGTTTGTGCTAACTGAGGAGTGTCCTCAGGTGCCAGGCTCGAATGTGTCACGAAATGCTCGTGATGCATATGATCGATGGATCAAGGCCAATGATAAGGCCAAGGTCTACATGCTGGCAAGTGTGTCTGACATATTAGCGAAGAAGCATGAGGGCATGATAACCGCCAAGGAAATCATGGATTCTTATGTTTGGACAACAGTCCATACAGGCCCGACACATTTCCCTAAAGTACATATTTAACTCAAGGATTCTAGAGGGTACATCTGTTCGGGATCATGTCTTGGATATCATGGTGCACTTCAACATCACAGAGTCGAATGGTGCTTCCATCGATGAATCGAGGCAGGTCAACTTCGTTCTAGAAACCCTTCCAGATAGTTTCCTACAATTTAGAAGTAATGTTGTTATGAACAAGCTTACTTTTAATCTTACCTCCCTTCTTAATGAACTCTAGACCTTTCAATCTTTGATGAAAATTCAGGGATCGAAAGATGAGGCAAATGTTGCAAGTAGGAGTTATCACAGAGGTTCGACCTCTGGGACAAAAACAGTGGCTTCATCTTCTTCTAACCTTAAAGAGAAGAAGAAGAACATGAGGAAGGTTGGTAAAGGGAAACGAGCTGACAAAGCTGCCGCCCAGAAGGGCAAGAAAGTCAAAACGAAGACGGGTATTGGAAACGGAACTGTCCAAAGTACATTGCAGAAAAGAAGAAGGAAGGTAAATATGATTTACTTTGCCTAGAAGCTTGTTTAGTAGATAATGATAAAACTGCTTAGATACTTGATTCAGGCGTCACTAATTATGTCTGCTTTTCTTTTCAGGGAATTGACTCTTGGCAGCAACTACAGAAAGGTGAGATAACATGTAACGCCCCTACTTTTCTATGACCAACTCCTAGGGACATTACTACACATGCATGCATTTATAGGCCAAGAGATAAAAGATCTTAAAAGAAAACTTCCAAATATATGTAAATAGTCTTTAGGGATCCCAAATCAAAACATTTAAAGCAGATAAAAGTGTCAATTTAACATGGCCTATTAAAACCGTAAATAAGTTTAACTCCAAATAAAAACATAGAGACAACATCAGTTTGAAACAAGAATATGCGGAAAACATGTCGGTTCCCATGGTTTTAGTAACGCTCCCCCGTCACTCGCCCTGCACGTCCTTTCCTTTACCTGAAAAACATTTTTAAAAGAAAGGGTGAGTATTGCAAAACAATACCCAGTAAGTAACCTCGCTACCGAGGTTTGGGATATGCATACACATACAATCATGACCTTTAAACTTATTCGTAATATACATATGCGGGACCTAAAACTTTCTCATGTTGTCAGGTCTTTAATCCATGACTTCCTTTTTAATTGTCAGGTCTTTAATTCATGACTTCCTTTGTAATTGTCAGGTCTTTAATCCATGACTTCCTTTGTAATTGTCAGGTCTTTAATCCATGACTTCCTTTTTAATTGTGTGGCCGACTGGTCATCCTGAGTCATTTCGTTTTGAGTCCCTCACAGACCCCTGTAATTTGACCCATAGGGTCTCTATTGCATGTTTGACCATGCACATAATGATCTCAGGATACCAATGTCCACACTTTTCATTAATTCATTTCGTGGCATACAAAACATGCATGAGGTCCCATCATTCACATAATAATAGTGCACATGTCACAAACATCATCGTCAATATGCAAATCATACTTTTCTCATAGACAGTTTGAAGATCATACTTTTGTAAGAAAACATGAAATATTCTCATACAAATTACTGTCATATTCTCACATGAAATACTGGGATACTTTTACATAGCATACGAGAATATTCTCACATAAAATAATGGTTTATTTCCACATGATGCATTGAAATATTTGCACATAAAATATTAAGTATTCTCACGATAATATCTGTATATTTTCATATGAAAAATATAAACTAATTTCGCATGAAATCATGAAAATCATTTTCCTTCAATCCCATTAAAAAAGTTCGGCACAAGGTCCCTTACCTTAGTTCCGACTTCGCTCCAAAACCTAATCGAACTCCTTGCCTACTCTTCCTTTAATGACACCTGATTCACACCATAGTTTCCGAATTCAATCTCCAAGTATTCACTAAATCCCTATTCATGCGATACTTAAATTACGGCAATAAGATGTCGTGCCCCGCTTACCCCGAGTTTAATGCGAATACTTAGTACCCTTAGTCCGTCTTGGCGTTTGACCCTCTATTCCGCTCCGATCTTGACTCCTACAATTAATGTTCGAAACAATAGCCCGAGCTGTTAATCAAACGCTTACATATTCGATAGATCGCACATAATTTCTAATTAAGTATGAAACTTAAACCGATCGCTCACCGGGCGAATTCGTAGCTAACGGATAGTTCTTTGGCGGCGTTGTAGATCCGGCAGGTCGCGGTACCGAGGAACGGATCGGTTGATTCATCGCCGACCGTGGCGGCGAGATCCGCGCGTCGGCGCTCGAGGGATGAAGGCTCGCGGTTTTTACCGATGCGCGCACGAAGCATCGATGTGCCTTTCGGTAGTGGGCTTCGCCGGTGAGCGCATCGCGAGAGAAGAACGGTACCGACGGAAATCGCACTCACGAGCGGTGATGCGGCCGGAAACCTGACGGCTGCGTGTGAGTTTGAAGCGCCGGCGTTTTCTTTGTTCGCGAGCTGCAGGCGAGGTGGCTGGAGGACTTCGAACGGCTGGCTGGACGCTCAAACTCCTCTTCGTGATGGCCGGCGGAAGGATAGTATTCACGGGGAAGAGGTGGCCGGCTAGGTTAATTCGTGGAGGAAGATAAAATGCTCCTAGGGTTAGGGTTTCATAAGATGAAGATAATGGGGAATTAGGGTTAGGGTTTGCATCCTCTTGGTGGCTTCACTTAAGGAGGTTATATACCATCAATTTAGGTTAAATTCCAATTGCCAAAAGTAGCCCTCAATTACACATTAATAACCAAAACGCCCTTGCAATTTCCTTTTCTTTTAATTTCATAAGTAATCTTATCTTAGAAGGAACCATTCACTTAAACTGAACAAAAATTAAGGTCTCACTCTCACCGAGCTTGATTAAAACACTAATCCGACTAAATACAGCGGTTAATAGAGTGTTAAATAATATAAATAATAGTACCTGAGGTGGCGGTCGTCACATAACAATACGAGTTGGAAATGGAGAAGTCGTCTCAGCTGTAGCAGTAGGCACGATGAAGATTTATTTTGGCAGGAAATAAATGTTGTTGGACAATATATTAATGATACCAGGGTTTACTAGAAACCTTATTTCAATTTCTTGCCTTATAGAACAATGTATTTCTGTTTCCTTCTCTATGAATAAAGTGTTTATTTTGAGGAAAGGTATAGAAATATGTTCAGTTTCATTAGAAAATGAGTTGTATGTTTTAAGGCCTAATTTAGTCAAAATGGTTTTAAACACAAAATTATTTAAAACTACAAATGCACAAACTACGAAACGTAAAATTTCTCCTAAAGAAAATACTCATATTTAGCATCTAAGATTGGGTACAATTAATCTCAATAGGATTGAGAGATTCGTAAAGAATGAACTTCTAAATGAGCTAGAAGAAAATACTTTACTTGTATGCGAATCCTACCTAGAAGGCAAAATGACTAAAAGACCTTTTAGTGGAAAAGGTTATAGAGCCAAAGAACCTCTTGAGCTTATATATTCAGACCTTTGTGGTCTGATTAGTGTTAAAGCCAGAGTAGGTTATGAATATTTCATCTCGTTTGTAGATGATTATTCCAGATTTGGGCATATTTACCTAATACAACATAAGCCTGAAGCACTTGAAAAGTTCAAGGGATTCAAGACAGAGGATGAAAATCAGTTGGGTAAAACAATTAAAACACTTCGATCAGATCGAGATGGAGAGTACATAGATTTAAAATTCCAAAACTATATGAAAGAACATGGGATTACATCCCAACACTCGGCTCCCGGTACACCATTACAAAACGGTTAATTGGAAAGGAGAAATAGAACCTTGTTTGACATGGTTCGATCAGTTATGAGTTATACTCATCTCCCTAGTTCCTTTTAGGGTTACGTAGTGGAGACTGTCGTATACATTTTGAACAATGTGCCCACAAAAGTGTTTCTAAAACACCTTTTGAACTCTAGAAAGGACGTAAAGGTAGTTTATGTCATTTCAGAATTTGGGGTTGTCCATCACATGTACTTGTGACAAATTCAAAAAAGTTTGATTCACGTTCAAAGATATGCCTATTCGTAGGATACCCAAAAGAAACAATAGGTGGTTTATTTTATGATCCTAAGGAAGATAAGGTTTTTTTGTCGACAAATGTCACTTTCTTAGAGGAGGACCACATAGGGGACCACAAGCCAAGAAGTAAAATTGTGTTGAGTGAGTTAGACGGAACAATAACAAAGGTTGCTAATAATGTTGGGATTTATGCCCTAAAACTCGAAGTTTGTAATTATGTTCTAATTAATGAAATAAAGCGTTATTATTTCAATAAAGTTTTATTGTTCGTTATCTACGAGTTTTCCTTTATTTGTACCCTAAATAAAATAAACTAAACATCCAAGGTTGTAAAATGAATCTTTAACTGAATGTAATGTACGTAAAAAGGATCTCGGTTCGAGATACAACCTGAAGGGTCTATAGTTAGAGGATAAGGTTTGGGTACCTTACCCTGGTTAAACTATGGATGTGGCCCACTTTGTATTTGATACAAACACTATGATCCTAACGTGTTCGTGTAGATGACATGTGAGTAGGGATATCCTATGTAATGAGATTACATAAGATCGGAGCACGAAATAGTAACCTCTAGCTGTAACTCCGCTGACTAGTTAGGTTTCTATTTCACTAGGATGACCTAGCCAACTTGATCTCAATCCTGAACAGGTTACGAACTCTTGTTTGGCAGAGATTGTCCTTTGACTAGTATGGGTGAGAGTGGCAAGATTCGCCGACTCAATATGCCTACCTTCTTGGGGACATGACCGAGTGAGCGACTGGGAACTTAACTTAGCAAGATGAAATTCACTCCTTCCCGCCTACTAGGGTAAGTAGAGGAATGTTCCCTTAAGTGGTGTCTCCGGTACTTGAATAAAGGGTCCGACCCTCTCATTGGCCTGAGAGGGACTCTGTTTGCTGGTAGAACCACAAACAAATTGTGACGACCGCCATCTCAGGTACTATTAGTTATCTTAATTAACACTCTATTAGCCGCTGTATTTAGTTGGATTGGTGTTTTTAATCAAGCTCGGTGAGAGTGAAACCTTAATTTTGGTTTAGTTTAAGTGAATGGCTCCTTATAGAATAAGATTACTTATGAAATTAAATGGAAAGGAAATGGCAAGGACACTTAGTAAATAATGCCTAGGTAAGGGTTAATTGGGACTTTTAACAATAACCTAGACCTCATTGTTCAACCCTATATTTATATATATATATATATTTACAAGAGAAGAAGGTTGGAACCAAAAACCCTAACCCTAATCACATCACCTCCATCTCATTTTACAAACCCTAACCCTAACATAGTATCACCTCCTTCTTCTCCTTCTCGTTCACTCAACCCTAGCCGGAACCCAGATCCACCGTGCCGCCGCCAGCTGCATCATCCGGAGCTCACGAACGCTGAAGCCGACGTGGTCGTGAGGAGTACTCGTGCTGCACGACCGGAGAATCAACGAAGCCCTAACCTCATCGGCGAAGACCCACGGACGAACGCCGAGCTGCAGATCCACCGATTCTTTGCCGCCGGATCGTAACGCCGCTTGGCCGGATTGCGAGCCAAGACCTCAGCGAGCCGGGATCCGTTACGCGTCAGGATCGCCCGGCCGCTCGTGAGATCGAGGTGCGGCCGCCCGCAAACGCCGTCGCGCAGCCAGCGATCCTACCGCGCGCGCGGAAGATTTGATCCTCGCCCCGCCGCCCACGAAGTTTCGCCCGGCCGTCCGTGGCGGGCTTGCGCCACCCGCGAGTCGTCCGCCGGCCGCTGCTCGAGGATCATTCCAGCCGCCAAGCCGAACCCTCAGCCGCTGCTGCTGTTGTGGAGAACCGTCGCCGGTCATTCGTGACTCAGCCGCCGCCGTCCAGCCCCGCTTCCGATCAGCAGCACTTTCAATCTTTGAAACATTAACTCGGTGAGCGAGCTGGTTTAATTTTCGAACTCGTTGGAGATTTACTTGTGACCTATCGATTAGATTAAGCGTTCGATTGAGAATTTAAGCTACGGGTTCGAACACGTCTTTGTAGGAACCGAACTTGGAACGGAATTGGAGGTCGATTGCCAAGCAAGCTAAGGAATATTGAGTTCTCGCGTTGAAACCGAGGTAAGCGGGACACGACATCTTAATGCAGTATTTAGGGTATCGCATGATTAGGGTTCTAGTGAATACTTGGAGTTTAAATTCGGAAATTGGTGTGAATCAGGTTTCACTAAAAGGAGAATAGGCAGGGAGTTCGATTAGGTTTTGGAATAAAAATCGAAGCTCGAGGTAAGGGACCTTGTGCCGAACTTTTAATGGGAGTAAATGAAAATGATTTTCATGATTTTATGCGAAATAGTTTATATTTTTCTCATGAAAATACACAGTTATTATTTTGAGAATACGTGATATTTTATGTGCAAATACTTCGATGTATTATGTGAAAATGAACCATTATTTTATGTGAAAGTATTCTCGTATGTTATGTATAAGGATCCCATTATTTCATGTGAGAATAGGACGATAGAGTTCGTATGAGAATGTTTCATGTTTCTTACAAAAGTATGATTTTTCACATCATCCATGAGAAAGTATGAATGATATATTGATGATGATGTTTGTGATATGTACACCATGATTATGTGGTGATGGGACCTCATGCATGTTTTGTATGCCACGAAATGAATTAACGAATAGTGTGGACATTGGTTATCCGAGATCGCTATGTGCATGGTCAAACATGCAATAGAGACCTATGGGTCAAAAGCACTGAAGTCCGTGAGGACCGAAATGAAATGACTCGGGATGACCGATCGGCCTCACAATTAAATGAACGACCATGGATTAAAGACCTGGCAATTAAATGAACAGCCATGGATTAAAGACCTGGCAATTAAATGAACAGCCATGGATTAAAGACCTGGCAATTAAATGAACAGCCATGGATTAAAGACCTGGCAATTAAATAAACAGTCATGGATTAAAGACCTGACAATTGAATGAGCAGCCATGGATTAAAGACCTTGCAACTGAATAAGCAGTCATGGATTAAAGGCCTGACAATTAAATATGCAGCCATGGATTAAAGACCTGGCAACTCTAGAAAGTTTTAAATCCCATCTATGTATGTTACGAATGAGTTTAGAGATCATGATTGTATGTGTATGCATATCCCAAACCTCGGTAGCGAGGTTACTTACTGAGTATTGTTTTGCAATACTCACCCTTTCTTTTAAAAATGTTTTTCAGGTAAAGGGAAGGACGTGCAGGGCGCGTGACGGGGGAGCGTTACTAGGACCATGGGAACCAGCATGATTTCCGCATATTCTTATTTTGAACTATTGTTGTCTCTATGTTTTTAATTGAAGTTAAACTTACTTACAGTTTTTAATAGGCCAAGCTGATGTGATGTTTTTAAATGATTTGAATGTTTTGTTTTTTTTTTGGGATCCCTGGAACTATTTACGTTAATTGGAAATGGCTTTTAAGTTCTTTTTATCTCTCGGCCTATAAATGCATGCATGTGTAGTAATGTCCCTAGGAATTTGGTCATAGAAAAGTAGGGGCGTTACATACTTATTGTTGCACAATTTGTACATAGTACCAGGGTTTACTAGAAACCTTGTTTCCATTTCCTGCCTAATTGAACAATGTATATCTGTTTCCTTTGAATCTAGTAAAGCGTTTATTTCTTTCAAAGGCAATCTTATTTGTTCATCTTCACTCGAGCATAATCTGTATGTTTTGAAACCTAATACGGTCAAAAGTGTTTTGAATACTGAATTGTTTAAAACCGCAGAAACGCGAACTAAGAAAGCAAAAGTTTCTCCAAAGGAAAATTCTCATCTTTGGCATCTACGGTTAGGCCACATTAATCTCAATAGGATTGAGAAACTAGTGAAGAGTGGACTTCTAAACGAGTTGGAAGAAAACTCTTTGTCGGTGTGTGAGTCATGCCTTGAGGGCAAGATGACCAAACGTCCTTTTAGTGGAAAAGGATATAGAGCCAAAGAGCCTCTTGAGTTAGTACATTCTGACCTCTGTAGTCCGATGAATATTAAAGCTCGGGCGGTTATGAGTATTTCGTGTCTTTCATAGACGATTACTCCAGATATGGGTATATTTACCTAATGCACAAGAAGTCTGAAACTCTTGAAAAGTTCAAGGAGTACAAGACTGAGGTTGAGAACTTCTTAGGTAAATCGCTTAAAACACTTCGATCGGTCGAGGTGGAGAGTACATGGACACTGAATTCCAGGACTATATGATAGAACACGAAATTACGTCCCAACTCTCAGCCCCTAGTATGCCACAGCAGAATGGTGTATCCGAGAGGAGAAACAGAACCTTGTTGGACATGGTTCGGTCGATGATGAGCTATGCTCATCTCCCGATTCTTTTGGGAAGTGCGAGTGGAGATGCGGTCTATATTTTGAACAACGTTAAAGTCAAGAAAGTGTTTGTGAAACACCTTTCGAGCTCTAGAGTGGACGTAAAGGCAGTTTACATCACTTCAGAATTTGGGGATGCCCGACCCACATGTTGGTGTCAAACCCGAAAAAGTTGGAACCCCGTTCAAAATTGTGCCTATTTGTAGGTTACCCTAAAGAGACTAGGGTGGTCTGTTTTACGATCCTAAGGAAAATAGGGTGCTTGTGTCGACAAACGCCACTTTCCTAGAGGAAGACCACGTCGAGGATCATTTACCAAGGAGTAAAATTGTGTTGAATGAAATGGATGGTTCCTTCATCGCAAGAGTTCTTGATGGGGCTAATACGTCAACAAGTGTTGTTGACCCTAGCACGTCTAGTCAAATCCGTTCCCAAGAGTTGGGAATGCCTCGACGTAGTGGGAGGACTGTGAGACAGCCTGATCGCTACATGGGTTTAGGTGAAAACCTCAGTTGTCGCTCCTGATGTTGACTGTGAGGATCCATTGACCTATGATCAGGCAATGGTTGATGTTGACAAAGACGAGTGGATTAAAGCTATGGACCAGGAAATGGAATCTATGTACTTCAATTCTGTATAGGAGCTTGTGGATCGACCGGATGGGGTAAAACCTATTGGTTGCAAATGGATCTACAAGCGTAAACGTGGCGTAGATGGGAAGGTGCAAACCTTCAAAGCCCGACTAGTGGCAAAGGGTTTTACCCAGGTTGAAGGGGTTGACTATGAGGAGACTTTTTCGCCTATTGCCATGGTAAAGTCGATCAGGATCCTTCTGGCCATTGCCGCGTATTATGACTACGAGGTATGGCAGATGGACGTCAAGACAACCTTTCTGAATGGCAAACTTGATGAGACCATCTACATGGACCAGCCCAAAGGGTTCATTGCCCAAGGCCAAGAGCAAAAGGTTTGCCGGCTTCATAGGTCCATTTATGGGCTGAAACAAGCTTCGAGGTCTTGGAATATAAGATTTGATGAGGCGATCAAATCTTATGGCTTTGATCAAAATGTCGACGAGCCTTGTGTCTACAAGAAAATCATTGAAAAAACTGTCGCATTTTTGGTGTTGTATGTGGACGATATTGTTCTCATTGGGAATGAGGTAGAATTTCTTACTGACGTTAAGAAGTGGCTAGCTTTGCAATTCCAAATGAAAGATTTGGGAGAAGCCCAGTATGTTCTAGGTATCCAGATAGTCCGGAACCAGAAGAACAGAACGCTAGCCTTGTCTTAGGCGTCTTATATTGACAAGATGTTGTCTAGATATAAGATGCAAAACTCCAAGAAGGGCTTGTTGCCTTACAGGCATGGGGTTCACTTGTCTAAGGATCAGTGTCCTAAGACTCCTCAAGATGTTGAGGATATGAGACGGATTCCATATGTTTCGGCTATAGGGAGCCCGATGTATGCCATGTTGTGTACTAGGCCCGACATACATTATGCAAAGAGGAATTGTCGGTGAGATATCAGTCCAATCCAGATTAGATCACTGGACAGCCGTAAAGGCAATCCTCAAGTATCTTAGGAGAACGAGGAACTACAGCTTAGTGTATGGCAATGGGGATTTGATCCTTACAGGATACACGGATGGAAATCCACTTCAAGGTCAGCCTTCATTCTGAATGGAGGAGTTGTAGTATGGGGAAGCATCAAGCAGGGATGCATCATTGATTCCACTATGGAAGCGGAGTATGTTGCGGCTTGTGAAGCTGCAAAGGAAGCTGTTTGGCTTAGGAAGTTCATGACGGATTTGGAAGTTGTTCCAAATATGAACTTTCCTATCACACTGTTCTGTGATAACAGTGGTGCAGTAGCCAACTCACGTGAGCCTCGGAGCCATAAGAGAGACAAACACATTGAGTGCAAGTATCATCTGATACGGTAGATTGTGCACCACGGAGACGTGACGGTCACGCAGATAGCATCGGAGCACAACGTAGCTGATCCATTTACAAAGCCCCTCACGGCTAAGGTGTTTGAGGGTCACCTAGAGAGTCTAGGTCTTCGAGAGCTTCCTGACTAGGGCAAGTGGGAGATGTGTAAATGGGTATTCAATACCCTAGTTTATTGTATTACTTCATTGTAATTTATGTACATTTCAGAAATGTATTTTCTCCACTAGCTTAGTCCAAGTAGGAGTTTGTTGGCATTTTAGTCCTAATCTCGTGTTTGTAATATATTGTTTGAAATTAATAAGAGTTATTCATTTCATCACTTTGTGTCTCGCAATATTTATAAACTTTTCCAATAAACTAAGCTCCAAGGTCATTGAATTTATGAGAGAACTAGAACTTGAACGGTGTGTAGTAGACACACAGGAGGATCACGTTCAAGTTAATGACCCGAACGGTCTACAGTATATGGATAGGGTTGGAGACCTAATCCACGGATACACACTGTGGATGCGCCCGCTTTGTATTAGATACAAACGAGGTGATCTGACTCGTTCATGTGGTTGACATGCGAGTGGGGCCATCCTGTGCAATGAGATTGTACAAGATCGGACCGTGAATTATTAGACTTACTGATGTAACACTGTTGACAGTAAGGACTAATAATTTCTTAAATGACCATTAGTGACTCGACCTGAATCTTGAGCGTGTTACGGACTTCTGTCGCGAGGGTCTGTCCTTTGTCTAGTACGGGTGAGGGTAGTCACAGCTACTCGCCCAATATGCCTATCTTCTCAAGAACAGGACCAAGTAGGGAGCTGGGAACTTAACTACGCGAGATAGAATTCACTCGTTCCCGCCTTTAGGGAAACTAGAGGGGTTGTTCCCTTAAGTGTTGTCTCCAGGGCTTGGACAACGGTCACCCACCTTCTCACTGGCCTGAGAAGAGTGTTGTGTATGGTTGGACCATCACAATATGTTGTTCATTAGAGGAGCAGTGGGGACTTAAGGAACAAGAGGTAGACACAAGGGTAAAACGGTAATTCGACCTAGTCGTGTCTACGAACAACCTGTGAAGGGTCGACTCATGGGCATTGGTTATATCAGTGGACACGTAATATTCTACACTGACGGGAGTGCAGCTACGAGCTATAGTGGAGTGTTACCGTAGCTAATGAATATTTGTTAACCGGGTCAAAGAGCTTGACAGGTTAATCTCGGATCATTGGAGCCCGTCACTGTAGGTTCATTAGGTCTCTCGGTTGGCTCAATCTGGGTTAAATGAAGCGTTAATGTTTTGGTATGAAATTGAAGTGTTCAATTTCACTTTAAGGGCATTTATGTCATTTATATGAGATATGAATGATATAATATATAGTTTAATGTGAATGAGATTCATAATAAACTATAGGTTAGCCTAATTGTTGAATTAGGGCTAATTGAAGAATTTAATTGAGAGAAATTAAATTGGATGTGATTCAATTTAATAAATCCACAATTATTGCAAATGAGATTTGCAATATGAGATATGAGATATCTTATATTATGTGGTTATGCAAATGAGATTTGCATAACCTATGGTTGTGGTAAAGTGGTAATAATGTGGAGATTTTAACTCCAACATTCCACTATGTAATCCCTTCTTGCAAGAACGAATGTAACCAATCTCTCATTTTTTTGATTTTCATCAAAGAGAAGAAGAAGAATTCTCTCTACTCTCTCTCAATTCTCCTCCCTCTCCAACACACCAAAGTTCCCACAAACTTCCCTCTTTCCAAAGGAAGAACAACCGAGACTCCAAGTGGTGGTGTTCGAGTTCCGTTCGTGGGAAGCGTTCGTTGAGATCGGGAAGCACGAAGCGTTCGTGATCTGAGGAAGAAATCTTGAAGAGTGTCTTCAATAAGTACCTTGATCTTGCTGTTTTTCTTCCTTTTTCCAACATGTTTAGCCTAGATCTTTTAGTTGATCGTTTTAACAAAATCGAGTAGCATAATGATACCATGACGATTCGATCGTCTTCCGCTGCGGGGGGATTCTCATTCCCTTCAATTTGTTTTGATAGAATTACAGTCTTGGTTTATAAATCCAATAAACTAAGCTCCAAGGTTATAACATATATCTTGAACATCAGTGTAGTGGACACTATTTGGATTGTGTTCAAGAATATAACCTAAATGGTCTATGGTATAAGAATAAGGTTGGAAACCTCATTCTGGAAACATCATGGATGCGGCCCATTTTGAAATTAGTACAAATGAGGTAATCCAACTCATTCATGTAGTTAACATGCGAGTGGGGGCATCTTGTATGAAGAGTTCATACAAGACCGGACCACAAATTATTAGTCTAACCAGTGTAACATCGTTAACAGGATAAGACTAGTAATTTATAGATGGTCATTATTGACTCGACCTGAATCCTGAGCAAGTTAAGAGCTCCTACTTATAGGGGTTTGTCCTTAGACTAGTATGGGTGAGAGTGGCCTGTAGCCGACTCAATAAGCCTACATTCTTAGGGATAGAACCTCGTAGATAGTTGGGAACTTAACTGTGCAAGATGGAATTCACTCATTCCTACACTAAGAAATTAGATAGGTTGTTCCCTTAAGAACTGACTCCAGGTCTTTTAACAACGAGGCCCCGCCCTCTATGAGGGTATGAGTCTAAGGTAGGACCTTAGACTTGTTGTTCATTAGAGAATCAGTGGTGCTTAAGGAACAAAGAGGTAATCACAGGGGTAAGACGGAAATTTGGATGGTCATTTATAAACCATATACTAAATAGAGAATAAAGGAGGGGTAGGATGGTCATTTTCATCCTATTTCCCTATATATATGGTTGCATGAGATGCAACTAGGTTAAGTGATTCCAAGCCTTTGTTGTGTTGTTGGAAAGGTTCCAAAACACAAACATCTCTCTCACAACATCTCATCTCACCTAAAGGGAACCCACATTCCTCTCTCACGTAGAGAACAACGGAGAAGATCCAGTGGTCGTGTCTTCATCCGTTCGTGTTCCAGTTGCTGACATTGTGATCGTGGGAATGAGGAGCACTTGAAGAAAGGTTCTTCAAAGGTAATATTTCTTGTAGTCCATTATGTTTATATGCTTAATCTAGCTAGTTTCGTTCTTGAATGAAATCGTTGTAACTAAATCGAGAGCGCGCGATTCACAATCGCTTCCACTGCGAGACTTAATTCCCTTCAGGTAGGACCACAAATAAATTCTTCATTAAAGAAGCACTGGTACTTAAGGTACAAGATGTAACCTAGGGGTAAAACGGTAATTTGACCCAGCTGGTGTTACGAACATTCGTGAAGGATTGACTTGTTGTTATTGATTAATATTAGTGGACATAGAAATATATCTGCAGTGAGAAGAGTGCAACTGAGGGACTTTAGTGGAGTGTTCCCGCAGTTAACGAATGTTGATTAGGAGGTTAATGAGATTAACCGAGTAATCTCGCATCGTTGGAGCTTCTGATCTTTAGGTGTATTAGGTCCACCTTTTAGCTCATAAAGGATTCTTAGATTGTTTGAATTTGAAATGTTAAAATTTATTAGGGAATAAATTTAATGTATATAGATACGATATAATATAAAGTTTTGGAACTTTATATTATAAATTTAATGTGAATATGATTCATATTAAATTATATGAGAGAATTAAATATTTAAAATAGTTCAAATATTAAATTTAAATGAGAATGTGATTCATATTTGAAAATTATAGTGTAAATTTAATGTGAATTGGATGTGCATTAAAACTATAGATTAAGGTGTAAAATGATTAAATGAGATTTAATCATATTTTATAATATGGTATTTCAATAAATTAATTTGTAATTAATTAATTAGAAACGTGTAACGATGGCACGTTCCCAACACTCCCCAATCCCTTCTCGATAGGGAGTGGGGAGTTACCCCCTCTACAGTTCTTCTTCTCCAATGGAGAAAGGTGTACAGAAGTTGATCGATCAGTGAATTGGTTGCTGAAAAACTCTCTAATCTATATCTTTCCCTCTCTTCTTCTAAAAGTTGGAAAACCTTCCCACCAAGGTTGATCTAAGTAGAATCCAGTGGATAGGAGGCTTGCCATTTTGGTGGTGTCCTGTTGGAGAAGAAAGAACAGAGTAGCATCTGTGTTGCTGCACACTTGGAGCAAGGAGTTGTTGTGAAACTACAAAGGTAAATTTAGAATTCCCTTTTAGTTTAGTTTAATTCTTAAGCATGTTTGCATGATTATTTCCATGCCTAATTAGATTAGGATTTGTATGCTTATCTCTGTATTTTCTCCAATGTACTGGTATTTATTTTTCAACAAAAATAAACTTGCAATTACGATTCCAAAATACGTTTTCGCTGCTCAAGGGGATCCGATCTCCATCAAGATTAAGAACAACTTGATATCTATCTCTTGTCTAATTGAACATGGCTATTGTATTACCTTTTCAATTAATGAAGTATTCATTTCAAAGAAAGGTGTCAATATTTGTTCTACTAAGTTAGAAAACGACTTATATGTACTTAAACTAAATCAAACCAAAGCAATTTTGAATCATGAGATGTCTAAAACTGTGAATACTCAAAGTAAAAGGAAAAGAATTTCTCCAAATAATAATACCTATATTTGTCATCTTAGACTTGGTCACATAAATCTCAACCGAATTGAGAGACTATCTAAGAATGGACTTCTAAACAAGTTTGAAGATGATTCTTTACCTCCTTGCGAATCATGCTTGGAAGGTAAAATGACTAAACGACCTTTTACTGAAAAATGTTATAGAGCCAAAGAGCCCGTGAAACTTATACATTCAAATCTTTGTGGTCCGGTGAATGTTAAAGCTCGAGAAGGGTATGAATATTTCATCTCTCTCATAGATGATTATTCGAGGTATGGTTATTTATACCGAATGCATTAAGTCTGAGGCTCTTGAAAAGTTTAAAGAGTATAAGGCTGAAGTAGAGAATGGATTAGGGAAAACCATCAAGACACTTTGATCCGATTGAGGTGGAGAGTATATGGATCTAAGATTACAAGACTATTTGCTAGAACATGGAATCCAATCTCAACTCTCAGGACCTAATACACCTCAACAGAATGGTGTATCTGAAAGGAGAAATAGAACCTTTTTATCAATGGTTTGATCTATGATGAGCTATGCTCAATTGCCTGCCTCGTTTTGGGGTTACGTAGTAGAGACTACGGTTCAAATCTTGAACATTGTTCCATCAAAGAATGTTTCAGAAACACCATTTGAGTTGTGGAAGGGGCGTAAACCTAGTTTACAACACTTCAGGATTTAGGGTTGTTCGACACACGTGCTAGTGGCAAATCCAAAGAAACTGGAACCTCGTTCAAGATTATGACAATTGTTGGCTATCCGAAAGAAACGAGAGCTGATCTTTTCTACGACCCACAAGGAAACAAGGTGATTGTATCGACAAGCACCACTTTCTTGGAGGAAGATCACATGAGGAACCATAAACCGCGTAGTAAGTTGATATTAAATCAAGCTACAGATGAGTCAACTAGAGTTGTTGGTCAAGCTGGACCTTAATTGAGAGTTGATGAAAAATTCGACACATCGAGTCAGTCTCATCCTTCTCAATCGTTGGGAATGCCTTGACGCAGTGGGAGGGTTTTTCCCAACCTGACCGCTATTTGGGTTTAGCTGAAACTCAAGTTGTCATACAGATGACGGTGTAGAGGATCCATTGTCCTATAAACAGGCAATGAATGATGTAGATAAGGACCAATAGATCAAAACCATGGACCTTGAAATGGAGTTAATGTACTTCAATTCAGTTTGGGAACTTGTAGACTAGCCTGAAGAGGTAAGACCCATAGGGTGCAAATGGATCTATAAGAGGAAGAGATATGCAGTCGAAAAGGTATAGACCTTTAAGGCTAGACTTGCAGCAAAAGGTTTTACCCAAAGGGAAGGAGTTGACTATGAGGAAACTTTTTCCCTTGTTGCTATGCTTAAGTCTATAAGGATACTCTTGTCCATAGCCGCTTTTTATGATTATGAAATTTGACAAATGGGCGTCAAGACTGCCTTTTTGAATGGTAATCTTGACGAGAGCATCTATATGTCTCAGCCCGAAGGGTTCATAACCCAAGGTCAGGAGCGAAAAGTTTGCAAGCTCAATCGATCCATTTATGTGTTGAAACAAGCATCCAGATCTTGGAACATAAGATTTGATATTGCGATCAAGTCTTATGGATTTGACTAAAATGTTGATGAGCCTTGTGTTTACAAGAGAATCATCAAGGACAAAGTAGCTTTCTTAATACTTTACGTGGATGATATCCTACTCATTGGGAATGATGTAGGATACCTAACTGACATAAAGAAATGGTTGGCAACCCAATTCCAAATGAAAGATTTAGGAGAGGTGTTGAATGTTATAAAGATTCAAATTTTCAGGAATCGCAAGAACAGAACACTAGTTTTGTCTCAGGCATCCTATATCGTCAAAATGGTGACTCGATATTTGATGCAGAATTCCAAGAGGGGCTCTTTACCCTTCAAGAGGTTGAGGATATGAGACGTATTCCCTATGCCTCTACAGTAGGTAGCTTAATGTATGTTATGTTATGCACGAGGCCAGACATTTGTTATGCAGTGTGAATAGTCAGTAGGTACCCATCCAATGGTCAGCCCACTGGACCACAGTTAAAAATATTCTCAAGTATCTTAGGAGAACAAGGGACTATACGCTTGTGTATGGACTAAGGATTTGATCCTTACTAGATACACAGATTCTGATTTTAAGACCGATAAGGATTCTAGGAAATCCACATCGGGATCAGTTTTCACCCTTAACGGGGTAGCTATAGTATGGCGAAGCATCAACCAGGGATTCATCCGCTGAAACCACGATAGAGGCTGAGTATGTCGATGTTTGTGAAGCAGCTGAAGAGGTTATTTGGCTAAGGAAATTCCTTACTGATTTGGAAGTTGTTCCAAATATGGAATTTCCCATCACCTTATACTGTGACAACAGTGGTGTTGTAGCCAATTTGAAGGAACCTCACAGCCACAAGCGAGGTAAGCACATCGAGAGAAAGTATCACCTGATACGAGAAATAATGCAATGAGAAGATGTGACAGTCACGAAGAACGCATCGGAGCACAACATTATTGATCCGTTTACAAAGACTTTCACGGCTAAAGTGTTTGAGGGTCATCTGGAAAGTCTAGGTCTACGAGTTATGTACATAGGTTAATCTAGGGCAAGTGGGAGACATGTAATGGGTATATGGATGTTCTAGTTTATTGTATTTTGTATTTCTATAACCACTGTTTTAGATTGTAATGTACCCTACTAGAGTTTTAGTTTAAGTGGGAGTTTGTTGGGGTTTGTGCCCTAAAACTCGTAGTTTGTAAATTTTTGTTATAATTAATGTAATAAAGAGTTATTATTTTCAATAAAGAGTTACTGTTCGTTATTTACGATATTGCCATTGTTTTAACCCTAAATCCAATAAACTAACATCCAAGGCTGTAAAATGTCTCTTGAACTTAATGTAGTATACATATAAAGGATCTCGGTTCGAAATACAGCTTAAAAGGTCTATAGTAAGGGGATAAGGTTTGGGTACCTTACCCTTGTAATACTATGGATATGGCTCACTTTGTATTTGATACAAACACAGTGATCCTAGCGTGTTCGTGTAGACGACATGTGAGTGGGGATATCCTATGTGATAAGATAGCATAAGACCAGATCGCGAAATATTAACCGCTAGATGTAACTCCGTTCACTACTTAGGTTTCTTTTTCACTAGGATGACCTAGGCAACTTGATCTCAATCCTGAGCAGGTTACGAACTCATATTTGCGATAGATTATCCTTTGACTAGTATGGGTGTGGCTAGATTCGCCGACACAATATGCCTACCTTCTTGGGGACAAGACCGAGTGAGCGTTGGGGACTTAAATTAGCAAGACGGAATTCACTCCTTCCCGCCTACTAAGGTAAGTAGATGAATGTTCCCTTAAGTGGTGTCTCCAATACTAGAACAAAAGGCCCGACCTTCTCATTTGCCCGAGAGGGACTTCTGTTTATTGGTAGGACCACAAATAAATTGTTCATTACAAGAGCATTGGTACTTAAGGTAAAAGATGTAACCCATGGGTAAAATGGTAATTTGACTCAGCTGGTGTTACGAACATTCGTGAAAGATTGACTTCCTGTTATTGGTCAATATCTGTAGACACAGAAATATATCTGCAGTGAGAAGAGTGCACTTGTGGGTGTTTAGTGGAGTGTTCCCACAGCTAACGAATGTTGATTAGGAGGTTAATGAGATTAACCGAGTGATCTCGTATCATTGGAGCTTCTGATCTGTAGGTCCATTAGCTTCACCTTCTAGCTCGTAAAGGGTTCTTAGATCGTTTGGATTTGAAATGTTCAAATTCAATTAAGTAATAAATTTAATGTATATAGATGTGTTATAATATAAAGTTTTGGAACTTTATATTATAAATTTAATTTGAATATGATTCATATTAAATTATGTGAGAGAATTAAATATTTGAAAGAGTTCAAATATTAATTTAAATGTGAATGTGATTCATATTTAAAACTGTAGGTAAAAATTTAATGTACATAAGATGTGCATTAAAACTATAGGTTGGAGGAGAAAATTGATTAAATGTGATTTAATCCAAATTAAATATATGATATTTAATTTATGATTAATTAAATATGATTTGATTAATTAATTATATTATTTAATTAATAATTTGATTATTTAATTTATAATATTATTGAATAAATAAAAAAAGGGAACGTGTGAGACTATGTCTCCCAACTCCCCATCGATAAGGAGTGGGGAGCTATCCCTCTGCAAAGTTATTTCTTCTCCAGATTGAAGAAGAAGAGGTTGATTGATCATTTTCATCTTGGCAACCAATTAGATTTCTCTCTCTCTCAAAAAATCTTTTCCTTCTTCCAATTGTTGGATCTCTTTCCACAAAGGGTAGATCTAAGTTTCTCAGAGCCATAGGAGGTTTTCCATCTGGTCTTGTCTCATTGAAAAAGAAAAACAGAGAAGAACTTTGGTTGTTGTGTTGTTGTGCAATTCAAGTAAGAAAGTTGTTGCTAGAGATTGAAACTACATAGATAATATCTCTTTCCTTTTAGTTTAGTGTATTGTACAACATGTTTGAATGCTTAGAATCCATGCCCTAATTAGATTAGTTGAATTGCTTGTCTCTGTAATTTTAACCAATGTACTGGTATTTGAAGTAAACCAAAACAATTAAGCATTTGATCCATTAAACCATGTTTCTGCTGCTCACGGGGATCAGATCTCTTTCAAGCTGGTGGGTCAAATAGACCGGTTCAGAGGCGGTTTGGGTCGTGGTTGGTCCGGTTCGAGCAGTCTAAGCCCGATTCCAAGTGTTTATGGACCGGTTTTGTAATAAAATTAGTAATTTTATTATTTTTTACACTTTAGGGGCAAAATTTTTTCGATTTTACAGCTATTATCTTTATGAATGTCATTTAGAATTTTTCCTACATTAGGATAAGCATGTTCATGCATTTTATTTGTATAATTGTTATATAAATATGAAAGAAATGCATGATTTAATTTATTTTTTATAAGTAATTGATTATAATTGTTATAATTGGATTGTATGAAAAATAAAGAGCATGAAGCATGAAATTACTTAGTTTAAAATAAAGTGTTATTTTATTTATGTAATTTGCATAATTCAAATTGTTGAATGTAATTCAAATTAGAAATTGTTTGTTGGATTTATAATAAAATTCATCGTCATAGGTTTATTTTTTTTTTTTTATAAAAGTTATAAAAGGGTTTTAGAAACCATAACCTAAAAGAGTTGCATGCAAACATATAAACTTATGTTAAATAAAAAAATTGTTTAAAATTGTTTAAAATTAATTTAGATCTAAGTTTAATTTCTAATAAGATTAGAAGTTCGTCTTACATAGTATTTTAAATAGTTTAAAATATAGTAGGACAATAGGACATTGGTTTTAAGGGAACTATACCAGTGATGTTCGTTCTAAGGCTTGGGGTAATTAAGTGACCAGTTACTAACACCTCCTACACAGAACCGACTGGAACTCGAGTTGAATTAACCATAGTCCTGAGTTATATCTAGGTAATTAAAATGTTTATTTACCTATACATATGGTTAAAAGACCTAGTTATAATAGTTATAATAGGCATAAACTTAGATAGATTCTTTTAGCCAGAATCCGACTAAGTTAAACCTATACCCTAACCTTAGGAGCTTTAGTGGGAGAAAACAAGGTGTTCGCATCGAGTTTACTCTCACGTCCTCAAGAGTTTACACCGTGAGTTAAATGCTTGGCTACGTGGCATCAATAGGGCGTCTCCCTACGGTAAGTGTTTGCATGGTTCAATACCAAGGTGAATGAGGGAAGTATCCACAGTAAATGAGAGCAGAGTGCGTGTCAATGTATCCTACGGTCTCCTTCATTAGGTCGCACCTTGAGATTTCTATAGTCTGTCTGCTAGGTTGTCTTGGAACATTCAATCCCTACGGATGGCCTGACTATAGGGGTCGGAACACCGCGAATACTCTAGAAATGGATAGAGTCTATTAGGTAATTTGCCAACAATTGTCTTTCCTAATAGTAGCCTGTTTGCTCGGACCTATTGGATCTGAAAATCGTAGGGTCACATTTACGGGATAAGTTAAGCTAACATGTCCTTGACCAAACAAACGGTAGCTAAGAATCCTTGGGAAATGAGATGTTCCAGTAGTGAGAATTAGCTGAGATAGTCTCAATTTAGGAGAGGAGTGACTGACCACCCGACGGTGACTATTATTCTAAACCCTTGAAGTATCGTTGCAAAATTAAAGATTTAATTTCAACACTAGGATTTTTTAATAATTTTTCTAAAATTGATTGGTTTATAATGGGTTAAGGCATAACTAATTAGAACTATTTTTTAAATTTCAGCATGTCGTCCTCGATAATAGTCTTACTTAAAAGTGAACGATTAATTGGAAAAAAAACTATACTACGTGGAAGTGCAACTTAAATACGATTCTGGTTGTTGACGACCTTCGGTTTGTACTACCTGAGGAATGTCCTCAGTGAAGGGAATCATAATCCCCGCGTAGCAGAAGATGATCGAATCGTCGTAGTATTGTTGTGCAATTTGTTTTCTTAAAATCAAACTATCTAATAGTATAAGGCTAAACATGCTTGTTAAAGAAGGAAAAACAATAAATACTTACTTGTTGAAGAACTTTTCTTCACGATTCCTTCCTATGATCACAAACTGTTCGTGTTCTTCTCAATGATCTCGAACTCCTCGAACAATCCCAACGAACGGACACCTCTACTCGATTTCTCGATTGTTCTACTTTAGGTAGAAGGAGAATGGTGGGATTCTCCTTTTGGTGAAAGGAGGAAAGTTTGAGAGAGGGTTGTATTTGAGAGAGAAAACCAATTTGCTTTTTGGTGAGAAATCCAAAAATGAGCAAATCCTTAATCAACCCTTCTTGCAAAGAAGTTTAAATAATGGTGATAGGTGGAGTTCAAATCTCCACTTATTTACCATTTTACCACAACCATAGGTTATGCAAATCATATTTGCATAACCACATATAATAAGATATCTCATATCTCCTTATACAAATCACATTTCTATAATTGTGGATTTTTAAATTGAATCACATTCAATTTAATTTCTCTCAATCTAATTTCTCAAAACTAGCCCTAATTGAACAATTAGGCTAACCTATAGTTTATTATGAATCTCATTCACATTAAACTATATAATATGTCATTCATATCTCATATAAATGACATAATTACCCTTTAGTGAACTTGAACACTTCAAATTCACACCAAAAATGTAAACCTTCTATTGATCCAGTTTGAGCCAATCGAGTGACCTATGGACCTACAGTGACGAGCTCCAATGATCCGAGATTTACCTGTCAAACTCTTTGACCCGGTTAATCAACATTCATTAGCTATGGTAACTGCACTCCAGTCAATGTAAGACAAGATGTGTCCACTGATATAACCAATGCCTATGAGTCACTTCACAGGTTTTTCGTAAACACTACTGGGTCAAATTACCGTTTTACCCCTGTGTCTACCTCTTGCTTCTTAAATCTCACTGCTCCTCTAATAAACAACTACGTTACATGGTCCAACCATAACCAACAACCCTCTCAAGCCAACGAGAGAATGGGGCCCTGTCGTTCATGCCCTAGAGGCAGCACTTAAGGGAACAACCCCTCCAGTTTCCCTAAAGGTGGGAACGAGTGAATTCCATCTCGCGTAATTAAGTTCCCAGCTCCCTACTTGGTCTTGTCCTTAAGAAGATAGGCATATTGGATGAGTAAATGTGACCACTCTCACCCGTACTCAAAGGACAAACCCTCGTAGACAGGAGTTCGTAACACGCTCAGGATTCAGGTGGAGTCAATAATGGTCATCTACGAAGTTATTAGTACATATTGTTAACGGTGTTACATTAGTATGTTGGGATTTTTGTCCTAATCTCGTGTTTGTAATATATTGTTTAAAATCAATAAGAGTTATTCATTTCATCACATTGTGTCTCGCAATATTTATAAACTTTTCCAATAAACTAAGCTCCAGGGTCATTGAATTTATGAGAGAACTGGAACTTGAACGGTGTGTAGTGGACACACGGGGAGGATCACGTTCAAGTTAATGACCCGAGCGGTCTCTGATACATGGATAGGGTTGGAGACCTAATCCTCGGATACACTGCGTGGATGCGGCCGCTTTGTATTAGATACAAGCGAGGTGATCTAACTTTCGTTCATGTGGTTGACATGCGAGTGGGGGCATCTGTGCAATGAGATTGTACAAGATCGGACCGTGATTTATTAGACCTCACGATGTAACACCATTGTGATGAAGGACTAATAACCCGTAGATGACCATTAGTGACTCGACACGAATCGAAAGCGTGTTACGGACTCTCCGCCCGCGAGGGTGCATTCTTTGACTAGTACGGGTGATGGTGGTCACGATTACTCGCCCAATATGTCTATCTTCTGAGGGACAGAACCAAATAGGGAGCTGGGAACTTAACTACGCGAGAATGAATTCACTCGTTCCCGCTTTTAGGGAAACTAGAGGGGTTGTTCCCTTGAGTGTTGTCTCTAGGGCTTGGACAACGAGCGCCCACCTTCTCACTAGCCCGAGAAGGGTGTTGTGTATGGTCGGACCATCACAATATGTTGTTCATTAGAGAAGCAGTGGGGACTTAAGGAACAAGAGGTAGACACAGGGGTAAAACGATAATTTGACTCAGTCGTGTCTACGAACAACCCGTGAAGGGTCGACTCATGGGTATTGGTTATATCGGTGGACACGTAATAATCTTGCGCAGCGACGGGAGTGCGCAGCTACGACGCTATAGTGGAGTGTTACCGTAGCTAATGAATGTTGGTTAACCGTGTCCAAAGAGTTTGGCGAGTTAATCTCAGATCATTGGAGGCAATCCTTTGTAGGTCCATTAGGGTCCCTCGATTTGGCTCCACTGGATTAAAAGAAGGGTTAATATTTTGGTATGAAATTAAAGTGTTCAATTTCACTTTAAGGGCATTTATGTCATTTATATGAGATATGAATGATATAATATATAGTTTAATGTGAATGAGATTCATAATAAACTATAGGTTAGTCTAATTCTTGAATTAGGACTAATTGGAGAATTTGATTGAGAGAAATTAAATTGGATGTGATTCAATTTAATTAATCCACAATTATTTGCAAATGAGATTTGCAATATGAGATATGAGATATCTTATATTATGTAGTTATGCAAATGAGATTTGCATAACCTATGGTTGTGGTAAAGTGGTAATAATGAGGAGAAATTAACTCCCTCATTCCACTATTTAAACCCTTTGCAAGAAGGGATTTGTGATCACTTCTCTCATTTTTAGATTTTCACAAAAGAGAAGAAGAAAGTTCTCTCTACTTTCTCTCTAATCTCCTCCCTCTTCAAAACACAAAAAGATCCCACCATCTTCCCTTCTCCAAAAGAGAACAACCGAGAAGGCTTTTTGTTTGTGTTCGAGTTCCTTTTGTGGGAGTGTTCGTTGAGTTCGAAGAGCACAAAGAGTTCGTGAATTGAAGAAGAAGTTTTGAAAAAAGTCCTCAACAAGTAAGTAAGAACTCATCTTGCTGTAATTTTCTTCTTCTTTAAGCATGTTTAGCCTAGATCTAAGTGTTTGATCAATTTTAAAAAATAGTAGTTGCATTTTGATACCTCGATGATTCAATCGTCTTCCGCTGCGCGAGATTCTCATTCATTTCATAGTAGGTGTAATAATTCACAGGCCGGTCTTGTACAATCTCATTGTACAGGATGCCCCCACTCGCATGTGAACCTTCATGAACGAGTTAGATCAGCTCGTTTGTATCTTAATATAATTCGGGTCGCATCCATAACGTATCCAGGATTAGGTCTCCAACCCTATCCATATACTGTAGATCGTTTGGGTCATTAACTCGAACGTGATCCTCCCTGTGTGTCCACTACACACCGTTCAAGTTCTAGTTCTCTCATATATTCAATGACCCTGGAGCATAGTTTATTGGACAAAGTTCGTAAAATTTGTGAGACACAAAATGATGAAATAAATAACTTTTATTAATTTCAAATGTTAAATTTAAAAACTAAACGAGATTAGGACATACATCCCAACACTCAGATCCCTACTCGAAACGCTCATTAATCTGTTAAGGATGCGTACAACCGTTGGATCAAGACCAAGTTCTACATTTTGGCTAGTGTTTCTAAAGTTCTGGCCAAAAAGCACGAGGGCATGGTCTCAGCTCATGAGATCATGAGTTTGTTGCTGAATATGTTTGGACAACCGTTTGGACTGCTTCGGCACGAATCCCTCGAGTACGTTTATAACTACCGAATGAAGGAGGGATCGTTGGTGAGAGAACATGTTCTCGATCTGATGGTCCACTTCAATGTGGCAAAAATGAACGGTGTGGTCATTGACGAGCAATGTTAGGTGTCTTTCATCCTAGAATCTCTTCCGAAGAGTTTCCTGCAATTCCCCAGCAATGCGGTGATGAATAAAATAAAGTAAAATCTGACTACTCTTCTCAATGAACTGCAAACTTTCTAGCCTCTTATGAAGAATAAGAGGCAGGCTGATGGAGAAGTAAATTTGTTTGCCCATTGGAGAAGGTTCCAGAAGGGTTCATCCTCTAGGACTAAGTCCTGCGGTCGATCTTCCAAGCTTAAAAGGACCCAAAAGAAGAATATAGGAGGGAAAGAGAAGGCACCTGCCGCTGCAGACAAAGGCAAGGGAAAAGTCAAAGTTGCAGACAAAGGAAAATATTTCTATTGCAACGTGGACGGGCACTGGAATTGAATGTGGGAGATGCCATGCTATTTTTTAGAGATAGATTTTTATTTTTAGAAAATTTATACATAGTTCCTGAGATTAAGAGGAACTTGATATCTATCTCTTGTCTAATTGAATGTGGATATTGTATCTCTTTTTCAATTAATGAAGTATTCATTTCGAAAAAGGGTGTCAACATTTATTCTGCTAGATTAGAAAACGACTTGTATGTACTTAAACTGAACCAAACTAAAGCAATTTTAAATCATGAGATGTTTAAAACTGCACATACTCAAAGTAAAAGGCAAAGGATTTCTCTAAATAATAATACCTATCTTTGGCATCTTAGACTTGGTCACATAAATCTCAACCGAATTGAGAGATTATCAAAGGATGAACTTCTAAATATATTATAAGATGATTCTCTACCTCCTTGTGAATGGTGCTTGGAAGGTAAAATTATTGAGCGACCTTTTACTGAAAAAAGTTATAGAGGCAAATAACCATTAGAACTTATACATTCGGATCTTTATGGTCCGGTGAATGTTAAAACTCGAGGAGTGTACGAATATTTCATCTCTTTCATAGATGATTATTCGAGGTATGGTTATCTATACTTAATGCATCATAAGCCTGAAGCTCTTGAAAAGTTCAAAGAGTATCAGGTTGAAGTAGAGAATCCATTAGGGAAAACCATTAAGATACTTTGATCCGATCGAGGTGGAGAGTATATGGATCTAAGATTCCAGGACTATTTGATAGAACATTGAATCCAATCTTAACTCTCGACACCTAATACACTTCAGTAGAATGGTGTATCTGAAAAGAGAAATAGAACCTTGTTAGACATGGTTCGATCTATGATGAGCTATGCTCAATTGCCTTCCTCTTTTTGGGGTTACGCATGACAGGATCGAATCCCATAGCGGAAGTGATTTTGATCGCGTGTTCTTGTAAAGAGTTACATAGATCTAATAAAAAAACTTATATCTAAAGTGATTAAGCATGCTTACGAAGATTGGACAACAAATATATTACCTTTGTAGACAAAAGCAGCACGTGCTCCTTTGTTCCTCTCGTTTTCACGATCTCAACGATCTCGCATTCTCCACAAACTACGAAGTAGTATTGATCTGCCCGCTAGATCTTCTCCGTTGTGTCTTTTGGAGAGGGAAGGTGGTGGAACTTCTTTTGGAGTTGGGAGGGATTTTGAGAGAGACAAGTGTTTTGGAACTTTTCCAACAAAAACACTTACGAAAATAGCACTAGGGTTGCCTTGGAATATCCTTTTTAAATGTGCATCTCATGCACAAATTTATAGGGAAATAGGACGGAAATGACCATCCTACCCCAATAGTGCTCTTATGATATATTTCTCATGGATTAAACCATATGTTCTATCAATTACATCATATATAATTGATATATCCCTTAAACATGAATTGAACATTTCAATTTCACTGCAAACTATAAACCCTCATTATTTCCATGTTGAGCCAACGAAGGGACCTAATGGATCTACAGATCATGAGCTCCAATGATACAAGATTAATCGATCAAACTCTTTGATTCGATTAACCAACATTCATTATCTATGAGTCACTCCACTATAAACTCGTAGTTGCTCTCTCCTCACTGTCGGCTATGTTATATCCACTGATATAATCAATACTTATGAGTCGACCCTTCACAGATTGTTCGTAATCACAGCTGGGTCAAATTATTATTTTACCCCTGTGAATACATTGTTGGGATTTATGCCCTAAACTTGTGTAATTTTGTCAATTAAATAAAGTGTTATTTGTTTTGATAAGATTACAGTCTTGCTTTTATAAATCCAATAAACTAAGCTCCAAGGTTATAACATTTATCTTGAAATCAGTGTAGTGGACACTATTTGGGTTGAGTTCAAGATTATAACCTAAATAGTCTATTGTATAAGAATAAGGTTGGAAACCCCATTCTGGTAACACCATGGATGCGGAAGGTTATAACATTAATCTTGAAATCAGTGTATTGGACACTATTTGGGTTGAGTTTAGGATTATAACCTAAATAGTCTATGGTTTAAGAATAAGGTTGGAAACCCCATTCTGGTAACACCATGGATGCGGCCCACTTTGTAATTAGTACAAATGAGGTAATACAACTCATTCATGTAGTTGACATGCGAGTGGGGGCATCTTGTATGAAGAGTTCATACAAGACTAGATCACAAATTATTAGTCTAACCAGTGTAACACCGTTAACATGATAAGACTAGTAATTTATAGATGGTCATTAGTGACTCGACCTGAATCCGGAGCAAGTTAAGAACTCCTGCTTATAGGGGTTTGTCCTTAGACTAGTATGGGTGAGAGTGGCCTATAGCCGACTCAATAAGCCTACCATCTCAGGGACAGAACCTCGTAGGTAGCTGGAAACTTAACTGTGCAAGATGGAATTCACTCATTCCTACACTAAGGAATTAGATAGGTTGTTCCTTAAGAACTGATTCCAAGTCTTGAACAACGGGGCCTCGCCCTCTATGAGGGTATGAGTCTAAGGTAGGACCTTAGACTTGTTGTTCATTAGAGGACCAGTGGTGCTTAAGGAGCAAAGAGGTAATCACATGGGTAAAACGGTAATTTGACCCAGTTGTGATTACGAACAACCTGTGAAGGGTCAACTCATGGGTAATGACTATATCAGTAGACACAATAATATCTACAGTGAGGAGAGTGCAGCTACAAGTCTATAGTGGAGTGACTTGTAGTTAATGAATATTGATTAACTGGATCAAAGAGTTTGATCAGTTAATCTCACATCATTGGAGCTCATGATCTATAGGTCCATTAGATCCCTCCGTTGGCTCAATATGGTAATATTGAGGGTATAAAGTTAGGAGTGAAATTGAAGTGTTCAATTTCATACATGAGGTGTTATATCAATTATATATGATATAATTGATATAATATACAGTTTTAATGTGAATTAGATTCATATATAAACTATATACTAAAGAGAGAATAAATGAGGGGTAGGGTGGTCATTTCCATCCCATTCCCCTATATATATGGTTGCATGAGATGCAACTAGAAAAAGACATTCTAAGTGATTCCTAGAATTTTGTTGTTGGATAAGTTCCAAGACAACAAACATCTCTCAAAAAACACCTCAATATTCCTAAAGGGAACCCACCTTCCTCCCTCACCTAGAGAACAACGGAGAAGATCCGGTGGTAGTGTTGGTGTTTGTACGAGTTCGTGTTGCGTTGATCTTGATCGTGAAGAGAGGAGAAGCACTTGAAGAAAGGTTCTTCAAAGGTAAATTCTTGTTGTCCATTCTATTATATATCCTTAATCTATGTTTTGAATGTTCTTTAATTTATCGTTGTAACTAAATCAAGAGCGCGCGATTCGCAATCGCTTCCGCTGCGGGGACTTCGATTCCCTTCAATTGGTATCAGAGCCCAATTGCGTTCTTGATTTATGTTCTGGATGTTTCAAGAACAAGGTGGGATTTACTGTTTTTTGCATGAGATGTATGAACGGTTTTTGCAAAATTAGATGTTTTCAACTTTGGCACTGAGATTTACAATTTCCATTGAAATGTTCAATGAAGAGCCCGGTGTTTTTGGTAAATTTAATTATAAATCGAGTCTGTAAGTCCGTGTCGATCGAGGCAAAGCGGTTGCTGAGAAGATCGGAGCAAAAACGAGCAAGGAATGGGATTCCAAGTTGTTGTCTGTGTGCAGCGTTGCAACGCTGTTCATCGGCGTTGCAACGCTGCGCTTGCGGAAGAAGGCGCGCACAGGAGGCAGCGTTGCAACTCAACCTCTAGCGTTGCAACGCTCGGCAGAAGACGACAAAAGCAGCGTTGCAATGCCAGATACGTTTCATGCAAGGAGCAACGGGCAGAAAATATTTTTTTAATATATATATTAATTATAAAAATATTTTATATTTAATATTTTTAATATTTTTAATTTTAATTAATATAATTAGATTATATTAATTAAATCTATTTCTAGGGTGCCAAAATTGGTCTAATTTTTGTATTTTAATTATGCAATTGTTGTGTAATTATTGTCATGCATGATGTATGCTTGTATTTTAGAAATCACACCTTAGGTTAAGCATTTTCATGCATCATTTATAATGTAAGGAGTTATATTATATAGTTTGCATGATTAATTAATATAAGGTTGTTATATTAATTTTTGGACAGCATTGACATGCATTATTTTTCATGAGATGAATATGCTATGAATGTCTTATTATTCATGTGATGAATGATCAAGCACTATAACATAGTATGCATGTCACCTAAGGTTAATTATTAGTTTTAAAATGTTTAGAACTTGGAAATAATAGACCTTAGGTTATCTAGTTCTAATTAGATTAGAATTAGGAACCAAGTAATTTATAAGTTATGATTAAAAGAGGAACTCTATCTAAGGAAAGTTTTGTCTAGGTCAGTATTTAATCGACTTTAAAAGCGGAACACCCTACACGGGAATCGACTTGGGAGTGAAATTTAATCGAGAAAGTCTTATAAATTACAAGATAGCGTCGTGAGGTTTATTAAGGGGTTAATAAACTAGAAATCCTAGGTTTAATATAAGGAGTTATATTAACAAACATAGGATAAAATCAATATAAGAGTTATATTGATTATCAATATAAGAGTTATGTTGATAGAATTAGGTAAAACTATTAGCCGGGTTTTAGCCTAAGAAAGATTCCTATAAACTTAAAGTATTCAGTGGGAGGAAAAAGCGTATGAGATACATATTTTTCCACCTACGCTATCTCCGGGAAGTTCACACCGTGAGACTCATACTTAGCCTCGTGACGCAAACGGGAGCGTCCCCCTTCGGATGGTGTTTGTATGAGTCAATATCAAGGTGAATGGAGAGGGTACTTATAGTGAGTGGGAGCAGGTTTAGTGAAAACAAAACCTACGGTCTCTTTTGTCGGTTTACACCGTTAGACCACTATGGTCAACCTGCTAGTTTAGCCTGGACCAGACAATCCCTTCGGAGGGCTTGATCATAGGGGATCAAACACCGTAGACACCCGAAAAGGATAAAGATTTCCTTAGACTATTTTCCAATCTAGTCCTCCCTTCGGCGAATTTTATTGGATCGACACTCTGGGATCTAAAGACAGAAGGTTACACTCACGGGGTACATAAGTTGTGTATGTATCAAGACCGAAAAATGGTAACTAAAACCTATAGGAATAAGAGTTATTCTGGTATTAGGTTTTGGTCAAGAGTGTCTTGATCCAGAGGAGGAGTGTTTTTTATTACCCTTCGGTGTCATACATTCTAAACCTTTGGAGTATCATTGCAAATTATAAATGGCCTAGGAATCATTTGATAATTAGCTAAAACATGATTGGATTAGAGTTATAACAAGAAACTCCTACCAGTTTGTTTGTAAATTTTCAGCAAAAATGTCTAGCTCTATAATTTCCTTATTGGGTGCGGAAAAGTTAACCGGAGAGAATATGATGACATAGAAAAACAAACTCAACACCATTTTGGTAGTGGATGATCTGAAGTTTGTGCTAACTGAGGAGTGTCCTCAAGTGCCAGGCTCGAATGCATCACGAAATGTTCGTGATGCATATGATTGATGGATCAAGGCCAATGATAAGGTCAAGGTCTACATGCTGGCAAGTATGTCTGACATATTAGCCAAGAAGCATGAGGGCATGATTACCGCCAAGGAAATCATGGATTCATGCGAGTGGTATGTTTGGACAACGATCCACACAAGCCCGACATAATGTCCTAAAGTACATATTCAACTCAAGGATGCCGGATGGTACATCCGTTTCGGATCATGTCCGGATATGATGGTACACTTTAACATCGCGGAGTCGAATGGTGCTTCCATCGATGAGTCGAGCCAGGTCAGCTTCATTCTGAAAACCCTTCCAGATAGTTTCCTCCAGTTTCGAATTAATGTTGTATGAACAAGCTTACTTTTAATCTTACCTCCCTTCTGAATGAACTCCAGACCTTTCAGTTTTTTATGAAAATTCAGGGATCGAAAGGTGAGGCAAATGTTGCGGTAGGAGTTATCACAGAGGTTCGACCTGCAGGACAAAAAGCATGAGCTTCATCTTCTTCTAACCCGAGGTAAGAAGAAGAACATGAAGAAGGTTGGTAAAGGGAAACAGATCGACAAAGTTGCGCCGTGAAAGGGCAAGAAAGTCAAAGACGTTATTTGACAAAGGAAAGTGTTTCCACTACAACGAAGACGGGCATTGGAAACGGAACTGTCCGAAGTACATTGCAGAAAGAAGAGGGAAGGTAAATATGATTTACTTTGCCTAGAAGCTTGTTTAGTGGATAATGATAAAACAGCTTGGATACTTGATTCAAGCGCCACTAATCATGTTTTCTCTTCTTTTCAGGGAATTGATTCTTACAAAAAGAATGACTACAAAGAAGGAGAGATAACGCCCGGGTTGGAAATGGAGAGGTCATCTCAACCATGAGCAAAGAGAGGCACAATGAAGCTTTATTTTGGCAAGAAATATGTATTGTTGGACAATATATTAGTGATACCAGGGTTTACTAGAAACCTTATTTCCATTTCTTGCCTTATTGAACAATGTATTTCTGTTTCCTTTTCTATGAATAAAGTGTTTATTTTGAAGAAAGGTGTAGAAATATGTTTAGCTTCATTAGAAAATGGATTGTATGTTTTAAGGCCTAATTCAGTCAAAATGATTTTGAACACTGAATTATTTAAAACTGCAAACGCACAAACTAAGAAACGTAAAATTTCTCCTAAAGAAAATGCTCATATTTGACATCTAAGATTGGGTCACATTAATCTCAATAGGATTGAGAGATTGGTAAAGAAATGACTTCTAAACGAGTTAGAAGAAAATTCTTTCCCAGTATGTAAATCCTGCCTAGAAGGCAAAATGACTAAAAGACCTTTTAGTGGAAAAGGTTATAGAGCCAAAAAGACCTCTAGAGCTTATACATTCTGCACCTTTGTGGTCCGATGAATGTTAAAGCCAGGGGAGGATATGAATATTTCATCTCCTTTATAGATGATTATTCTAGATATGGGCATATTTACCTAATGCATAACAAGTCTGAAGCACTTGAAAAGTTCAAGGAATTCAAGACTGAGGTTGAAAATCAATTAGGTAAAACTGTTAAAACACTTCGATCGGATCGAGATGGAGAGTACATGGATTTAAAATTCCGTAACTATATGATAGAACATGGAATTACATCCAAACTCTCTCACTCCCAGCATACCATGAAAAAGCGGTGTATCGAAAAGGAGAAATAAAACCTTGTTGGACATGGTTCGATCAATGATGAGTTATGCTCATCTCCTAGTTCCTTTTGGGGTTACGTGGTGGAGACTGCAGATACATTTTGAATAATGTGTCCTCCAAAAGTGTTTCTGAAACACCTTTTGAACTCTGGAAAGGACGTAAAGGTAGTTTATGTCACTTCAGAATATGGGGCTGTCCGACACATGTGATTGTGACAAATCTAAAGAAGGTTGATTCACGTTCAAAATTATGCCTATTCGTAGGATACCCAAAAGAAACAAGAGGTGGTTTATTCTATGATCCTAAGGAAGATAAGGTTTTTGTGTCGACAAATGCCACTTTCTTGGAGGAGGACCACATAAGGGACCACAAACCAAAAAGTAAGGTAGTGTTGAGTGAGTTAGACGGAACAATAGCAAAGGTTGCTAATAAGAACACTAGTACGTCAACAAGAGTTGTTGATACTAGTTTGTCTAGTCAAGAAAGTCCATCACAAGAGTTGAGTATGCCTCGACGTAATGGGAGGGTTGTAATACAGTCTGACCGTTACATGGGTTTAGCTGAAACCAAAGTTGTTATACGAGATGACAATTGCGAGGATCCATTGACTTATAATCAAGCAATGGTTGACAAAGACAAAGACAAATGGGTCATAGTCATGGACCAAGAAATGGAGTCGATGTACTTCAATTCTGTTTGAGATCTTGTAGATAAGCCTGATGGGGTAAAACCTATAGTTTGTAAGTGGATCTACAAGAGAAAACGTGGTGTTGATGGGAAGGTGCAAACCTTTAAAGCTAGACTAGTAGCAAAGGGTTATACCCAGGTTGAAGGGGTTGACTATGAGGAGACCTTTTCATCTGTTGCTATGGTAAAGTCTATTCGTATCCTTCTTGCCATTACTGCATATTATGACTATGAGGTATGGCAAATGGATGTCAAGACAACCTTTTTAAATGGCAATCTTGAGGAAACCATCTACATGGACCAACCCAAAGGGTTCATTAAACCAGGACAAGAGCAAAAGGTTTGCAGCCTTAAAAGGTCGAATTATGGACTGAAACAAGCCTCTAGGTCCTGGAATATAAGATTTGATGAGGCTATCAGATCTTATGGTTTTGACCAGAATGATGATGAACCTTGTGTCTACAAGAAAATCATCAATAGTTCTGTCGCATTCCTAATTCTCTATGTAGATGATATCCTACTCATTGGGAATGATGTAGGTTATCTTACTGACATCGAGGAATGGCTAGCTACGCAGTTCCAAATGAAAGATTTGGGTGATGCGCAGTTTGTTCTTGGGATCCAGATTGTCTGGAACCGCAAAAATAAAACACTAGCATTGTCTCAAGCATCTTACATAGACAAAGTGGTGTCAAGGTTTAAGATGCAAGATTCCAAAAAGGGTTTATTGCCTTTTAGACATGGAATCCATTCGTCTAAGGAACAGTGTCCTAAGACACCTCAAGGAGTTGAGGACATGAGACGGATTCCTTATGCATCGGCTGTTGGGAGCCTGATGTACGCCATGTTGTGTACTAGGCTCGACATCTGTTTTGCAGTTGGGATGGTCAGTAGATATCAATCCAATCCAGGACTTGAATACTGGACAGCGGTTAAAACAATCTTTAAGTATCTTCAGAGAACAAGGAACTACATGCTTGTGTATGGGGCTAAGGATTTGATCCTTACAGATACACTGAGTTCGATTTTTGATCGATAAAGATTCTCGTAAATCTACATCAAAGTTTAATATTCACTCTTAACGGAGGAGCTGTAGTATGGCGAAGCGTCAAACAAGGATGCATCGTTGATTCCACCATGGAGGCTGAATATGTAGCAGGTCTAGGTTTACAAGTCTTCCCCAACTAGGGCAAGTGGGAGTATTTTGTACAAAGGGGTTTAAATGCCCCAGTTTATTGTATTTACATTACTGTAATGTTTAGTACTCCACAAGCTTTAGGTCAAGTGGGAGATTGTTGGGATTTATGCCCTAAACTTGTGTAATTTTGATCAATTAAATAAAGTGTTATTTGTTTTGATAAGATTACAATCTTGCTTTTATAAATCCAATAAACTAAGCTTCAAGGTTATAACATTTATCTTGAAATCAGTGTAGTGGACACTATTTGGGTTGAGTTCAAGATTATAACATAAATAGTCTATGGTATAAGAATAAGGTTGGAAACCCCATTCTGGTAACACCATGGATGCGGAAGGTTATAACATTTATCTTGAAATCAGTGTAGTGAACACTATTTGGGTTGAGTTCAAGATTATAACCTAAATAGTCTATGGTATAAGAATAAGGTTGGAAACCTCATTCTGGTAACACCATGGATGCGGCCCACTTTGTAATTAGTACAAATGAGGTAATCCAACTCATTCATGTAGTTGACATGCGAGTGGGGGCATCCTGTATGAAGAGTTCATACAAGACTAGATCGCAAATTATTAGTCTAACAGTGTAACACCGTTAACATGATAAGACTAGTAATTTATAGATGGTCATTAGTGACTCGACTGAATCAGGAGCAAGTTAAGAACTCCCCGCTTATATAGGGTTTGTCCTTAGACTAGTATGGGTGAGAGTGGCACATGGCCGACTCAATAAGCCTACCTTCTCGTGTGATGAGAACCTCGTAGGTAGTGGGAACTTAACTTTGCAAGATGGAATTCACTCATTCCTACACTAAGGAATTAGATAGGTTGTTCCCAAGAAATCGACTCCAAGTCTTGAACAACGGGGCCCCGCCCTCTATGAGGGTATGAGTCTAAGGTAGGACCTTAGACTTGTTGTTCATTAGAGGATCAGTGGTGCTTAAGGTGCAAAGAGGTAATCACAGGGGTAAACGATAATTTGACCCAGCGTGATTACGAACAACCTGTGAAGGGTCAACTCATGGGTAATGACTATATCAGTGGACACAATAATATCTACAGTGAGGAGAGTGCAGCTACTAGTCTATAGTGGAATGACTTGTAGTTAATGAATATTGATTAACTGGATCAAAGAGTTTGATCAGTTAATCTCACATCATTGGAGCTCATGATCTATAGGTCCATTAGATCCCTCCGTTGGCTCAATATGGTAATATTGAGGGTATAAAGTTAGGAGTGAAATTGAAGTATTCAATTTCATACATGAGGTGTTATATCAATTATATATGATATAATTGATATAATATATAGTTTTAATGTGAATTAGATTCACATATAAACTATATACTAAAGAGAGAATAAAGGAGGGGTAGGGTGGTCATTTCCATCTCATTCCCCTATATATATGGTTGCATGAGATGCAACTAGAAAAATACATTCTAAGTGATTCCTATAATTTTGTTGTTGGAAAAGTTCCAAGACAACAAACATCTCTCTCACAAAACACCTCAATATTCCTAAAGGGAACTCACCTTCCTCCCTCACCTAGAGAACAACGGAGAAGATCCGGTGGTAGTGTCGGTGTTTGTACGAGTTCGTGTTGCGTTGATATTGATCGTGAAGAGAGGAGGAGCACTTGAAGAAAGGTTCTTCAAAGGTAAATTCTTGTTGTCCATTCTATTATATATGCTTAATCTATGTTTTGAATGTTCTTGAATTTATCGTTGTAACTAAATCAAGAGTGCGCGATTCGCAATCGCTTCAAGATTATAAATATGCGAGACACAAAGTATTGAAAAATAACTCTAATTAATTTCAACATGGAATATTACAAACTTACACGAGATTAGGGCATACACCCCAACAAACTCCCACTTGAACTAAGCTAGTGGAGTACATATTACATTTCTCAAATGTACAATAATACAATAAAGTAATACAATAAACTAGGCCATTGAATACCCTTTACAATACTCCAACTTGTCCTAGTCAGGAAGCAGTCGAAGACCTAGACTCTCTAGGTGACCCTCAAACACCTTAGTCGTGAGGGCCTTTGTAAATGGATCAACAACGTTGTGCTCCGACGCTATCTGTGTGACTGTCACGTGTCTGCAGTGCACAATTTCTCATATCAGGTGATACTTTCACTCAATATGCTTGCCCCTCATATGACTCTGAGGTTCTCTCGAGTTGGCTACTGCAGCATTGTTGTCACAAAAC
This sequence comes from Trichosanthes cucumerina, assembly GCA_036507285.1. Lineage (NCBI taxonomy): Eukaryota > Viridiplantae > Streptophyta > Magnoliopsida > Cucurbitales > Cucurbitaceae > Trichosanthes > Trichosanthes cucumerina. The sequence goes on from CM071839.1 coordinate 38,210,373, forward strand.
AGAGTGATTGGCAACTTCATATTTGGAACAACTTCCAAATGCAGCATGAACTTCCAAAGCCAAACAACTTCCTTTGCAGCTTCACAAGTCGCAACGTATTCGGCTTCCATCGTGGAATCAGCAATGCATCCTTGCTTGATGCTTCGCCACACTACAGCTCCTCCTTTCAGTATGAACGTTAACCCCGAAGTGGATTTCCTATAATCCTTATCGGTCTGAAAGTTAGAGTCTCTATATCCCATAAGGCTTAAATCCCCACTTCCATACATAAGGTTATAGTTCCTCGTTCTCCTAAGATGCTTGAGGATTGCCTTTACAGTCGTCCAGTGATCTAATCTTGGATTGGATTGATACCTACTGACAATCCCAACTGCATAACAGATGTCGAGCTTAGTACACAGCATGGCATACATGAGGCTTCCTATAGCTAAAGCAAAGGGGATCCGTCTCATATCCTCAACTTCTTGAGGCGCCTTAGGACATTGATCCTTAGACAGGTGAACTCCATGCCTGTAAGGTAGCAAGCCCTACTTGGAGTTCTGCATCTTATACCGAGACAACATCTTGTCAATGTAAGATGCTTGAGACACGGCTAGCGTTATGTTCTTCCAGTTCCGAACTATCTAGATACCTAGAACATACTGGGCATCTCCCAAATCTTTCATTTGGAATTGCGAAGCCAACCAATCCTTAATGTCAGTAAGAAATCCTACGTCATTCCCAATGAGTAGGATATCATCCACATACAATATCAGAAATACAACAAATATGTTGATGATTTTCTTGTAAACCCAAGTCTCATCAACATTCTGATCAAAACCATAAGATTTGATAGCCTCATCAAACCTTATATTCCAAGACCTCGAGTCTTGTTTCAATCCATAAATAAACCTTTGAAGCCGACAAACCTTTTGCTCTTGGCCTTGGCCAATGAACCCTTTTGGTAATAATATGTGCCATAAATAGACCTTTGAAGCCGGCAAACCTTTTGCTCTTGTAAACCCAAGGCTCATCAGCATTCAGAAAGGTTGTCTTGAAATCCATCTGCCATATATACCTCATAGTAATAATATGTGACAATGCCCAGAAGGATCCTAATAGACTTTACCATGGCAACAGGAGAAAATGTTTGCTCATAATCAACCCCTTCCACTTGGGTAAAACCTTTGCACTAGTCTGGCTTTGAAGGTTTGTACCTTCCCATCTACGCCACATTTACGCTTGTAGATCCACTTGCAACCAATAGGTTTGACCCCATCTGGTTGGGACACAAGCTCCCAGACGGAATTGAAGTACATCGACTCCATTTCCTGGTGCATAGCTTTAATTCATTCGTCTTTGTCAACGTTAGCCATTGCCTGGTCATAGGTCAATGGATCCTCGCAGTCATCATCAGGGGTGACGACTTGGGTTTCAGCTAAACCCATGTAACGTTCAGGCTGTCTCAGAGCCCTCCCATTATGTCGAGGCATTCTCAACTCTTGAGAACGGACTTAACTAGACGAGCTAGGATCAACAATACTTGTTGATGTCTAGCATCATCAGCAACTCTTGTTGGTAAGTGATCTTTGATGTGGTCTTCCTCAAGGAATGTGGCGTTTGTCGACACAAGCATCTTATTATCCTTAGGATCGTAAAACAGACCACTCATAGTCTCTTTTAGGTAATCTACAAAGAGGCACAACTTTGAACGGGGTTCCAACTTTTTAGGTTTGACACCAACACATGGGTCGGGCATCCCCAAATTCTGAAATTGTATAAACTTCCTATACGACCATTCCAAAGTTCGAAAGGTGTTTCAGAAACACTCTTCGACGGAACATTGTTCAAAATGTAAACCGTAGTCTCCACTACGTAACCCCAAAAGGAATCAGGGAGACAAACATAGCTCATCATCGATCGAACCATGTCTAACAGGGTTTGTTTCTCCTCCTCGATACACCATTCTGTTGTGGCATATCGGCTTCTGAGAGTTGAGATGTGATTCCATGTTCTATCATATAGTCCTGAAATTCAGTGTCCATGTTCTAACCCCAAAAGTGTTTTAATCATTTTACCTAACAGGTTCTCAACCTCAGTCTTGTACTCCTTGAACTTTTCAAGACTTTCAGACTTCTTATGCATTAGGTAAACATACCCATACCTCGAATAGTCATCTATGAAAGATACAAAGTATTCGTAACCTCTTCGTGCTTTAACATTTATCGGACCATAGAGGTCAGAATGTATAAACTCAAGAGGCTCTTTGGCTCTATATCCTTTTTCACTAAAATGACGTTTGGTCATTTTGCCTTCAGGGCATGATTCACAAACCGATAAAGAGTTTTCTTCCAACTCGCTTAGAAGTCCACTCTTCACTAGTCTCTCAATCCTATTGAGATTTATGTGGCCTAACCTTAGATGTCAAAGATGGGAAATTTCTTTTGGAGAAACCTTTATTCTTTTAGTTCGTGTTTCAATTGTTTTAAACAATTCAGTATTCAAAACACTTTTGACCGAATTAGGCGTTAAAACGTATAAATTACTCTCAAGTGAAGCAGAACACAACAAATTCCCATTTTGGGAAATAAACGCTTTATTACCACTAAATGAAACGAAAATACACTGTTCAAGAAGGTAGGAAATGGAAACAAGGTTTCTAGTAAACCCTGAAACTATATACATATTATCTAATAAAATGTAATTCCTACCAAAATAAAGCTTCACTGTGTCGACCGATGCAATAAAGACAACCTCCCTGGATGCAACCCATATCATTATCTCACTCTCTTGCAGCCGCTGCCAGGAACTAATTCCCTAAAAAGAAGAACAAACATGGTTAGTGGCGCCTGAATCCAATATCCAGACAGAGTCATTACTCTTCACTAAACAAGTTTCTGTAACAAGTAATCACATTTACCTTCTTTCTTCCTATCGGCAAGGAACTTGGGACAGTTTCTCTTCCAGTGACCATCCCCGTTGCAATGGAAACACTTTTCTTTCTCTACAACTTTCTTGACCGTGGGCGGCAGTGCGATCAACTTTACCCTTTCTCAATTTCTTCTTCTTCCCTTTCGGGTCTGAAGAACCTACAGACTTAGTCCTAGAGGACGAACCCCTGTGAAAGGACCTGAAGACAATATTTACCTCAGCTTCCGGTCCCCTGACTCGCATCAGAGACTGGAAGTTCTACAGTTTATTGAGTAAGGATGTCAAAGTGTAGCTAATCTTGTTAATAACAGCGTTGCTACGAAACTGAAGGAAACTCTTCGAAAGAGTCTCCATGATAAAGTTGACCTTGCTCGACTCATCGATCGAAGCCCTGCTCATCTCTGGCAGGTTAAAGTGGATCATTATGTCCAGAACATGTTCACGGACAAAAGCCCCCTCCTTCATCCTTGCATTCAAGACGTGTTTGTGGGAATTGTGGCGGACCTAAAATGACTGTTGTCCAAACATGTCCTGCAGTAATTCCATGATCTCTTTAGCGGTGATCATCACCTCATGCTTATTTGCCAAGACTTCAGACAAGCTGGCAATTATGTAAACCTTGGTCTTTTCATTAGCCCTAATGCATCGATCGTACGCATCACGAACACTTCATGATGTGGTCGAGCTCGTCACCTAATGACACTACTTAGTGAGAACGAACTTAAGGTCGTTGGTTACCAGTATAGTGTTAATATTGTTTTTCCACGTTTGAAAATTGTCGCCAACTAATTTGTTAGAAGCTAACAGGGCGATGATTGAACTAGACATTTTGTTTGCTGAAATAGAAAAACTTTATATTAGTCTTGCAAAAACTTTGAAAAACCCAATCAGTTTTTAGAAAATTTTTATTCTATGATCCCTAGGTCATTAAAAATTGCAATGATACCCCAAAGGTTTTGAATGACTGCCACCGAAGGGTAGACAAAATCACTCCTCCTCTGGGATGAGACTTTCTCGACCAGACCCTAATACCAGAATAACTCTTATTCCATTAGGCATCCAGTTACCATTATTCGGTCTGAATCCATTAACTCTTAATGAATCCTGTGATTGTCACCCTCTATCTTTAAATTTCTAAGTACCCGTTCAAACAATAGTCGTCGAAGGGAGGACTACGAAGGAAAACCAACAAGGAAATTGGATCCCTTTCGGAAATTCACGGTGTTCCGACTCCCATGATCAAGCCCCTCCGAAGGGATTGTCTGGTCCAGGTCAAACTAGCAGGCAGATCATAGGTGTCTCACGGTGTAAATCGATAAAAGAGACCGTGGGTCCCCTTTTTACAGGTCCCGCTCCCACTCACTATAAGTACTCTCTCAATTCACGTTGATATTGACACATACAAATGTCATCGAAGGCGGATGCTCCCATTTCTGCCACGAGGTCGAGTATGGATCTCACGGTGTGAAGTTAACGGAGATTTATGGATGAAAAATTAAATGTATCTCATACATTTTATTTCCTCCCACTCAGCACTTTATAATTAATCTGGATTGACCTAGATAAACCGACTATACTTTACATAAGTCTACCGATATAACACTTATATTGGATTAGCCTAAGTCTATAATCACATTAGTAACTTAGGTCTATTTGAGTAATTTAATCAACTTTTAATTAAACGCCACTCACGTGAATATAACCTATGAATCTCCGGACCAAATTCACTCTCGGGTCGGTTCCCAGGCAGGGGTGTTCTGCAAAGCGTCAGCTTAAATACCCCAGCCTTAGACAGAACCTTTCTTAGACAGAGTTACTAATTAGTCACCATTCATAAGTCTTATTGGATTTCCTAATTCTAATCTTATTAGAACTAAAAAACCTAAGTCTAATTATTCAAGTTCTAAACCATTTAAGACTAATAATTAACTTAGGTTACATGCATTTCTATATTACAATGCTTAATCATTCATCACATGAATAATTCAACTATATAATATACATACATCACATATATAAATGCATGTCAATGCTTTTAATCTAAGAAATATAACTCTTATATTAATTAAATTAAAAAAATATATATTATATTATACCTCTTATAATATAACCCTAACATGCATATTATATGTTATAACTTTTCTAATATAAATGATACATCAAATGTTTAACATAAGGTGGGATTTTAATCTATATGACATATATTATGCACATAGAATAAATATACAACACTTGCATAAAATAATAAATAGCATAGTTAGACCGATTTATGGTACACAAAGGACATTAATTTAATTAATTAACATTAATATAACATTTATATTAATATTAATTAAATTAAATTAATTAAAATTAATTTTACAAATGAAAATTAAAAAAAAAAACTACGGTTGCTTCAGTCAAGGCTCGAACCGTCGACCACGTCCCCCATAATGCCACTCCCGCGCGAAGATCTCACGAACTGCTCCAGTAACGTTACAACGTTGCAACATCGTGGCCAGCATTGCAACGTTGCAACGTCCAGCGTCAAGGTTGCGTCCTCAACGCAAGCGGTGTTGCAATGCAATCCCTTGCTTCGCAATGCTGCACTGCAACAGGCCTCCTTCCGTGCGGTTGGTGTTGCAAGGCCAAAGAACATCGTTGCAACACCGATGAAATTCCAGCAAGCTGCCCTTGTTGTTTTTCATCGAATTCGCCCGTTTTCACTCCGATTTCTTCACAACAACTCTTGCCACGATCGACACGGACTTATAGACTCGATTTACATTAAAATTGCCCAAAACAACGGGCCCTTACATTGATCTCATCAACGAAATAATGTAAACCTATCTATTGCCAAAAACCAAAATTATCCAACATGCAAACCAACAATATCATCTCATGAAATTAAAGGCTACCCACCTAATTTCAAGATAATACAAAATGCACAACGAAGAGCAACGATTGCCTCTGATACCTATTGAAAGGATTGAGATTTCCCGCAGCGGAAGACGTTGTGAAACGTCGTTGTTTCATTGTGTAATTCCTATCTTAAAATTGAATTAAACACTTACAATTCAAGGCTAAACATGCATTTTACAAGAAGAAAACAAAAAGTAAAGATGCTTACTTGTTGAAGAACTTTTCTTCGATGTTTCCTTCTCTGGTCACGGATTACTTCGTACCAACGATCTCTACAACACGATTTCTCCAACCGAAAAACAGTGACACTTCCAAAGGGTCTCTCGATTGTTCTCGGTAAGTTGAGGGAGTGAATGGGGCTCCCTTCGATTTTGGGTGAGGAGAATTGTAGAGAGAAAATTGAGAGAGTTTGAGAGAAGCTGTCTTTCACTTTGCAATGAAAATCCAAAAAATGAGACAAGTGACTACCAAAGGCTTCTCACCAAGCGTTTATATAATGGTGAGACTGGAGTTGAAATCTCCACCAATTCACCATTTTACACAACTTTATAAGATGCAAATATGATTTTCATATTACATATAATAAGGTTTCTCAAACATTATTATACAAATCTTATTTGTATAATTGTGGAATTTTAAACTGAATCACATTCAATTTAATTTCTCTCAATTCAATTTCTCCAATTAGCACTAATTAATCAATTAGGCTAACCTATAGTTTATTATGAATCTCATTCACATAAAACTATATATTATGTCAACTATATCACATATAAATGATACAAACACCTAATTAATGAATTTGAACACTTCAAATCCACACTAAACTCTAAACCCTCTATGTATCCGGTTTGAGCCAACCGGGCAACCTTCGGTCCTAGAACTTTGGTTGACGATGCAATGAGAGAAAGCAACTCTCACGCCACAACACGCCGGCATAGAGCAGAGCAGGTACGTATCCCACACGCCCTATGGGGAATCGCCCCTAAGCCAGCACGGGATCATGGAAAGCAACCACTCCCGATCTCAACGAGGACGCACCCCAAGCTCTCATAACACACTAGCATGGTACCGTGCGGTGCATAACCAACACGCCCATTGGGGAATCGCCCCTAAGCTAGTCTGGGATCATGGAAAACAACCACTCCCGATCACAACGGGGACGCACCCCAGTCTCACGAGCCTATCATATATCGTCAACCTAGAGGTTCTGACCTATTCAAGTGCAACCCAGGGTTCGGTGAGGGAAAAATTCATGGGCTCTAATCATAAGGCAACTAGGGTTTCATCTAGGTATTCCTAACATCCCCGACCCACTCCAAGAGGTCCAGACTCTCATCTAGGTCCTCAGACCAATCAAACTCAACTCATACCATACACACATTTGGAATGTTAGATGCTACTAGAAATACGACCCCTGATTCACATAACTTCACACAACAGTACACAAGGTGATACAAACATGGTAAATTCAGACTAAACATACTTTGCAGGTTTAAGGTAACTTTCATACAATTGTCTTAAGCTTAAAACTCACAAAGGCATGCTGCAACCTTCAAATTCTTAGCTAGTTAGTCTAAAGTTCGACAGTAAACTTAAAAATACAGACAAGTAAGCCTCATACGCTTTGCCCCCTTCACTTAGGGACTCGGCGTTATTCCAACTGACTACTTACATTGAGTAAAGTGTGCAACGAAAACTCCCTACTCTTGCTAGCAACCCAATGCACCTATAGGAAACCACGAACGATGCACAAATCTCAGTTAGGAAGCAGACTAAAACAGGCATTCCTTGACAACCATTCGAAGAAGACACAGCCAACTCAACTTTTCTAATCTTGACTACCGAACCGGTATAAACAAGATCGAGGCTTACCCTGTGATGCGAGATGAAGAAGCTCTCTGCCCGGCCTTAGTCTCGAGGTCTCCCAACGCTTAATTCTTAGTCCAAGAATTTGTTCCTGCCCACCAACAAACAAAGGAAAATTAAAAAGAAACTAGCTCGGACCGAGAGAGAGAGAGATAGAAAGATGAATCGGTTTTTGGCAAAGAGAGAGAGAGAGAGTCGATTTCGGATCTGAGGAGGGAGCGGCAGACAAATCCGCGAAGGAGAGCGGCGACAACCGAGAGGGACGGCAGTCGGTGAAGGGCGAAGATGTCGACGGCGACTGGCCTTCCGGTGTGGATCTCGGTTTGTCGTAGGAAGGGGGTGGTCGACGAATGGAAAGAGAGGGGAGGCGGCGGCGACTGCTCGGCGAACGGCAGGCGGACGGCGGCTGGCGAGAGGAGAAGGGCGTTGCCTCCCCCCTCGTGCGGTCCTTTCCCGATTCCACTTCTCCTTTCTTTTTCTTTTTCTTCTTTTTTTTGTAAAAGAAAAATAAAGTAACAAAAGGAACCCTAAAAAAGAGAAAAGAAAGGGATTTACCTCCTCCAAAACGCTCGACAAGAGACTAAAGAGCCGCCAACCCAAATTTAAAGGCGAGATTTAATTATCTGGGCCCCTGCAGGATCCATTAATTAACAATCTGGCCCAAAACTTTTAAAACTACAACACAAGCCCGAACATAACTTTCACAACAACAAAGTAAAAAGTTGCCTGAAAAAATACCGAGCGTCACACCTGTCCTTGAGAAGATAGGCATATTGGGCGAGCAACTGTGGCCACCCTCACCCATACTAGTCAAAGGGCAGATCCTCGTAGACAGAAGTCCGTAACACGCTCAGGATTAAGGACGAGTCACTAATGGTTATCTACGAATTTATTAGTCCTATACAGTTAACGGTGTTACATCAGTAAGTCTAATAATTCACGATCCGGTCTTGTACAATCTCATTGCAAAGGATGCCCCCACTCGCATGTCAACCACATGAACGAGCTGGATCACCTCATTTGTATCTAATATAAAGCAGGTCGCATCCACAACGTATCTAGGATTAGGTCTCCAACCCTATCCATATATTATAGACCGTTCAGGTCATTAACTCGAACGTGATCCTCCCTGTGTGTCCACTACACACCGTTCAAGTTCTAATTCTCTCATAATACAATGACCATGGAACTTAGTTTATTGGATTAAGTTTATAAATATTCGAGACACAAAGTATTGAAAAAATAACTCTTATTTATTTCAACATGGAATATTACAAACTTACACGAGATTAGGGCATACACCCCAACAAACACATGAATGAGAAAGAATGTAAATAGAAGCATGTGCTCAATTTTAGTGAATTTGATGATGTTCCGCTCGAAGATGCTACTCATGTTCCAACCCTGAGAGTTATCTCACCATCAACAACCAGCTGCCAGGAACTAGTTTCCTGAAAAGAAGAACACACATGTTGGTGGATCCTAAATTTAGTATCCAGGTTGAATCATCATGTTCCACTAAACATGTTTCAACAACGAGTAAATTATATTTACTTTGTTTTGTCTTCTCAGCTTTCCTCTCCATCATATGGGAGTTGTAAACATTCTTGAGGGCATCACGACAGACCGATGAGAACTGTTTTCCAAACATCACCTGTAATGAATGCATGATCGCCTTGGCGGTGATCATCCCCTCATGTTTCTTACCTAACACATCAGATATGTTGACAAAGATGCAGACTCGACCTTTATCATTAGCCCTAATCTATTTGTCATATGCATCCCGAACAATTCAGATTGTAGACGATCTAGGAGGGGGAGGGTGTTCCTTCATTAAGACGAAACTAAGATCATGGAGAACTAGAATTGTATTCAAGTTTGATTTCCAGGTCGCGTAGTTATCGTTGTTTAATTTATCGGAGGCAAGTAATTGAATAAAGAACTTGACATGCTGAAAGTGGAACATATTCTATTAGTGAATTGTTTCTAACCCATTACATGCATCCAATTAATTTATCGGCGGCGAGTAAGTGAATTAAAGTGTATGTTTGCTTTTTGATTTTGGAGATTTGGTTGCTTTAATTGCTTAATGTAGGGATTAAATTTGACCAATTTAATTCCATCCCGTTTCTTGCTTTTGGAAAAGAGGGGAAACCGATTTACCAACTCCATTCTAAGATAAAGTACTAACAACAATCTTGTATTGGAAAAGGGAAGATTAGGGATAATCTCTCACCTACAATATTAGCAAGCACTTTATTAAGCATTTAGAATGAGAATTTACTTGTTGAAAATTAAGTAAGTTATAGGAAAAAAAACTACCTTGAACATTTGTTATGACATCAAGAGTTTTGCAAAAGTTTAATAGAGAGCATTTTAGGAGCATAAGAGATCTTAGTTCACACCTACTTGTCTTAAAAATGGAACGAAGCATCTCCACCTTATGAATATTTATTTCTTGCATTTACTTGCTTTCTTTTTAATTGTCTTCTCATTTATTTTGCTTTCATTTACTGCTTTCATTTATCGCTTTCCTTTACTTGTTTTCTTTTATAACTTTCATTTACTCAATTTCTTTACTTTACCTTGCATTTACTTTCTTGTTATTTAAATTGATTGCTCTAAAACCAACTCTATCATTTTCTTTTCTTTTTGGTTATCCATAAATTACTATAAAAGACTCGAACTTGTTAAAAATCACATCTAGTCCCCATGGAAACAATACTTTTATACTTATTACTTGTTGCAACAGTACTATGTACGCTAGCATATTCTGAGATGCATTTGTAATTAATTTGTACTTTTTTTTACTATTCACCATTGTGAATCATTGAGGTAACTTAATCTCGAATGGAATTTGAAATGTTCAAATTCACTTAGAGAATTACTAAAATGTATGGTGATACATTATAATATAAAGTTTATATTTTAATTAAAACTTTATAATATAAATTTAATTTTGGATGTGATTCAAAATTAATTTATGAGAGAATTGAATATTTGAACGAGTTCAAATATTTTTTTATTATGAATTTGATTCATATTAAAACTATAGATTAAATTTAATGTGCATTATATGTACACTAAAACTATATGTTATGAGAGAAATACAATTGAATATGATTTAAATGTAGGTTTAAATTAAATATTTGATATTTAATTTAGCAATTAATAAATTATTTAATTTAACTAAATTTAATTAAATTTCATTTAATTAAATTAATTGAATTAAAACTATAGGTTATGTGAGAGATGTTTCATCTAAATATGATTTAAATTAATATAATAATTGAATAGGATTTAACTAATTATTAATTAATTAATTAAATAAATTTAATTTAATTTAATATTAAATTAAATTAAAAATCATAACTCCGGTGGGAGTTAGGTTAAACGTGGGTAACCTTCACAATAAGTGGTTGGTTTTTCCTCTCTCACTTTACCTTTTATACACTTGGAGACATAAGGAAAGAGCTAGGTTTTGGTTCTCTGGCTTACTCACAAAATTTCTCTACCAAAAGAAATTCTTTCGGAATTTTAGATTCCATTCCAACAAAATTGGATCTCACAATCCAATCCTCATTCATTTAGAGTTATAGGAAGAAAATCATAGAATTCTGTTATGGTTCCAACTATTTGGACATACATCAAATTGGTTGGTGATGCTAATCTTTTAGAAAGGAAGTTCCATTTGCCTAATTCTAGAGTTTCTCTACGTTTTATTCATTTGACCAATGTATCAGTATTTTAGAACTTAATTAAAATTACGAGTCGATTCATTTGGCTTCTACTGGGGTTTTCACACGACCAGGTAATGCTCACTACATTTTGTTCTAGTTCTCATAAATAGATAACCCTAGAGCTTAGTTTATTGGATTTAAGTTTAAATGCGAGTACAAGAAAAATGAATGAAATAAATCTATATTAATTCATTAAACCATTTACATATCCACGAGTTTAGGACATACACTCCAACAAATAAATAATAGGTTTGATATAATTTTAGCCTTGAGAATTTGAACTTAGTTTTTATTTGGTCTCTAGATTTTAAAACTAATGATATAATTATTGAGATTTAAATTTAGTTTTTATTTGGTCCTTAAGTTTCAAAAGTGGCATGTTTAGTTTTGAGGTTTTCATTTGACTTCAAACTGGTATTAAAAGTTGTATTTGACATCAAATTTAAACTTTAGTTATCAAACCTAAAGTACCTAATAAAAGATAAATTCAAATTTCAAGAAAAACAAATGGGGATTGTTTGGTAGGCAATCTTTATTCTATTTTATGTTTTCAGATTCTGAGTCAGGGAATATGCATTTGACAGTTGTGTTTTCGAAAACTATTTCTGGATTCTATGATCCAAATAGTGGAAATTCTGAAAATAACATTTTTATGTTTTCAATGTATCCAAATTTTGAATTTGAAATTGTAAAATTCAGAATTATATTAAAAATATAAAATTTAATAAATATAATATTTCATGTTATAAGCTCAATTTATTTTTGTTAAATTAAAATAGGTATAACAAAAAAACATGTTCATAAATTAATTAAAAATGAGTTATATTCAACTTAATATTTAATTTTAAAATTAGAACTAGTTTGATGGTCTATAAATATTAAATTAGAATCCAATTTTTGAATCTGACTATCAACCATCTATTTGAAAATATGATGAAATACAACTCTTTTTTTCATTAAATTCGTTGTTTCGAAAATTCTATTTTTAAATTGCCTATGAAATAGACTCTAGTTTTTCTACTCATAAATAAAGCAAAAAAAGAAAAGCACGTGGAATGCACGTGCAGGCTAGCATGGTGAATTCCACGAGGGCACGAGCGGAGCATTCACGGACACGTTCTGTCCACACACTTGGCAGCCTCAAACTCGTCGATGCCGCACGCTAGCCTTCTTCCATCCCCCAATTTCCATTTCAATAACCGAAAAATATCTCCCTATTTCGCCATTGCCATTATTCCCATCTCCACGTCCCTTTCGCTTTATCTCCACGCTGTCGTCCCACCTCATTCTTCACCCCATAATCCCACTGCCCTCACAGATTTGTATCCCTTCATACGCTGCCGTTTCGCCTCGAGCTAGCAGCCCCCTTTTGGCTTTTCTTCAGGACGCAAACATTGGAGGGCGAAAGTTTGATTCCAACCCCTTTGTTGGGCTCTGTGAAATTTTGCATCGTTTCTGTGGATCAGTCAAATTTCATTTTGGTGAAGATCGAGCTGAGTTCTTATTCTTTTCACACTTGGTGTTCTTTCGTTTACGGCTTTTATAAAAGTGTCCTCAAATCTGTACGTTACCATCCAAATTCTCTACCATTCTCAAAAGGAAAAGTGAAAGAAAGAAAAGCAAAGTAGCGATGGCCACTGACGGTTTCTTTCTTTTTCTTCCTTGCTTCGCTTCACGATAAAGTTTCAGAGCACGATTTGTGGGCATATCTCTGATTTTTCTTTTCCCCCTCATACCCAAAGCTCTGTAATCCACGCTATACTTTGGTTTTTTCGACACTCGTATCGGTTAATTGGCCAATCATGCATCCCGACGATCACCACCAGCAGCCGTTGTTAGAGGAGGAAGATGAAGAAACTGCTTACGACTTAACGGAGAAGGTTGTGGTAATTGGAATCGACGAAGCGGAGGCCGATTCCGACGTGGGTGTGCCGCCGTTTTCATGGAAGAAGCTCTGGCTGTTCACAGGGCCTGGGTTTTTGATGAGCATAGCGTTTTTAGACCCTGGGAATTTGGAGTCCAATCTTCAGGCAGGTGCGATTGCTGGGTATTCTTTGTTGTGGCTTCTGTTTTGGGCTACGGCCATGGGGCTTTTGATCCAGTTGCTTTCGGCTAGACTTGGCGTTGCCACAGGCAGGCACTTGGCCGAGCTGTGTAGAGAAGAGTACCCAACTTGGGCGAGAATTGTGCTGTGGGTTATGGCCGAATTGGCCCTCATTGGGGCTGATATACAGGAAGTTATTGGGAGTGCTATTGCTATTAAGATTCTAAGTAATGGGGCTTTGCCTCTTTGGGCTGGAGTCATCATCACTGCTTTAGATTGGTAATTCTGATTCTAACCCAGAACATAAATTGAGTTTGTTACGTATGATTATGTGTTTCCCCAACTGAAAGTGTTTTTGTTGATTCTTGTCAGTTTTATCTTCCTGTTTCTTGAGAATTATGGCGTGAGGAAGTTGGAGGCTGTTTTTGCTGTTCTTATTGCTACTATGGCACTCTCGTTTGCTTGGATGTTTGGTGATACTAAGCCAAATGGGAAAGAGCTTTTATTGGGTAAGGACTGAGGACTTTTTTCTTTGGGGGTCTTTTATTATGTTTGATATGTTTGTTTTTTCTGTCATTGTTGTCTTTGCTACTTGTACAATGGCTAATATTGGATCTTCTTTACAGGTATTTTGATTCCAAAACTTAGCTCCAAGACAATTAAACAGGCTGTTGCTGTTGTGGGTTGTATCATTATGCCTCATAATGTGTTTCTGCACTCTGCTCTTGTGCAGTCGCGGGACGTCGATCCAAGCAAGAAAGGGAGGGTCCGAGAAGCTCTCAGATACTATTCCATTGAGTCCACACTTGCCCTTCTTGTCTCCTTCATCATCAACTTGTTTGTTACAACTGTGTTTGCTAAAGCTTTCTATGGCACAGACATAGCAAATAGCATCGGTCTCGTAAATGCAGGCGAATATCTTCAAGATAAATATGGTGGAGGGGTTTTTCCAATTTTGTATATCTGGGCTATTGGTTTGTTAGCTGCTGGCCAAAGTAGCACCATTACTGGTACCTATGCAGGGCAGTTTATAATGGGAGGCTTCCTGAACTTAAAGTTGAAAAAATGGCTTAGAGCTTTGATAACTCGAAGCTTTGCAATCGTACCGACTATGATTGTAGCCCTTTTGTTCGAAACTTCCGACGGGATGGTCGATGTTCTCAATGAATGGCTCAATGTTCTCCAGTCAATTCAGATCCCCTTTGCTCTGATTCCTCTTCTTTGTTTGGCTTCTAAGGAACATCTAATGGGCAATTTCAGAATAGGCCCCGTTTTAAAGGTTTGTGTACAATGTTCACTATTCTACGTTTATGCCATACAGTCCATTGCAATAAAATGCTTTAACACTTGGTCACAACTTTGTTTTTCTTTTAATTTGTGGATAATAATTAGTTTTGTTCCTAGGAACCTTGCATATTAGTTTCATGTTTTAGGATCATCAATGATAGCCATGTTACTTCTGTTAAATCAACTTTAAATCCAAAAGCTAAGCAGATAGGTTAAGATAATCCGCTTTGCTTGTGGATTAGGACAAGAGACCTCACAAGTGACTACTGATAATGCACAGGTTCAAACATGAGCACTCTGATTTTACATTAAGTTTTCGCTACATGAAAAAACTTTAGTCGATAATTTAGGACATATCTAGCAACTTGAAATTCTAGCCATATTATAATGTAATACATCCCTACATATTTGGAAGTCCTTGGCCGTCTTTGAATCAATATAGCATTATTGGATTAAGATCCTTTCATGCTTTTTTCCATAAAAACCAAAAACACCTTGCTGTTGTTAGTTTTTTAGGTCTAAGATCACCTCAAAACCTCCATACCTTGTAATTCTCTTGTAGCTCAATAAATAGTTTGGAAACAAACAATTGTAGTTCAGGAACTCACGTCCTTCTGCCCCTTCAGATGTTCTCTTGGCTGGTGGCAGTCTTGGTGATGGCCATCAATGGGTATCTTTTAGTGAGCTTCTTCTCATCGGAAGTGAATGGAGTGCTCGTTGCCATTTTCGTGTTCATCTTCATCGCTGCATATCTTTCCTTTGTTGTTTACCTCGTCTATCGAAGCATTTCGTTTTCAAGTTGGCACAACTTCATTAACCGGAAGACATCTGCGGCCGCCGAAAACTGAGTGGTCATCTTCAACGTCAACTCGACTTATTCAGACTGCAGATCGATAATTGTCAAATAATTGCCTTTTCCTCGAGCATCTGCTAAAATGCAGTCGGAGAACACTTCACAAGAGTAACATATCGGTTAGTTTCAAGATATGAGTCCTGATTTGACGTGTTTTTCCTTGAGAAAAGCTGTTGTTTATTTTGTATCATAATTGTTCATTTTTCTGTTTTCATACAGTCAAATGAAGGGGATTGTGGGCTAGAGCTTGAAATCTGGTGGGTGATTTTATTCTGTAGTTATGGTAATCTTAGGTTATATTAATGTTATTCAAGTTTTCTGAAGTTGCTTGGTACAGTTAATTCAGTTTTACTCATCACTGAGTGCTTATCTGATACTGAAAAAACCGACAGTAAATCATGAAATTATGTTCTTTCTAGAAAGTCAATTCAAACATAGGATGATGTGATTTGATACTATGATTTTTCAAAGGAGGTTGCTGATAACTGATACGTTAAAGTAATGCTCAAGTTCGCCATCTGATAATGTTCATGAGTGTAATTAACAGAAGCCATGACAAGTAATCTTGTCTTCGATTAATTACATTCATAAGTAAATGATTAAACATTCCGTGTTTCGATTTGGTAAGGCAAATCATTATGCTTCATATTTGTTTAATAACTATTATTTAAAAAAAAAAAATCTAAGGTTTTAAAATTTAATCTTGAGTTGAGTATTTTGGTGACTTATTAGCGGTAGTATGGATAATTTTGTTATCAAAAAATGTATATGGATAATTTTGGGTTATTCTATTTGATCTATATTTTTACTTTTTTTTTTTTTCAAAAATAAACTATATAAAATTTATGAAAACAGTCACACGAACACATTGAAAAAATAACTTTTTTTTAATTGCTTTTAAAGATTTGTAACTAGCTTTCAGTGTTGTTATACTGGCAGATTATTTCCACTTGTGGTGGATGTTTTTAATTAGTTGGATTTGAGTATTTGATCGCTAAGTTTGAATGCCTTTTATCTGTTTTGTTTTTTTGGCTAGGTTCAAGTATTTTCACGATAAGTTTAGGCATTTTCGTGATATGATTGTAGGTGTAATTTTAGTTCATTCATGAATAATTTTTTACTTTAATTTTTAGAATATATTAATTGAAAATTTTTGTTTTCAAATCCGAAGTTTAATTTGGTAAGATTAAAAGTTTATTATGTAACTTAAGTGTTCAATATGCTTGGTGAAAGAATTCTGAAGTAAATGGCCAAAACTTATATTTTTCTATTTTTTTTCGTTCTTGTTTAGTAAGGAGATCCGGGTAACACGTTGTCCCACTTTTCTTCATGAAATATATAATTTAGTCATTAAAAATATATGTAATCTTTCTTTTTTTAAAAAAATTTAAAAAGAGCACAATTTGGATCCGACTGTCATGAAGTGTATTGTGCAATCCACTTTTCTACGCAGTGCTAAGTGTTGTGTAACTCTATTAATCACACAAAAATAGTTTTTAAATAAAAATAAAAAATTTGTAGTTGATAACACTCCATTTTTTTTAAAAGAAAAATCAATTTTTCTTACGTAGTTATAAAAGGGCTACACAATATATGGATTATTGTATGCAACTCTGCTTCCAAATATTATTCATTTAAAAATACAAATCAACAAACAAAAAATATGTAATTAAAAAATAAAAGACCAAAAAAAGAAAACAAAATGCAGAAATTGAATTTATTTATCAACGGTGAAACTTGCTGTTAATGAATACTAATAGTTGTATAATAAATGATTTTTTTAATTAAATGTAATTTAATCTTGATTTTTTAAATTAAAAATGAATTATCTACTATTTTTTTTTCGAAAATTGAAGAAGTAAAGCCAAGCCAGGAATTGAGTTATTATATTAATAGTAATAGCGGAAACCGTATTTGGTATAACTGATGATTTGAAACACTAATGGATTGTTTGGGGCGCTAAGTGGGTTATAATAATAGAGGGTTATAATAGTCGGTGGGTTATTATAGTCTGTGAAACACATAATATTATTTAAAATGTAGAGTAGTATAGCCTGAGGTTATAATAGTCTGTGTTTGAGGTGTAGAGTATTTCACAGCTTATTATAACACGGGTTATAATAACAAGGTTATTATTTGGATGGTTTTGGATTCTAAATCCAAAACTATGTTTGACTCAATGTGTTGGTTTTGAAACACAACCCCATGGGTTACAATAGTGCAACCCCATGGGTTTGTTTCATGTTTTCTTATTTTATTTGTCATCTTCAATTTTCAGCAATTACTTCAATAACAATTTCGATGACAACTCCAACAACTACACTGTTGACCCGACTACAGCTAATGGTTACCTCCGACAACAACTCCGGCGACCCAACCACTGCTGACAATTACCTCCGACGACAACTTCGATGACCACACCAGTGACTTCGCTACCGCTGACGACTACCTCCGACGACTACACCGACGACCCTACCGCTGACGACTACCTCCGATGGCAACTCTGACGACCACACCGCGCGACTCCTGCCACCGCTTACGACTACCTCCGGTGATAACTCCGACGACCATACCGATGACCCCGACCACCGCTAACGACTACCTTCGACGACAACTCCGACGACCACACTGACGACTCCAACCACCGCTGACGACTACCTCCAACGAAAACTCCGACGACCACACCCGCGACCCCAACCACCGCTGACGACTACCTCCGATGGCAACTCCGGCGACCCCTGCCACTGCTGACGACTATCTCCAGCGACAACTCTGACAACCATACCGATGACCCTAACCACCACTGGCGACTACCTCCGACGACCCCAACCACCGCCGATGACTACCTCCGGCGACAACTCTGACGACCACACCGACGACCCCAATCACCGTTGACGACTACCTTTGACCACAACTCTAATGACTACATCGACGACCTAACCACTACTAACGACTACTTTCGACAACTACTCAAGAGACTTGTATAGGCCTATCCAAACAACTCGATCTCTCGAGAAATCAACTACCCTAACGACCTAACTTGTGTGCAATCACCACTTTTCTTTTTAGAGTTCCAAAAGTAGGTTTTTGGATACTTTGTGGAATAAAATTTTTAATTTTCTAATCACTTAAATAAACTTCTAATTTTTTAATTTCTAAAATAGAATTCCAAAAATAAGTTTTTGAATACTTTATAAAATATAGTTTCAAATTACCTAATTTATTAAATAGACTTCCAATTTTTTTTTAATTTTAAAGTAGAATTCCAAAAAATAGTTTTCAGAATACTATGTGACGTTAAAAAGAGTTTTTAATCTTGGGATGTATGTCCTAATCTCGTATTTGTTTGTAATATTCACCATTGAAATAAACAAGAGTTATTTCTTTCATCACTTTGTGTCTCACATATTTACAAACTTTGTCCAATAAACTAAGCTCCAGGGTCATTGAATTATGAGAGAATTAGAACTTGAACGGTGTGAAGTGGACACACAGGGAGGATCACGTTCGAGTTAATGACCCGAACGGTCTACTGTATACGGATAGGGTTGGAGACCTAATCGTGGATACGTTGTGGATGTGGCTCGGTTTGTATTAGATACAAACGAGATGATCCAACTCGTTCATGTGGTTGACATGCGAGTGGGGGCATCCTGTGCAATGAGATTGTACAAGACCGGACCGTGAATTATTAGGCCTACTAATGTAACATCGTTAACAATATGGGACTAATAACTTCGTAGATGACCAATAGTGACTTGACCTTAATCCTGAGCGTGTTACCGACTCTGGTCTGCGGGGGTCTGTCCTTTGACTACTACGCGTGAGGGTGGTCATAGTTACTTGCCCAATATGCCTATCTTCTCAGGGATAGGACCACGTGGGGAGCTGGGAACTTGACTACGCGAGATGAAATTCACTCGTTCCCGACATTAGGGAAACTAGAGGGGTTGTTCCCTTAAGTGTTGTGTCCAAGGCTTGGACAACGGGCGCCCACCCTCTCACTTGCTCGAGAGGGGTGTTGTTTATGTTGGACCATACAACGTTGTTGTTCATTAGAGGAGCAGTGGGGACTTAAGCAGCAAGAAGTAGACACAGGGGTAAACGGTAATTTGACCCAGCAGTGTCTACGAATAACCTGTGAAAGGTCGACTCACGTGCATTGGTTATAACAATGGACACAACTTGTCCTACAGTGATGGGAGTGCAACTACGGGCTTTAGTAGAGTGTTACCGTAGCTAATGAATGTTGATTAACCGGGTCAAAGAGTTTGACAGGTTAGTCTGAGATCATTAGAGCTCGTCATCTGTAGGTCCATTAGGTCCCTCGGTTGGCTCAAACTGGATACATAGAGGGTTTACAGTTTGGTATGGATTTTAAGTGTCCAAATTCATTAAAAGGGTATTTATGTCATTTATATGAGATATGATTGACATGTTATGTAGTTTAATGTGAATGAGATTCATAATAAACTATAGGTTAGTCTAATTGCTTAATTAGGGCTAATTTAGAGAAATTGGATTGAGAGAAATTAAATTGAATGTGATTCAATTTAAAATCCACAATTATACAAATGTGATTTGTATTATAAGGTATGAGATATCTTATTATATGTGGTTATACAAATATAATTTGCATCACCTATGATTGTGGTAAAATGGTAAATAGGTGGAGATTTCAACTCCACCCATCACCATTATTTAAAGCCTTTGCAAGAACGCATTTGGAAAGGATTGATTCATTTTTTAGAATCTCACAATAACAAGTTTCTCTAAACTCTCTCAATCTTCTCTCAAAATTTCTCTCCTCCCTAACCCAAAGGAGCCCCACCACTCTCCCTTTACCAAAGGAGAACAACCGAGAAGTCCTTTCGGAGATGTCCGATTGTTTGAATGTTCGGAGATCAGTTCGTGATCGTAGAGTCGAGAGCACGAAAAGTTCATGACCGGAGAAGGAAATCGCGAAGAAAAGTTCTTCAACAAGTAAGTACATCTTCTTACTCATTTTTTCCTTCCTTTTATGCATGTATAATCTAAATTATATAGGATAGAATTGATTTTAAGAGTTATTTTCACAACGAAACCACGACGATTCAAAGTCATTTTTCCGCTGCGGGAGTTTTATTCCCTTCAATTGGTATAAGAGCCAAACGTTGGCTTCTTCGTTGTGCAAAATTATTTTCTTTAAATTAGGTGGGTTAAGCTTTAATTCATGTGATGAATTGTGATTTTGCAAAATGGATGTTTTCGGTTTTGACACTTGTTTTAGATTTATTTTCTATTGATGAGATCAATGTAAAGGCCTATATTTTTTGGGCAATTAGAAAATAAATCGAGTCAGTAAGTCCGTGTCTTGTATGGCAAAGTTTTTGTGAAGAAATCGGAGTGGAATCGAGCGAAAAACGACGAAGAACAACAAAAGAGTTTGTTGTTCTGTCGACGGCATTGAGACGCTGTTCTTCGGCGTCTCAACGTTGTCCGTCGATGCATGCATCGAGCCGCGAGTTAGCGTTGCAATGCCGAGGCGTTGGGGCGTCGAGGAGGATAATCTTTGCACGCCGCGTTGTTGCAACACTGCGAGCGTAGAGGGGCAATTCGCGAGCGGTTCGCGCGAGACGTGGAGAAGCAGCAGTTGCTTCATCGTGGGGCGTTAATTCGTTATTTATTTATTTATTTATTTTTTATTTTGTAAAATGTAATTTTATTAATTAAGATTAATATAACATTATATTAATGTTAATTAATTCAATTAATGTCTCTAAAGTGTCAAAACCGATCCAATTTTTGCTATTTATTTATTTTATGCATGAGATGCATGAAATTATTTTTCCTATGTGCATAATGTATGTCATATAGATTAAAAATCCCATCTTAGGTTAAACATTTCATGCATCATATTTATACACTACAACAAATTAAGGAAATAATGACGGTCACAAAAAAAAACGCTTAAAAAAAATGCATACAATGATGGGTCTGACATCATAGGCCATTTTTTACATGATTTTTTAAAAAAAATTAAAAATACATACATATCTATTTGTTTTTCATCTTCTCTCCTCCCTCATTCCCTCTCCATTTTTCATCCTCCATCTCCTTGACATTTTCTCTCTTCGCCGAAGTCTCTCTATTATCTCACTCCTAATCTCATGTTCAACCGCTATTCGTGAGCACCATTTCTCTATCATTCTGTTCTTTGCCCATGGTCGTAAGTTTGTGCCTAGACCTACATCGAGGATTCATTGTTGTCATCGACTTTGGTCTAGTGGTGGGTTCGGTGTGAAGATCTACACCAGAGAGGTCGCCGTGGACAACGTTTCTGGCCGAAAATGTTCAGATCTAACATTGGGTATCCATTCTCTCACTCTCATTCTCAAACTCTCTTGTTCAGCCATTTCATGGTACCATTGCTTTTCTATTCAGTTCTTTGCTCCTGGTTGTGAGTTTGCGTCCAGATCTACATCGAAGATCTGTCGACGTCATGGGATTTGGTCTCGTCGTGGTTTCGTCGTGATGATCTACACTATAAGGTTGTCGTGGATAACATTTTGAGTAAAAAAATCTTCAGATCTAACGTTGTGGGTACGTTTCTATTTCTTTTTTTTTTTTTTAAGTTTAGTTTAAATCAATTTCCTCCCTCACTCCTTTTGCATTATTCCAAAGTTAGTAATGGTTTTCCTCAGTTTTTCGTTAAATTAATTTCCTAAGTGACACCGAGAACGATATTGGAGGCAATCGAAGCAAGCAATTCTTCTCTTCGTCCACGCCAAACTCTCCATGAATCCGACCACCGATTTTCCTTCACCACCATTGCCAAATATGTTATTTGGGTAATGCCCCATGACCTATTTATTTTTTATTTTGCTTTGTTTTTTCAGAATTTGAGAATTTGGATGATGGAATTTCTAAGGTCTCTATCTGTTTTAGGTTTAAGGCAATTTGAATTTTTAGGTGAGTATCTATTTGTTTATGTTCTTGCAGTCTTATTAACCTCATGGACCACCCTTTTTGGTTTTTAGCATTTTGTGAACGTTATGCTTATTTACCTAAATTGGTGAACTGAAATTGTATGGAAAAAGTAAGAGGATTAGATTTTTGTTAAGTGATAATCCTTCTCTTGCTTGTAGTTGTTGGTTTAATTTTGTCAAAAGTATTTTTGGTTCATTTATTTTGAAAAGTTAGTTCAATTCGGATGTTATTATATAGAGCAATTAAGCATGAGTCATGGAGAAAAATTAAGTTGCTCTATCCACAAAAGTGCAAGATTTCGAAGGTAACCTCCTATTAATAGCCATTATTGAAACTTGATGTTGTTAAATGTAGAATACATAGAAGATGAAGTAAATATTATTTTGGATGAGTACAAAAAGAAAGAAAATGGAAAGTAAATAGTTGTTTAGCTTTGAAGAAAAT
The DNA here is from genome assembly GCA_036507285.1 of Trichosanthes cucumerina. Taxonomy (NCBI): domain Eukaryota; kingdom Viridiplantae; phylum Streptophyta; class Magnoliopsida; order Cucurbitales; family Cucurbitaceae; genus Trichosanthes; species Trichosanthes cucumerina. The sequence goes on from CM071839.1 coordinate 38,233,390, forward strand.
GATTTTGGTTTTTGTCTATTTGGTTTCAATTTCTCTTTATGTTTCAACTAAAGTACTTATTAATGAATTTAATAAAAGGTTGCCATAAACAGAAGGTTATGTATTTATTTAGATTGTGTGGCTATTTTTAATGAAAATCGACTAATTAAAATGTTGCTAAACTGATAGAGAGTGGTTGATATTTTTGTTATGTCTTAGATTTGCCTTTGAAAGTTTTCACTACAACAAATCAGGGAAACAATGTTGCTAAATTGATAGAGTGGTTGATCTTCCTTTCTGTCTAGGATTTTGATAGCCAAATATACAGAATGAGATATAGAATAAGGACTGGAGCTTTCCTATGGCATAATTTTCAAGAAAGTAAGCGGTGTTAGATGCATTGTTGTTAAACTTGAATCAAAATAGAGGAGTTAAGTTTAATGTTTGAATTATTATAGTGACTTTACAAAACCATGTCTTTAAATAATATCTTTACATTTCAAATATTAGAGCAAGAAAGACTTTAATTTTGATTTCGTATACTGAGGTTGGTGTTGTTTACGTGAATTTCAAGGTTCATGGATTCAAAATTTGAAAGGACCTAAGGTTCTTTTTCTTTTCACTCCAATCTCATTTATGGATAAAGCAAGCATATCAGCCGACAGATCTTTCACCTTTCGGCCTTGCTTTATTCTTCGTATGCAAAGGTTTAGTTTTATGCAGATTCAAGATAACTTTTTATCTCAGGATCAGTTTACTTGTTAGCCTCTCTTTCGATGGCTCATGGAAAATAAAAATTCACCTTTCATGGAAGGTCAACAACATAACAGTTGAAAAGTGTACAAAAATGGGAGTCAGATTCACGGTGAGTGAAGAGTCGGAAGTCTGGATTTCTTTTCTCCGGTAGTTTTTTGTTTCTAATTTTTATTTTTCTTCAACTTAAATGCCTTGTTTCTATTCTAAAATGGTTTGCTTCTATTCTTTCATTATTGGAATTTACTTGCAAATTAGTTTTTTTTAATTAGCACATTATTGGAATTTACTTGCAATTGTAATTGAGATTTTCTTAAGAAGCTTCGAGAGGTACCAAAGCTGAGCTTCAGTAGACTTTGTGTATTTTGATTTTGGAAGAAAATCTATTACCTAGGTTAATGCATTTTTTTCTCATTTGATTGTAGTTCATTTTTGCCCTATTTAATAGTTATAGTTTTATTTCTATCTTATTGCTTTATAGTAATTACTCTAACATTTTGTGATGATTTCTAGTTTGTTTGTTATTTTGCAAGTTATTGGTTTGTTTATACCAAGGTTGCTATTGTGATATGTTTTTATTATTTCTTCACTCTTAGCTATTCTGAAAGGTCAATTTTTTTTAACATCTTGGATCTTTTCTACTATACATAAGGCTGCAAAATAGAGATTCAAAAGGTTAGATCATCTAATGTCGATTCATGAGGTAACGTTCTCCTCTATTTTGTTCCATTTGGTTGTGTGTTGTGCTTTTTTTAAGCAAGTATACCATGAAATATCATTTGCAAAACAACCTACATGATATAGGGATGACCCATCCATATTTCTTTGATATATTTGCCTTAGTCTGTATTGATCTTTTTCCATCATTAATGAGGGTTTTATTTTCTCTTTCTTTCTTCCTTTTTGTTAAATTTATTATTGGAATCTAATAGTTACTTTTCTTATGTTCAACAGTGCAAGGGTGCACATTGTGATGCTATTGGTTAACATTGTAGGCAGTAGAAAGGGGATGCATATATTTTGTGTTGGGGGTGGGGAGTGTCAAAGGGGATCTATAGTATTGTTATCGGAGAAGTAGTGAGTAGGGAGAGATATTACTAGCCTCATGAATTGGTTGAAAGCTTGTATGCCTTTTGGTTTATTGTTTCTTTTGAATATCAACAGAATTGTAAGGGAAATACCTTACACAACAAGTGCTGATGTATATTCTAAGTAATGAAGGTTTTTATTTCAGTAGACGTTTGCATTTATGATTGGACAGGTGTGTTGAAGAAAGTAATTGTGTACTTATTTACATTTTTTGTTTCCAAGCATCAACAATACAAGCTCCATTTTCTTTATATATCATATATGTCCCAAGTAATTCACAATTTATTTACATATTGAATGGAAAAGCTTGTTTCTATTTTTCTTCCCTCTATCCTTCATGTAGTGATTGTGATTTGAAGATTAACTTGACAAGTATAGCAGGAAGAATTCAGAAACTTATCTTTAGAGGAAACACTGAAATGTGAATTTGCAATTTGCTCTCTGATTTTTATCTGGTTGTTAAATGTAACACAGACAACATTGTTTTCTCTTTGCTAGCAACAATGCTAAAATGCTGATATGGGCAAACTCCTGTTTCTTTAATTCTGTTGTTTCTATTATTAAAAGTTGATATGATATATTCAGGTACAGTTGCCTTTATCTTTCACAGAGTAACTTAGCATGATTTCCAGGAGAAATGGCATGCTTGAAGTCGTTCTCGCCGGCACCCGTGGTCGTTCGAGGTCACTGAAAAGCTTATTAGGCACTGGAAAATTCTTAAGTTTGTAAGATTAAGTTTAAGTATGTAACTGAAAAGCTTATTTGAAAAGCTTAAGTTTGTAAGATTATTTGTGTAAAATTGTATCAGTATTGATTTTTTTTTTGTACAAAATTTGAGAAATATTAATAAGTTTAAGTTTGTAAGATTACTTGTGTAAAATAATATTTTTTGTTGGAGCCATTGAGGCAACCAACAATTTTTTTATTAAATTACAAACAAAACAATGACAGTCATTGTCCGCCATTAAAAGTGTCTGTCATTATGATTTTTAATGACGAACAAAGGCTTTTAATGACGAGCAATATCGCCCGTCATTGTAACATACAATGACACTCGCATAGATGACGAACGTGCGCCCGCCATCAAAACCCTTTTTTCTACTAGTGATATTATAAGAGTTATAATATAAGGTTTGCATGTTTTAATTTATTTGATATAAGTGTTATATTTCTTAGATTAAAAACATGCACATGCATTTAATTCATGTGATGAATGTATATTATATAGTTTAATTATTCATGTGATGAATGATGAAGCATTATAATATAGAAATGCATGTAACCTAAGTTAATTATCATTTTTAAAATATTTAGAACTTGAATAATTAGACTTAGGTTTTCTAATTCTAATAAGATTAGAATTAGGAAATCAAATATGACTTATGAATGGAGACTAATTAGTAACTCTGTCTAAGGAAGGTTCTGTCTAAGGCTGGGGTATTTAAGCTGACGCTTTGCGAAACATCCCTACCAGGGAACCAACCTGGGAGTGAATTTGGTCCAGAGATTCATAGGTTATATTATCGTGAGTGTCGTTAATTAAAAGTTGATTAATTTACTCACATAGACCTAAGTTAATAATGTGATTATAGTCTTAGGCTAATTCAATATAAGAGTTATATTGGTAAACTTAGGTAAATATTAGCCAATTTATCTAAGTCAATCACGATTAATTTAAAGTATTGAGTGGGAGGAAATAAAGTGTATAAGATACATTTGAATTTCCGACCACAAATCTCCGTAAAGTTCACACCGTGAGATCCATACTCGACCTCGTGGAGCAAATGGGAGCGTCCCTCTTCGGATGGTATTTGTATGGGTCAATATCAACGTGGATGGAGAGAGTACTTATAGTGAGTGGGAGTGGGACCTGTGAAAACGGGACCCACAGTCTCTTCTTTCGATTCACACAATGAGACCCCTATGATCCGCTTGCTAGTTTGGCCTGGACCAGACAATCCCTTCGGAGGGCCTTGATCATGGGAGTCAGAACACCGTGAATTTCCGAAAAGGATACAGTTTCCTTGTTGGTTTTCCTTCTTGGTTCACCTTTCGGTGGCTATTGTTTGGACGAATACTTGGAAACTTAAAGATTGAGGGTAACACTCACGGAATTCATTAGGAGTTAATGGATTCAGACGGAAAAATAGTAGCTGGACGCCCAATGGAATAAGAGTTATTCTGGAATTAGGGTCTGGTCTAGAAAGTCTCGTCCCAGAGGAGGAGTGTTTTTGTTCACCCTTCGATGGCGGTCATTCTAAACCTTTGGGGTATCATTGAAAATTTTAATGACCTATGGATCATAGGATAAAATTTTGCTAAAAATGATTGGATTTCAAAAGTTTTTGCGAGATTGACACAAAGTCTTTACTTGTTTTTTCAGCAAAAATGTCTAGCTCAATAATCGCCCTTTTAGCTTCCGACAAACTAGTGGGAGATACTTTCCAAACGTGGAAAAACAATATCAAAACAATTCTAGTAACTGAAGACCTAAAGTTCGTGCTCACTGAGGAGTGTCTTCAGGTGCCGGGCTTGACTGCGTCACGAAGTGTTCGTGATGCGTACGATCGATGGATCAGGGCCAATGAAAAGGCCAAGATCTATATAATTGCCAGCTTATCTGAAGTTTTGGAAAAGAAGCATGAGTTGATGATCACCACCAAGGAGATCATGGAATCCTTGCAGGAAATGTTTGGACAACAGTCCTTTCAGGTCCGACATGATTCACTCAAACACGTCTTCAACGCGCGGATGAAAGAAGGGATGTCTATCCGTGAACATTTTCTAGACATGATGCCCCACTTTAATCTGGCTGAGATGAACGGGGCTTTGATCGATGATCGAGCAAGGTCAACTTTATTCTGAAGACTCTTCCGAAGAGTTTCCTTCAGTTTCGTTGCAATGTTGTTATCAACAAAATTAGATACACTCTAACAACCCTTCTAAATGAACTATAGAACTTCCAGTCTTTGATAAGGATCAGAACACTGGAAGCTGAGGCAAATGTTGCCTTCAGGTCCTTTCACAGGGGTTCAACCTCTAAGAAAAAATCTGTAGGTTCTTCAGGCCAGAAAGGGAAGAAAAAGAAGTTGAAGAAGGGAAAAGTTGACCGTGCTGCCGCCCAAAAGGGCAAAAAGGTCAAGGAAGTTGCAGAGAAAAGAAAGTGTTTCCACTGCAATGGGAACGAACACTGGAAGCGTAACTGTCCCAAGTTCCTTGCCGATAGGAAGAAAGAAGGTAAATGTGATTTACTGATTATAGAAACCTGTTTAGTGGAGAGTAATGAATCTTCTTAGATATTGGATTCGGGCGCCACTAACCATGCTTGTTCTTATTTTCAGGGAATTAGTTCTTGGCAGCAACTGAAAGAGGGTGAGATAACACTACGGGTTGGATCCGGGGAGGTTCTCTGCTGCAGCGGCCGACACGGTGAAGATGTATTTTGGCAGGAACTACATTTTATTAGATAATTTGTATATAGTTCCACGGTTTACTAGAAACCTAGTTTCTATTTCCTGCCTATTAGAACATTGTATTTCCGTTTCATTTTCTGGCAATAAAGCGTTTATTTCTAGAAATGGAAATTTGATTTGTGCTGCTTCACTTAAGAATAACTTGTATGTTTTGAAACCTAATTCGGTCAAAAGTGTTTTGAATAGGATTGAGAGACTAGTGAAGAGTGGACTTCTAAGCGAGTTGGAAGAAAACTCTTTACCGGTATGTGAGTCATGCCTTGAAGCCAAAATGACCAAACGTCCTTTTAGTGGAAAAGGATATAGAGCTAAGGAGCCTCTGGAGTTTATACATTCTGACCTTTGTGGTTCGATGAGTGTTAAAGCGCGGGGAGGTTACGAATACTTTGTATCTTTTATAGATGACTATTCAAGGTATGAGTATATTTACCTAATGCATAGGAAGTCTGAAACTCTTGAAAAGTTCAAGGAGTACAAGACTGAGGTTGAGAACCTGTTAG